>OY804524.1:31152951-31752951 GCA_963680855.1 Lepeophtheirus nordmannii | reverse complement strand
AGAGATTTATTTATATAGTTGCAGTTGGCTAAAACCATCTGTTTATCATCTCTTTAAGAACTACTAAGAATTCCTTACGTCATAGTTACTACATATATAGTCAGAAATATCAGATGTTTTTTATTCTTGATGTTGACCGGTATTTTTTTTTACTCCTATAATACAGTTGCATCAATACTTAAAGTCATTATTTAGTTAATCATTGAAATAACCTATAAATACAAACGAGAAAAGAGAATGAGTGTCTTCAAGAATATGAGGGCAGTTTAGCCTCATTTTTGAGTAAATATTATTTCAGAGTAACTTGTTTTCTTCTTGACTTGACACATATCAATATTAATCTAGCCTTAATCAACATTGCGTCACTTTTTTTGTTTCTTCTACATATACATATATATGTATTATAAGACATGGGGAAAATGTTGAAATAGTCTTGAATTTAAGGAAGGAATTTAACGTCTAATCAGCATTGAATTTCGAATCAGAGTTTGAATATTCATTATTTCTTACTCGACATTAGTTATATTTAAATATAAGGTTGTCAAATATCCCCCTTCCGCTTTTTTCCTCTTTAGTCAATGCTTTATAAAAAGTGTTACAGGGATCGGATTTGGTTCAAATATGCACCGTTTTGTTCGATAATCTGTTTCCATCTAGACAGTGGCTTTATAATACCCCCCCCCCCTCCTTATTTGCAAAGAACTCGGACAGCCACTTTTCACTAGCCTCTTTTGAGTTCAACTTTACACCACCAAGGGCGTTCGCCATGGACAGGAACAGGTAGCAATCCCTTGGCGCTATGTCCGAACTATATGGTGAATGCGATAAAGCCTCCCATCCGAGCTCCTGTAGCTTCTGCCGAGTCATCAACGAAGTGTGTGGTCCGGTGTTGTCCTGGTGGAACACTACACCCTTCCTGTTGGCCAATTCTGGATGGTTTGAATTGGTTTAGTGACTAACTTTCATCTCCCAGGCGATGTCACGAGATGCCACATGCCGGTTTAACACGATGTTTTCTATGATTTGATCCGTACTCGTCGTCACAGGTCTTCCACCGGCTGGCTTATCCATGGTGTGAATGTTATGTAAATTAGTATATTTAAATAAATATATAAATAAATGACTTACTTCCGAGATAAATGACAAGGAATTCAAGTTCGAGTCCGGAGAGACGGGTCCTAGTGGGAATGTTTTTTTTTTGTTTTGTTTTTCTGATGAGAGTTCAAGCCATGTGTTTGTGTGTGTATATCCAATCTCTCTGCATAAATATAACAAGTTATGTTTTGATTCAAATGAAATGATGATAAATTTTTTTGACATTGTTTCCTTTGATACATTTGATGTTTAAGCGTCTATGAAGGTAGGTTTTTTCGTATTAATTTTTTGTAAACTGCATCTCAATGAGACTTATATGAGTGTACATAATTTGTCAATATGTCAATGAATTGTTAATTTCTATTAAATGCTTATCTATCTATCCTTATTAATTATTACACGACAACCCATGTATATATGAATGCAACAAAGTTTAAACTTCTTTCTTTTTATATTGCCTTTTGAGTCATAAAACACAGAAATGAGCATTTGAGTCCGAAAAACGTGTTTTTTGTTGTTGTTGTTGTTTTCCCTTACAAATTGATTTTTTTGAAATGAATATTTTGGTTGTGTGTGTGTGTGCGCCTTTTAATGACTCCAGTTTGCTACCGAGTCATATTTTTGTTTTGTTTTATTTTACGGGTCCGACGCGAGTCTCAAGTTTAAGTGTAGTGAAACATGGGTCAAACTCAAGTTCAATGCTCCAAAGCTCTCCTGATGAGAGTTGGTAGTGTATATACAGCATAGGGGCTAGAGAGAAGCCGATTCATTTGATTGCCCTCCACTTTTTGAGTCCTACAAACGACCCAGCTCTCAGTTTCTCTCATCATGACTTGTAATTAACTTTCAGGACGAGCTTTTTGCATTAAACAAAAACACCTTGACGTATTCTCCCTTCAGCTGTTTTTCATCAGTTGACTCTTTTGATTTAAAGCCAGCTGACTCTACGTGTTAGTATTATGATTATTTATGATTTTGATATATTATAACAAAGATATTCAATCAAGGATTGCGCGCCCTTTTTTTTGAATATTTGAATAATAAACAAGTATTAAGGATTGATTTGTATATTATTGGTAGAATTTATCAAAGTATAGATTATCTAAATAATAACTACTCTGCCACATATTAAAGAGTTGGCAACAAGGAAAATACAGATTTAGTTGTTGTGTTTCAAATGAGTCCTTTCCCTTTTGAGAGTCGAGGTTGCGAGTGTGAACACAAAATCCCGTCGTGTTTTGTGCATATATTTTATAGATATTCGGAGCACCCATTCTCTTGTTGAGCTCTGGCTCCATTTTTTGAGCATGGATTCCTAAAAAGAATTATATTATAAAATATGGTCCAGAACTGTTGTTTAGAGTCTCTCATGATTACAGTCAGTTCCATTCCTCTCCCCTTCATGAAAGGGACTCATGATGAGAAGTTGTGTGACTTTTATTATACAATAATATGTCCTTATCGTGAAGGCAAAGGAAATTATTACATAGCAGAATGTTTTATGGAAGCATTTTTTTGATGTTTGATAATCAGAATGGTGGTTCCTATTATACCTACCTACCATGGGATCTACTCAAAGTGCTACGCCTGGAAATGGATGTCTAGTTGGTGTATGTATGTAGATGGAAGACAGAAGAAGCATTTGTAAGAAGTTAAAGAGAGAGAGAGAAGGGAAATGCCTCTATCTATCTTATGTACAACATAAGTATACTTAAACATACATTTTATTATATTATATGTATGTATAATACATACAGACATAAAACGCTCTTATCAAAAATGTTTTAATACATGTCCATAAAGATAAAATACTCATTAAATTTTGTCGTTTCTCCTATTATTTTTATTATTATTATTATTATTTTTGTTATTAATTGTACTCAAATGTACAGACATTTGATGGAATGGCTTCCGTCTTTTTCCGTCTATGTAGTTACATAGTTTCCACAGACTCCAAGTACAATCCTTTCCTCCTTGCCAAAAATCAACCCGTATAATAATTTAGTCGAATTATGAACCCTTAGACTCATCCTAGTGTACATACACTCGTGGACAAAATATATGAGCCACCCTTCAAAAATGAAAGAAATTTGAGAATTTCCTGCTAAGCATGACATCAATGATCTAATTTGAAGGCAGAATTATGCTTAAAATTGCTGTTCTCCCTTCCCTTATAAAACAAATGTTTTAAATAAAGATAATATTTTGTTGCTCCACCCCCCCTTTGCCTTGATCACCGCCTCAATGGCCCTTGGACTCCTCTCTAGGAATTTATCGAGCTAAGGTGATGGAGTCTTCTTCTCCCATTCTCCTTTTAAATTTAAACCAACATCTTCTTTACATTTTAACACTTCTCTTTTTCCATTTGCCTGGCCAGGTGATCCCAAAGGAGATGGATCCCTTCAAATCTGCGCTAATGGACTTTATTTTGATACTTATTTGGGGACCCCTGTGTTTGGGCAAGAGAGTCTTGAGGCAAAGTATGTTCCTCTGATAACAGTCATTCTGAACCTAAACGTGAGCAACGACGAAAGAATCCTCCCGGGTTTTAATAAAGGACTGTTGCTGCCTGGCTCTAACAGGATCTCAACATTAACTGCATCGGCCCACTCGAAATATCGAAAAAATATGAATAAAACTTCGATAAACGTTGAATAATACACTTTTTATTAATATTCTCATAGCTATAAATAGTTTATTAGAAATCTGTATTTTCCTTTTTGAATTTTGCTTCGATGATGAGAAGAAGGTAGGATTTGGCGAAATTGGGAAAATTTTTAAGTGGCTCATTAATTTTGGTCACCAGTCTAAGTACATAGTTTGTATGTAGAATCCATACGTTGGTATATCCTTTCCTCCTATTTGACTTTGTTTCTTATGAAGTCTGTAGAAAATAAAATACGTACCTTGTAGGAGTAAGGAATTGTCTACGTTACTTTTTTTAAAAAAAAAAGTAACTTGTACATATGTAATATGCTTAACAATGGTGTCACTCTATGTACATAAATACTGGAATCAGACCTGAAGTGAGAGAGTCCATGTTTGTATGTTTTCACGTTTGAAGTAAAACATAAAGTAAAGGGAACATTGATGCCAGAGGAAAGTCATTTATCCGTAAACTTGGAAACGTTTAATTTCTACATAGTCAGGTTTGATTGGAACAAAATTGATTTAGAAATATTTAGAGTGCAGAGGTTTTCAATGCTGTTTCGAATGATCAAATATGAAATATTATTTATTGAGGTATTTCCGTGTCCCAGAAAGAAATGAATTTAGTTTCCATTTCCCAACCTTTTAAATGTTTGTAGTATTAACTGTTATTAACTATTAATTAATTATATTGTTATGTGTAGTAGTAGTAGAAGAAGAAGAAGAAGACAAATTAGACTCTCAGCCTAACTTCAAAGGATAATTTGTGCTTATCCCTTCAACAATGCTCTGTGCATTACTCTAAGAATGAATAAATAAACAACAGGGTACAAAAACAGTTGACAAATTAACAGTCAAAAATAAAGGAGTCCCCTTTTTTTGATTCTCATCAACGTCTCTTGAGTGGACTCAAGGGGCCTCTGAGTAAAGAGCATTTTCCTGACCAAAAAACACCACCATTTCTCTCTTGTGAAGAATTTAAAGACCCTGGATCTGGAGTGCTCCTGAGAAGATATCTCTTTGCAAACATATGTAGCTGTAGTACAATCATAGATAGATACATGACCGAGAAGGAGAGGATCTTGACTGATTTATGACTCCACAGTAGATATATGCGCCTTCGAATCTTTCTTTATTTTCTTTGAGAGAGAGAGAGTGACTTTTCTTAGATTGTTAGATTTACAACCAACCAACCGAACCTCCTTCTTCTTCTTCTTGTTGCTTCTTCTTCTTATTATTATTCTTATTCCCATTCAAACAAGAAGAAGACGAAGAACAACAAAACAAAAACAAAAAAACAGTACAAAACATCTTTATGTACACCAAAGAGAGAAAAACAACGATACAATAATGAAGATGCAAAAAGAGATTTCATCTTTAATTAATGCCTTTTTCATTTTGACTCCTCTTCTTCGTCTTCGTCTTCTTGGAAGACGATCTACGTTGTGTCATCATCATCATCATCTTTACCATTGTTGTTGTTGTTGTTGTTGTCTTCAAAATGAAGTTGTTGTGTCTTTGCATTGGTATGAAAAACAGACAAACAACAGCGACAATTAAAAAAATGAAAATAGTGTAGGCAATATATATGTATATATTATATGTATTGAAGAAAATTAAAATGCTATACACGACGAGCTTTTTGGGATAAACAAAAATACACTGTATTCTCCTTTCAGCTGATTTTTATCATTTGACTCTTTTGATTTCAAGCAGCTGATTCTACGAGTTATGAGCTCAAAAAGGGTATTATTATTATCTATGATTTTGATAACATATAAAAAATATATTAAATCAAGGATTGCGCGCCCTTTTTTTGAATTATTGAATAATAAACACGTATTAAGGATTGATTTGTATGTTATTGGTAGAATTTATCAATGACTAGTATATCTAAATAATAAATTCTGTCAAATATTAGCTAGTTGGCAACATGTATAGGTGGCTAGTGAGCTAGCGAGCTAGCAAGCCTCTCACTTGAAAAACAGTAGCCCTGGATGAATTGTCAATGAAGGGGGAATCTCATATATGTATTGCTCTGAGTGAATCTCTGTGTCAAATCTTTACATATTTAAACTTATTAGCATTATTATTATATAACTTTGCTTATCTGCTTACATACATAGGCTCTGCTCCCACTACTCTTGCTGCATGACACACATACCCACGTAATGAAGATAGTATCTAGCATTTATATATATATATATATATGTAATATGTAGATCTATAATAATAATAATATTCTAAACAGTTGACTTGTTGAAGGAAGAGAAATGGCTCATGTTTCAACCCTGTTAGATGTACTTCCCTTTAGTACATAGATTGATATATATATATATATATATATATATATATATATATATATGCTTTAACTTATATTCATGTACAACAAGAATGCTCAGAGATTGTACATATTAATATGTACATACAAGGAGTGGGGAATCTTGTTGTGGCTCATTCAATCCATACAAAATACATTGATATATAAAATATACTTAAATATATAATGTGTTGAGAGATGGAAATGACAAATTAGAGCAATCCTACATGCTAAACTGAAGGGCAATCCCTAATGAAACGTTGGCAATTCCTTGATGTCCATGTATTTTTGAGAAGGACAAAGAAGGACGAGTTTTTTATATATACTTTTTTTTTTTTTCTAGAGATTTGAAGAGTACTCTGGAAAAATGAATCCGAGTTAAGGTGTAGAAATGGAAGGATAGGATCCACAGATGATGAGATCACAATCGACTCTATAAAATAGTTGTTTTCTCAGCTCTCCGTATCCTCTTATTCCTACGTTCGTATATTTAATCAAGCATGAGACTTCAATGATATCCAAGGTTCATGGTTGATTTTGCAGCAATAAAACCGAAATTAAGTCTTGGAATGCCGATGGGACGTCGTCATTGAAGTCATGGATTTCAGGGAAGAGTCAATTTAGGAGATTATTTGAGGAATATATAGATCAAATAACCTTCAAGAAGATAGTTGGAGCCTGTTTTGATGTTCCCTTTCCTCAATCATTGCAGAATGTTCTATTCAGTATATTTGTTCACTTTTAGTCTATTTTGACTATGAGCCATTTTAAAAAAAAATACTATTCTAGAAAACAATTTGCAAATGTTTGTGAATCCATTCGGGATGAGGGGGTCTCGTCGAATAAGGAAAGGGATCCACACTACTACTACTACTAATACTATACCTTTTCAAGTTCAATACGAGAATAAATAATATAAAGAATAATATTCATGAAATTTAATATATGTAATGATAAATCTATTTGAATCTCATGTCAACAAAATTAATCACATCTATATACAAAACGATTCAGGATGCTAGAGCAATACAATTATTACAAATCATTGAGGTAATTTCATTTATATAGTCCTTCTTCAATTAATTGTTCTATGTATATAGAGCTGTTCTTGATCTTTGCTCCGAAATGCTGACATCATTTCTTTAGGCATTTAAAATATTCTCAATTTTTCTAGACTTATAGCTAATTCTCTTTTCACAAAGGCTTTCAACATTGACCAAATATGCTCAATGCGATTGAGCAAGGGACTACTGACAGGCCCAAGTCTTCAAATTGTGTGCATTGAAAACTCTTCTTCATTAATACATCTTCAATCCTGGAGTGGGCCGGAGCATAATTATCAATGTCAAGGTCTACAAGCCCTCCATACAGTTACATCCTTTGCTTCTCTGAAGCATTCATCCACCCGCTCAATTGCTTATTCCCATATTGAACTTGAAAAGGTGCAGACATGGAACCCAATATATATATATACATATATTTGATCAACATGGTTTGACTTTTATTCAAGGAGTAGTAACCATAAAATAACATCTATCTACTAGTGACTAACAAAGCCAAAGAGGAAGGAAGGAATATATAATAATAAATAATTATTATTATCACGGAATTGAGAGTCACTTTTTGAAATTTACGATAGGATGGAGCCATATACAATATTCTAGGTATGTGGAAGGTGCATTTAATTGGAGGAGGAAGAAGAAGGATTTCGACCCGGGGTTCCAATCAACCCTGATTATAAAAACAACAACTTATTCGTTTTGTTTTGTCTGCACGTGAGCACTCTGTAGTATAACCATAATAATAATAATATCCTCGACCAATGTATATGTATAAGCTGAGAGAGAAAAATAGGATCAAAAATAACCCTTTAAAAGAAACAAACTCTCTGGAGGATAATATATGTATTCTCATCATTTTTCCCTCCTCTCATAAACTATATAGAGAAAAGATACTTTGAATGTGATCCCAAGAATGATGCCTACTTGTAAATATCTTTTATATATGTACATTTAAGGAATACACCGTGTAAAATGAGACATTTGGACATCAATTATGCTTCAATCCTTTGTCTCCCATTGTTATTTCCCTGTATTTTGTATATATAGTCGATGTTTTAAAAGGAAATCCAAGGGGATTCAAAGAGTCACGTGTCCTTTATCTCTCTCTTTCTCTATTTACAATTGCCACCACTTTATTGTTTTAAAAAGTGGACATATTTTATTGTTCAAGTGTGTGGAAAGGGTAGGGATCCCTTCAAGCTGGCTCTTCAACCCTATTGAGCTTTATCTGCCATTAAAACCAATGCAATAAAAGACGTTTGATTTATTGCGGATAATTACAATTATTAGAAGAAGGTGAAGAGGTTGCAGAGATTTTTTGAGCCATGAATTGTTGCGTTTTATTTCTTTCTCTGTTATAAAGAGGTATCTTGCATTAAAGTGATAATTTCTCAGGGATGTATCTTCTTTAAGTGTGTGAAGAAGAACTATATAGAGCATTATTGAGGAATAATATAGAAGAAGAAGAAGAAGTAGTAGTGGTATTGTACGAGATTTTAACTTTTTTTTTTTTTTTTCAACAACAAAAAAAAAGCCTTTAAATAAAGACATCAGAATGACATACTCAAAAAAAAAAAAAAAAAGAATCCCTATTTTTACGACTCTTAGGACCCATATAAACTTTGTAAAAATCTTGACAAGGAGAAAAAAAAAAAAAAGATATCTTATCCAGGTTTATGTGTTTCATCGTAGTGGCGTAGTGTTGGATTGATTCCTTGGAGTGAGCCTCAAAACTCGTTGTTCAATCCCCTATCAAAATAAACTGAGTGTTATTATTTATAGAGGAGTATGGTTCAATCATTACTGAGGCTGGGTTCGTTCATGCAATCATCATGAAAGTGATGATTTGCAAGCCTGGATTTGAGCAACACTATTTTTTTTATTTTTTTTTTTTTGAAAAATAAATATATGAGCAATATTTTTAGTGAGCAAAAAAAAAACAAAAAAACTCTATATTTTTCGTCCTTGAACTCTTTTTTTTTTTTTTGTCGTTCATACATTATTATTACTATAACAACTAAGGAACGTACAATACCTTTTCTTCTTTAAAAGATTATTATATTTTTAGACTATGTATAGCTCTCATTTTTATTTTATTTTTTTAATGAGAACTTTGAAGAACGTAGGAATACACACATAAACAGCTAGCAAACTAACACAATGCAGAAAAAAAATATCTTTCCTACTTATTTAAAGCATGTCTTGTCTCTGAATGGATACATATAAACATAACAATAACATATTCTTGGTTAATTTACAAGTTTGAGCTTCGAACCAGCTTCTGTTCTACACACGGATCCATATAGATATATTTGAAGAGAAAGACAGAAAGATGAATGGAGGCAGAAGATGTGGACCAGGTGGGGATGAGTCTTCATCATTTGGAGGCCACATAATACATATATATATTTATGTATATATAAATATATATGTTTAAGCCTAGAAGGATACTCATTTTGTGCACTTTTTTGACCTAAGAGGACTTCTAGGGGCGAAAAGTGCCGGAGTTGGCCCAAAAGTCATTTGCCAAATCCTTTGTCCTTATATAACTCCTTGAGTACTATTACATGAAATGGGCCCACAGCTTTCAAACGAGATGTTTGTAAGCGCTCGATAAGAATCCTTCATTAAGAAGAAATCGTTCGTCTAAATGTGTACCCCTTAGGATTATTGAAAGTTCAAATTTGTTGACGAGTGTTATTTTCAATTAATAAATTAATTGATTCAATCTACGATTTAAAAATACTATTTACGAGGGATGTACGTAAAGTCCGTTCCATATTATTATTCCGTAGAGTCCACGGATTCGATCACTACTCCTTCATTTCAGGATTCACAATTAATTTGCAAACTTTACATTTTATAGAGTCAATCAAATGTCAATTTGGTTAATTGATTTTAAAGTCTTGGACAAGCCGGAGGCTCACAGCTCTGTATATGTATCTGAGACTCTAATTACCTAATTTATAATCCAGTCTGCTCTGTAGTGTATAATATGTATGTATGTCTACAAAAATGGCTAATTTAACTGTGAAAGAGAATTGATTTCCTGATGGAGTACATATTATTATTTATGTGAAGGCATTGATAGAGATCCCTTGTGTGTTTTAATCATTAACTCCGGAGGAGTCAATTGAGAGATGGAGCTTTATAGAAATGGCATTACATGTGTCAAGTCAACAAGAAACCAAGTTACTCTGAAATAATATTTCCAAAATGAGTGTAAACTGCCCTCAATTTCTTGTAGACAGTCTCTTTTCTCGTTTGTATTAATAGGTTATTTCGATGATTAATTAAATAATGACTCCAATAATTAATTAATTGATGCAACTGTATTATAGGAAACGATCAACTGCTCCTAAATAAATCTCTGAGGCTATGAAAAAGATAGACGTTCTTTGTGGGACCAAATTGGCTCCATGTGCAGTCGACACATTTATCTTATTTCTCTATTGGATAGAACACAACAATCCTTGGTTGTTCCTCGATATAAAGTGGTATTTTAGCAAAAACCGTGCGTTATAGGTCTGTAAATGACTCCGAAATATTTATACAGCTTAAAAGTAGATTGTCTCCTTTTCAATATTATTTGAAAACAGACTTGTTTTCTTGTTGACTTGACATATATATTTTGTATGAAACCAGACATCACTTTTCATGTTGATCCTTTTTCAAAAATGAATAGGGTCAACAATACTCACAAACACCGGTTTCTATGGTTTCAAAATTGGTTCCAAGGCTTTATTGCTTTTAGAGCATGAATCATGATTATGACTAGCTGGGATTGGACCTCAGATCAGAATAACAGATGGGCATAGTATTGACAATTTTCTAATATTTACTCACATCCCTAACAAATGCATGTTCCTCTTTTCTACTGAGCATGCAGACAAACGTGAGAAAACTAAAATACACACCACGGCTGTTTCCCTCCTGAACGCACAAAGCTAAATACGACACGTGTCAAAATCAAGAAAAACCATTTATCCTTTCAACCACATTTTTAGATAAGTTTGTTATTAAATAAAATGGTTTTTAATTTGTAGTTCTTAAAATTTACTCCTCTGCTAAATTCAGTGCCGTATGAGGATCCTTCGTCTAATTAAAACGAGGCAAACTCTTTATGTTACATCCTTAAATTTTAATTACAACTACCACAAATTTTAAACATTCAATATAAGGTTAACACTACTAGCTGATGAATGAGTATCATAAGTTAAGATTATAAAAAATAAAGACACAATAAGGTAGATGACGGTATGTTATGTTACCGACTTGGTGCCAGGAGTGCATGGCATTTTTTTAATTGTAAGAGACTAGAATTAGAAATCTCTCACAACATTGATACAAATTTGAAAATAAAATAACAAGGGAACGAATTCAAGAAATCAAACGATGGATTCTTTATTTGGTGGATTTGGAGATTTTCAATAGAGCCCCAGCTCTACTCAAGTCAAAAAGGAGTTTTGTGATTACTCTTCATATTGTTTAAGGAAGGACCTCCCATTAAATGTATGTAGGACTGGCAACTATGTACTTAAATAACTGGATATTTTTATAATATTTAATCTGAATTTGCGTATTTTAGCGAGGATTAATGAAAAAAATTTAGAAAATAGAAATTGTAGAGCAGTGAACGAAGAAGAAAAATGGTGCTATGTTCACGTCGAGCTTTTTTATCCACTCCGCAACCTCAACTGACAAAAGGGAAAGGAAAAATTTAGAAAAACAACTGGTAACCATAGCCTTCTGTATTTTCCTTGTGCCCAACTTTTTAACATTGGGCAGAATTTATTATTTAGATATACTATATATTTATAAATTTTACCAATCACAAACCAATCGTTATTACTTGTAATATATTCAAAATTCAAAAAAAGGGCGCGCAATCCTTGATTTAATATATTTTTTATACATCAAAATCAGAAATAATAATAATACCCTTTACGATTTCATAACACGTAGAGTCACCTGCTTTAAATCAAATGAGTCAAATGATGAAAATCATCTGAAGGGAGAATACAGTGTGTTTTTGTTTTGTATCCCAAAAAACTCGTCGTGGTTGCCTACTCATTTCGTACGAAATCCTAATTGACACTACAAACATGTATCAAAAGACGAGCAATGAAGAAAGAAACGAGCAAACTCTTCATTATCCACGCTTCGGAAGAACCTCTCGTATTTTGTATGTACATAATAATAAATAGATAAGAATAATGTACAAATTATATACATGGAAGGGACTACTCGTGTTACTAGAGTCTGATTTGCCTCTATTTGTTTTTTGAGAGTGATGATTAAGTAGTAGGTATTACCTCCTATTTTTTTTTTTTTTTTTTTAAGAAAGGGGTTGCTGTTGTGACAACAATTATTATTATTATTATTATTTGCGTGGATATATCCAATGACAATTTAATGAAGGCAAATCCACATAATTGATGGGTTGCTGTGAGATCTTCGCCGTAGTGTGGACTAGGTATTAGTGTGTATATGTATATGTAGTAACAATCCTTTTTCTCTACAAATAAAAAATAATAATCTAATCATCCAATATGTTGTGTACATACGGGTTAGGATTTTGTTACAATCTCCTTGTACAAGTTCTTTAATTCCAATATTAAAAAAAATATACCAAAAACTCACTAAATGGACATAAGTAATTGTGAGGAAAATAAGGGAAGGAGACACCTTTCATTGAGGGTAGTGAAGGTTTATCATGCTCTTTTTCTCCTCCGAGACATGTCATATTATGTACTATTCCTGAATACTTTTATGAAATCATGAAATCTCTGATTTTATGAGTTAGCAAAAACAAGATTCAAATTATTTGTCAAAAAGTGTTCAATTCAAAATATGTATATACTTAGAAATGTAAAAAATATGCAAATGGGGTGTGTAAAGTATAAAAAGAAAGAGAAAATCATCAACTTGGTTGTAACTCTGACAATTTGATGAATGTTGAGAGGGAAGAAGCAGCTTGAGCTGTCGTCATGACGTTTGACTGAGCTAATAGCTGCTATTCTCCTTTATGTACATAAACAAATGAAGACATCAATAATAAATAATCACATTATGTATGTAAACCATAGATGAGAGGCAGAAAATTATATTTTTTTAACTAATAATAATTATACGAGGACTTGAGCCCTTTTTTGTTTACATTTTATTTGCTTTATTAACCTTAATGAATGTATTCTTCCTTCATGCAAGATCTTTACTATCAGGTAGATATTGTTCTCCCCTCAGTAGTAATAAAGGAAAAATGATAACAGCATGTGAAAACAAAAAGTACACTTGTTCGAAATGCCAACTCCACAAAATCTCCCAATCGGCATTTTGCATATTATTTACATTCCTATATATACTTTAACCCCCCCTCTACCCCCCCCTCCCCGTACCTAAAACCCACACTGATTGAACCCAATGCCCTCATTTTTGGACATTAATTTATCCAAGGAATAATAAATTTAAAAAAAAAACAACGAGTGATAATAATGCTAATTACACTGGTCAACAGTCAAAAATCCTAAGGGGTATAAGAACAATAAAAGTTTTTCAGTTTTGCACGCTAATTTAAAATCTGTATTTATTTATTTTTTTCGAGCCTTCAACGGTTTTCGAGAAATCGACGAATTCTACTTTTATAGCTAATTTGGCCCATTTTCCAACTTCAGATCTTGATTGCATTCCTTAATAATCTATTTCATGACATATTCAAGGGATTATTTAAGTACAAACGGTTTGGTCGACTTTTTAGAGCATTGTTTTTTAATGCACAAAATGAGTAAGTATCCTTCTTGGCTTAAATTGGCAGTTAAAGAGTTGGAAAATGGGCTAAATTAGCTCAAAAACTAGAGTCCGATTTCTTGAAAACCGTTGAAAAAGAAAATACAGATTTTAAAATAGCGTTCAAAACTGGGTAACTTTTATTATACTTATACTCCCTTAGGATTTTTGACACTTCAAATTTGTTCACCTGTGTTGTTATTAGTACTGTTACAAAAATCTAGTAGTTGATCGTGATTCATCAGTGTCTTGTAAATATAATTATCCCACCTAGACAGCAGATTTACAAAATTAGCTTTTTTATTTATTAAAATTTGAGTTGGGTCTTGTTTTTTAAATCAATTTTACCACCCATATACATCATTAATTCATAGCCCTCCCTTTATGGGAAATATTATGAAAAAAACACAAGGGTAGAGATTGCGTGATTGTACCTGCCCGGCTACTACGACAGTCAATGACCCATACTCTGCATGCGAAATTCCCTACTCCTCCTCTTTCCTAATCCGCTTAATTACTCGTGTGGTATCATCATCCCCTTTGACGACTTTATTTATTGATTAGAGTCATTAGCATACTCTTCCTCCTCCTTTAAATCCAGGAGGAGCAGCAGCAGCTGTTCTAATCCTGAGTGGATTGTTTTATCCTCTTAAAAAGGAGCTCTACTCTTCTGCTCCTCCAGACTGACATGCTTCCTAGGAAGCATCTTTATTTATGTTTTGAATCCCTTCTTTTCTCCCTCTCTCTCTCTCTTAATTGAATTCCTACCTGTTTTGTTTTTTTTTATTTTGTTCAAGAATCTCATTTTGAATTTTGTCAAAGAAACTGTATATTTTGTTCTTGTCACGTCGAGCTTTTGTGTCCACTCGCAACCTCGACTCACAAATGGGAAAGGAAAAATAATTTGAAAAAACAACTGATAGCTTGTTGCCAACTTTTTAATATTGGATAGAGTTATTATTTATATATATTTACAATACATTTATAAATTCTACCAATCACAAACCAATCGTTACTACTTGTAATATATTCAAAATTCAAAAAAAGGGCGCGCAATTTAATATATTTTTTATATATTATCAAAATCATAAATAATAAAAGTAATACCCTTTTTGAGTATGTAACACGACGAGTCAGCTGCTTTAAATCAAAAAAGTCAAACGATGAAAATCAGCTGAAGGGAGAGTACAATGTGTTTTTGTTTTGTATCCCAAAAAGCTCGTCGTGTGTGTTTACGTATGTATGTAAACTATTTCTGTTTGACATAATATCAATTCATTTTTCATATTTTGTTCTATGTATTGTTTATTTCTCTCTTCTATGAAGTTATTATAGAGTCATCAGTTGATTTTGTAGCTCTGTTTTCGTGATTGAAAAGAGTATTTGTTTTATATACATATATTCATCATTTCATTCCTAATTGACAAAACAAAAAACAATTCCATTCATATTTTTTTTTTTACAATGGTATTATTATATTGTTATTATTATTATCATGGTTGGAATGTTGCAAAAAAAAAAAGTGGGGGGGGGGGGGAACAAATTATGATGGGTCCCATCTCTTGGAACGGTGGGTAGGTAACTATGTACATTGTACTATTTGTCTCAATGTGATTGCAATTACCTCATTTCCTACTATTTGAAGTTGGCAATAAATACCTAGATATGCAGAATGAGGGGACATTTTGAGTTTTTAGAGGGCTTAAAACGAAAATATGTGTGTTTACATATTTGTATGTAGTTATTATTTAGATTCATAATAGTTTACTTTGTATACTGAATGAATGGGTACCTGGAAATAGGACCTCCTACAACGAGGTTTGCAAGTATTTCTGCCTTTGGCCCTGTATATTTGTGTCCAGTTAACAAGAAAGCAAGTTCTTTTTTTTCAAATAATATTTAAAAGAAGAAAATCCATCACTTTACAGTAATTTTTTGTCTTTATAAATATAATGGCCAAATATTTACGAGTCATTTACAGACCTATACCGCACGGTTTTTGCTAAAATGTCACTTTATATCGAGGAACAACCAAGGATTGCTGTTGTCTATCCAAGGGAGCAATCGGATAAATGTGTCGACTCTATAAGAAGCGTATATGATCCCTGAAAGAACAATTAATTTTGTGTCAAGTCAACAAGAAAGCAAGTTTTAATTGTAAGTTCACTTCATAAATATAACGGCCAAATATTTCGGAGTCATTCACAGACCTACTGTGCACGGTTTTTGCTAAAATGTACCTTTATATCAAGAAAAGCTAGGATTGTTGTATACCCAATAGAGCAATCAGATAAATGTGTCGACTGCACCTGGTCCCTGAAAGAACGTTCATCTTTTTCATAGCCCCAGAGATTTATTTAGTTTGTAGTTGGCTAAAACCATATGTTCATCATCTGTTGTAGAACTCTTAAGAATCCCTGACGTTATAGTAACTACATAGTCAGAAATACCAAATGTTTTTTATTTTTGATTGTGGCCGGTAGTTTTACCCATAATAGAGTTGCAATAATTGGAGTCGCTATTTAATTAATCTATTTAACCTATTTATACAAAGGACAGAGAATGTCTTCAAGAATATGAGGGCAGTTCACACTTATTTTTGAGTAAATATTTCAGAGTAACTTGGTTTCTTGTTGACTTGACACAACTTTGTATGTATGTATTTATTATTTAGATTCGAAATAGTTTACTTTATATACTGTATAGACGGGTACATGGAAATAGGACCTCCTACATAGAGGTTTGCAAGCATTCCTACCTTTGGCCCTGTATATTTTTTGTTTTCATTATATCTAATTTTTTATTTTGACAATAATAGTATTAAAATATCAGACCTTGCTGGATTGAGGGTGCATTGTTAAGCTGTGAGGATGATGACGGACGTAATACCCTTCATAAAGGAGATGCTATCTGATTCCCTGGATATAAGGATATCAAATTAACTAAATGTTTGAAGAAAATTACTTACTTACTTACTTATTTAAGTACCATGAAACCATTAAGCAGTGTTTATTGTTTATAGAAAGGTCTATCCATGGGACTCAAGCTCTTAAAAATACAGTAGAGTGATCCAAAGTTTTTATCATTTGACTCACCATCAGTATAAGCTTTTTTGTCCACTTGCAACCTCAACTCTCAAAAGGGAAAGGGCTAATTTGAAATACAACAACTGGATCTGCTACCCTTCTGTATTTTCCTTCCTGCCAACTTTTTAATATTGGGCAGAGTAGTTATTATTTAGATAATCTATACATTGATAAATTCTACAAATAATGTACAAATCAATATTTAATACTTGTTTATTATTCAATAATTCATAAAAGGGCGCGTAATCCTTGATTGAATATATTTGTTATAATATATCAAAATCCTAAATAATCATAATACTAACACGTAGAGTCAGCTGGCTTTAAATAAAAAGAGTCAACTGATGAAAAACAGCTGAAGGGAGAATACGCCAAGGTGTTTTTATTTATAGCAAAAAGCTCGTCGTCAAAGTTAATTACAAGTCATGACGAGAGAAACTGAGAACTGGGTCGTTTGTAGGACTCAAAAAGTGGAGGACAATCCAATGAATCGGCTTCTTTTCAGCCCCTATGCTGTATATTCTCTACCAACTCTCATCAGGAGAGCTTTGGAACATTGAACTTGAGTCAGACCCATGTTTCACTACACTTAAACTTGAGACTCGCCACGGAGTTTGTTATTTGTTATAATGTATCAAAATCATAAATAGTAATAATAATAATAATAATATCCTTGTTGAGTTCAGCTGCTTTAAATCAAAAGAGTCAACTGATGAAAAACAGCTGAAGGGAGTATAAATACAATGTGTTTTTGTTTTCTATCCCAAAAAGCTCTTTTTGCAATGAGAAGGCATATTAATACTCTTGTTAATATCAGCTGTCTGTATATAGGATTTTAGGGGGGGGGGGTTGTTGAATTAGTTGTTCTACTCATATAATGAGAAGAAACTTCAAATTTTAGAATCTAGCATTATTTAAGAAAGAATCTAAATAATTATATTTATTTGTATGATGCATTTATATTAAAATCTACAACTAACGTTGACGAGAATCATCTTTTAATTCTTCCTTTAGACGTCGATGCTTAGGGATGGGCATTTTGTTGAGGTGAGAAGGCGTGCTCGCAATTACCTACCTTCTGGTGCCTCTAGAATTTTATCTGCTGATTCTTATTTGACACTATTAAAACATAAACAATAGGTACTTACAATCATAGCAAGTTCTCACCTCGTGCTACGAAGACTGAATTCAAATTGAGTATCTGATATTCTTCTTTCCTTTCTTAACCCTTTCAAACCCGTAAGATGTGATCAAAAAGTATTATTAACTACAGGAAGTTATGTTTTTTGAGGTCAGAATGAGTATACTAACTTAATGTGATTTTATACAAAAAATTGTAACTCAACCCTGTTTCTCTAAGAAATTAGAGAACATTGATGTCCCTCTGGGTGGAAAGGGAATTTTTTCATCCTTACAAATACACGGTTATTCAGTACTTTTTTCGTATTTATTAAATATTTAGGTACATTTATTCCTCATTTTTATTTTCTATTTGACAAAAAAATGTAAAAAATCTTGAATAAGTTGGATATATCACAACTTATGTACATTTTACAGGGGATATTTTATGAGGCAATTTCTGTTGATATATTCATAATAAAAAAAACTCCCTTCACACCCAGAAGGACACCTCTGTCCACTTAGACTTGAATAATTTCTAATCTATGCGAGTGAACTAAAAGATTTGATCAAATAATTTCCTTGACAAACAAATAAGTTATTTGAGTTTAAATATGATTTTTTTGCATATTGTGTAAAAATCGTAACTTTCAGTACCCTGAAAAATATTCAAATCAATTTTTTTATGACTAATTATGGAATATGAATAATAGCTTGACATTTTAGCTATCAAATAAAAGATAGTAATCAAAAATCGGTGGACAATGGAGTGCATTAGCGCATTTTGAATTTATGGGACACCGGTGTCCTCTGGGTTGAAGAAGGTTAAACTCAATTTTATTTCAACATTTTGCCCAAGTCTATCAATGACAAAAGTTGAGAGATGTATTCAAAGATGGCCATGCTATTTAGGTTGTTAGATCCCTAAACATAATTAGAAAAATTATTATCAGACTATGGAACTACATAGAGTACCGGCAAAGAGTGTGTGTTCTCATGTCAAATGAGAAAATGGATCTGCTAGGATCAGAATTTTAAAATTCCCTCTCTTTCAAACTAATCTCAAAATATACACATGCATGAATGATGCATTGAATATCCGATAAAATGGGGTTTTAGCGGATGTATCAAGAACATTTTAAAATTATAAACACGTACATTTGCGACCGGTTTTTTTTTTTTTTTTTTATGTAATTTTCTTAAATGCAGATGATCTTCGGAAAAGAAAAGTGGGTGACCCATAGATAGGAATGTAAATAATATGCAAAATGCCGGTTGCGAGATTTTGTGGAGTTGGCACATTGAACAAGTGTACTTTTTGTTTTCCAAAGCTGTTATCATTTTTCCTTTATTACTGAGGGGAGAACAATATCTACCTGGTAGTAAAGATCTTGCATGAAGGACGAATACATACATTAAGGTTAATAAAGCAAATAAAATGTAAGCAAAAAAGGGCTCAAGTCCTCGTATAATTATTATTAGTATAAAATATACATTAATTTCAGTTAATTTTCTGAATAATTCTGAGTAATTTTATTACTACTGAGGGGAGAACAACATCTACTTGATGGTAAAGATCTCGCATGAAGGACGAATACATGCATTAAGGTTAATAAAGCAAATAAAATGTAAACAAAAAAAGGCTCAAGTCCTCGTATAATTAATTATTAGTTAAAAATATATAATTTCCTGACATAAATTTCAGTTAATTTTCTGCCTCTTATCTATGGTTATACAATTAATTTCCTGGCATGGTTTACATACATAATGTTATTATTTATTATTGATGTCTTCATTTGTATATGTATATAATGGAGAATAGCAGCTATTAGCTCAGTAAAACGTCGTCATGTCAGCTGGGGCTGCTTCCATCTCAACATTCATCAAATTATCAATTGAGTTACAACCAGGTTGATGATTTTATCTTTCTTTTTATACTTTACACACCCCATTTGCATATTATTTACATTCCTACCCATAGATTACTCAAACCCTTGGTGTCTTCCTACTAATAAGTAGTTAATAGAACACTCATTCAAATTCCTAGAGCCCTTTGAATGACAAAGGATTTTGATGGGGGATTTTTGTTTTTTTATGTGGTTTTCTCACCCCCCGCGGAATTATTACACTCTCATTCTTCTTTACCCCTATTCGGATCAAGTCGAGTTCTTTTATTATTTTATTGTTATTATTATCATTCAAATAAGAGACTCTAATGAACTTCTTCTACAGATCAAATGAGTGTGAGAATTAACACACTCTGGGGTAGTTGATATTTTTATCTGAATAATAACTAATAAACGGACAAAAATATCGGGAAATTTGAATTTAACTTTTTTTTTAGAATTCCGATAGGAATAAATATTTTTGTTTTTAAGTTGGCACACCTGCCACTGCTGACGTCTGTGCCGAATTACACATCAAAATATTTATGCCTATTTGAGATAGTCGCCCTTTTGTGAACAGATAAAAGCTTCGAGTTTTTCGTTTTTTTAAAATGTCCCAAAGATGATACCTCAAATGCAATTTAGGAAAATGTTGTTCAAACCCAAAAAAGTTACAATGAATATTCCAGACTTTTGATGCATGTCTCAAGAAAACTAACCATCCGATTGTTCAGCAGTTATTATTCTCTAATTCATATTGATATAGTAAAAATGTAATAACTGCTTTGAAAATTGGAAAAAAACGTTGGCACAATATGTACATTGCATCAGTTTGGGATGACTTCTTTTGAGGGGAAGGAAATGAATTTTGATGATAATAATCAAATAAACGATTTTTTTATTCCCGATTTATTTATTTATTTTTCAAACAGTAGTTTATAGTAATATGTACATTAAACAATTTAATGACTCATAAACCTTTAAGTGAGTAATAATAATAATAATAATAATAACCATGTTGAAGCTGTAGGTAGGAAACATGAATCCCACTCTTGATAAATGAGATAAGTTATCAGAAAATAACTGAGGAGTTAGTACAATATGTAAAAGGCAAAAATATGTATTCCTTACATATGTCACAAAGATATTCTCAAAACAGTAATGCCACCTATGCAGTTTTTTATTTATCAGCTGTTTATCAGCTGATTTGTATGTATAATATATTTAGGGATGTGTATCACGACGAGTTTTTTGGGATTAACCCAAATACATTGTATTTATACTCCCTTCAG
The DNA here is from genome assembly GCA_963680855.1 of Lepeophtheirus nordmannii. Classification (NCBI taxonomy): domain Eukaryota; kingdom Metazoa; phylum Arthropoda; class Copepoda; order Siphonostomatoida; family Caligidae; genus Lepeophtheirus; species Lepeophtheirus nordmannii. The sequence continues at coordinate 31,731,657 of OY804524.1, read as the reverse complement.
CTGATTTTCAATACTTGACTCTTTTGATATAAAGCAGCTGACTCTACGTGTTATGTATTTTCAAAAATGGTATTGTTATTATTTATGATTTTTATATATAAAAAATATATTAAATTGCGCGCCCTTTTTTTGAATTTTTGATATACAAGTATTAACGATTGATTTGTGAATTGATAGAATTTATAAATGTTTAGTATATCTAAATAATAACTCTGCCCAATATTGGCAACAAGGAAAATACAGAAGGGTAGCAGATCCAATTGTTTTTTTAAATGTTTCCTTTCCCTTTTGTCAATCGAGATTGCGAGTGGACAAAAAAGCTCGACGTGAATTTCGTTGAGGTGAGTGAGTGTGCCTACAAATACTATCTGGTATCTTTGCTTCATTTTTTCGATTGATTGCAGTTATTTGACAATATTAAATAGCACTCAATAACTGATAGAAACGGATGGAATTGAAGAGGATTTGAAATGTCAGAAATCGAGGAGAAGTTCTTTACCATTACTTCTAAATAGTCCGAAATTGAACCTGGTAACATTGTATCAAGTTCTCGCTTCAACAATACATACATAAAAGATTGAATTCAAATTGATATTACAGAGGTAGTATTGTCATCGGATATTTTTCTTTCCTTCCGTAAAATCAAATCTATTTCAATATTTTGTACTTTTAATTTAATAATAATATGTAGAGATTTTGCAGAACTTGGCAAATAAGAGTTAACTCGAGTTCAACCACTCAACGTTCAGAATACTACTAATAGGGTAACAGCTGACAAAATTGTTGATCTTTCACGAAGAACTTTTTGAGCAATAAACAAAAAACCACTGATTTCTCCCTTCGGTTTTTTTTTTAATCAGTTGACTCTTCTGATTTAAAGCAGCTAACTCTACATGTAGGTCGCTCAAAAAGGGCATTCTTATTTTATATATACATAATATATTAAATCAAGGATTCCACGCCCTTTTTTGAATATTAAGCAAGTACTAACGATTGATTTGTATATTGATAATGTTTATCAATGCCTAGGAATGTAAAAAATATGCAAATGGGGTGTGTAAAATAAAAAGTAAGAGAAAATTAACCTGGTTGTAACTCTGACAATTTGATGAATGTTGAGAGGGAAGCAGCTTGAGCTGTCATGACACTTTACTGAGGTACAAGCTGCTATTCTCCATTATATACATATACAAATGAAGACATCAATAATAAATAATAACATTATGTATGTAAACCATAGATGAGAGGCAGAAAATTATATACTTTTAACTAATAATTAATTATACGAGGACTCGAGCCTTTTTTTGTTTACATGTTATTTGCTTTATTAACCTTAATGCATGACTTCCTTCATGCAAGATCTTTACTATCAGGTAGATATTGTTCTCCCCTCAGTAGTAATAAAGGAAAAATGATAACAGCTTTGGAAAACAAAAAGTACTGATAAAAGCGCCAACTCCACAAAATCTCGCAACCGGCATTTTGCATATTATTTACATTCCTAATTATAAAGTACAAAAAGTTCTCTATTGCTTTCCCTTTGTTTTGATTGAGGTAATTGGTTGTGGAGGTTGCGTTGTTGGTGATCAAGTAATTCAGGGTCCCTAGCGAACAAAAATGTCAACATTCGGACAAGTGAATTTGAAGACAATTTTATCGTTTCACCACTTTGCTTTGTGGCCTTGATCCTCCCCCTCGATTTAAAAATCTTATCTACACCCCTAAACACGCACATTACATACAAACAGAAATTAATTTCTTAATATCCATTTGTTACTTTTGATTCCTCACTAATCTACCAAATTGTCCCAGGAGCATAAAGTTTTTATTTATCTAAAAAAGTAAAGTTCGGATGGCATCGTGCCTTTTCTTTCTCAGAAGCAAATTTTTTGAACAACTTCAGCATAAATAATTACACTGGTCAAAAACCCTAAGGGGTATAAGTATAATAAAAGTTATTCTGTTTTGCACTCTAATTTCAAATCTGTATTATTTTTTTCGAGAGTCCTAAAGTTTTCGAGAAATGGGACTCTACTTTTAATAGCTTTTTTGGCCCATTTTACAACTTCAACTTCAATTCCAGCCTAGAAGGATACTCATTTTGTACATTACAAAATAATGATTCGCTAGTGTAATTAATGCGAATTCCATTTCGAGTCTTTGTTTTTGTTTTGATCTAAAGGGACTCCTGGGGGTGTAGGGGACGGGAGTAGGCCAAAACAAAATGTCAAGCGTCTGATAAGAATCCTTAACTAAGAAGAAATCGTTCATCTAAATATTGTGTAAATTTTCATTCAATTTTGAGCAAAAATTCGCTTGAAATCAGTGACTCACGTTAGAGCTACTAAAATAGTAGCACGCAGAAGGATTTCTAAATCCTTCAATTTTGTTGACCTCTGTTATCTGGATAAGAGAGACTTTTATCAATTCCCCAGACAATAGATAATTCTCGAATATCTACGAAGAGGATGCATTAAATCCAAAAATATGTATATCATTTGGAGATCAAATTCCTTCCATAAATATATCTCCTGTACTGCGCATATAATTAATAAATAAGCTATTCACCTTATCATCATAGTTATGTCACCTTTGAGCGAGATGGGAAGACACACACATTTATTAGCAAAATGTACAAACATGGAGGACAATTTTTTTAGACTAAATATGCCAAAAATTTAGTCATGAACAAAGAAAATGAAATGTTGTGTTACTCTCGTTTGAACTACTCGAGTGTACATAGTATGTTTGGAAATATATATACGTATGTATATCTTAAAAGTCTTTCTGCATAAATAACGGAGAGTTAAAATACAAATTCACTCATCGTAGTATTTGAAAATTGAATCTTGGGAAAGGGACTAATTGCAATTTTTTGTATTGTTTAAATATTATATGTATGTATGTATATATAATGTTATTCCATCAGACTAGGTATGTAGATATTTTGAATAAAATAAATACTTACTGAAACAAAAAAATAAACAAATTGAAAGATGAGTGTAGATGAAACACAAGCAATGTCATCATCATTCAAACCCTAAATAGCACGCACATATTAAAAGCCAAAAATAATAATGATAATAATTGGCTTGCTCAGGGGAATGGGATACTGAGTCAAAATACTTTAAATGGATCGGAATAACTCTCATCCCCCAATGAGTATCATGGGTCTATTTTTCATAGTCTTGAGCTGGTCCATGCCAGCATGCTTGGCCTTTTTCCTCTTAACTGCAGCACCGATCAACTCCATTAAAGGTTTTCCTTCTCTCAACGGACCCTTCAAATCCAGCTCTGAAGAGCCAAAGAGACAGACTTTCAAATGACCATCTGCTGTAAGGCGAAGACGATTACAGGAACCACAAAAGTCCTGAGTCATTGATGTTATGAATCCAATTGTTCCCTTATAGCCCGGTACCTTGTAGGGCTTGGACGTTGAGTCAAATTTGTTGAGAGGAGTCAAGTCCGCATATCGTCCTTTATAACGGGATGCAGAGATAATTAATATTATGAATGATATATGATGTTTGTAAAAGCATTCTATGATTTCATTTGCTCAAAAGGTTTCTTAAAAATCGTTTTTAGTGTGAAGAAATTGATTTCATAGAATGTACTACCTATATAATGTACCCAGGAGTACCTTTTATTGTAGAAAGGATCTCTTTGAATGGCAAAATCTTTTTGTTGCTCCATTGATTTCCATCAAACGGCATATACTCGATGAAGCGCACATCTAAATCCTTCTCTCTTGTCCACTCCACAAAATCCAACAATTCATCATCATTGAATCCTCTCATTGCCACAACGTTTACTTTGACAGGGGAATAACCAAGGGCCAAGGCCTCATCAATTCCACCCAAGACTCTTGACATAACCTTAGGTGACCGCCTCGTGATGAAAGAGTATTTGTCTGGCACAAGAGTATCCAAGCTTATATTGAGTGCATTTAGTCCTCCTGAATGAAGTCCTTTCAATTTCTTAGTCATTGAAACACCATTAGTTGTCATGGCCAGGGTTTTTAGACCAGGAATGGATTTAAGTCTCGCTACAACTTCAATTATATCCCTTCGTACAAGTGGTTCTCCCCCTGTAAGACGAATTTTGTCGACTCCTTGCTCAACAAATATCTTAGCCAGACTCACTATCTCATCTGTGGTCAGTAAATGCGAATTTGGTGAGAGCTGAATGCCCTCCATGGGCATGCAGTATTGACATCGTAGATTGCACTTCTCAGTGAGTGATATCCGCAAATAGTTATGATGTCGACCATAGCTATCAACTAGAAATTCTGAAAAGGGTTTAACGTCGACTAGGTTGAGTCCTCTACGTATGAGAGCTGTACTAAAGGGGCTTAAGGCCCTGTATTTATGGAAATGCATTTGATTAAAGCTACGTTTTCCTCAGATAAAAAGGCACATACATACACTAGGGAGAGAAACAAGTTATGATATTTATTATTTGTATGTAGATATAGGGTCTGAATATTCATTGCTTGCTCCTTATCTCTCTCTTTCTCTCTCTCTCTATTCCTCACTATCTTCAAAAAATAGATGACTATAATAATACCCTCAAGAGCATGGCTACTACATTCAAAAAATAAGACTTAAATCATGTCTTTAAAAAAATCGTCGTCCAATAATAACTTCTATTAAAGGATCAATACTTTTCTTGGGGAGGCCAGATATCTGCAAAAGAATAAAAAAAAAAAAGTTTTGAACTTTTTCAATAAATAATAATAATAATAATTTAAAAACATATATGTATAGAATCGATCATGAAGGTTGATTTGTAAGTAAGGGATTGTCGAATACGGAAGTATAATTTTTTTTTTTGAGTGCATTTATTATTTTTCCTTAGATGACAACATAGGTGCAGTTGGATTAAACTTATAAGTCCTTCGTTTTTTCTGAAGACCCGCCTCTCTGAACATTTGCTCATCAAAAGCTCTTCTATCCACGACATCCTTTTGAACCTTCCAATTGTCCATTGCATCCTTTACAGCCTCCTTAAATCCTTTTTCCTTCTTCTGAAATTTATCTTTTTTCTTTGACCAGTCAACAAACTCTGGAATGCCAAAGAATTTTCTCACAGCGTTGTTACGAATGAATTTGACTTGAGTAACGGAAATGACATTCGTGGTCATCCAGTAGAACGTCATGGCAGATGGAAAGTTCATAACGAGAGGAAACATGACAAAGGGTATTGCCTTGCAAATGGTTTTACCAATGGTACCCATGGACTGCATATTGGCTCCATCAACAGCAAAATAGATTTGCAAATAAAAGGAGCCTGCAACGAGGGCAGGAAGTATATAATAAGGATCCGAAATGGTAAGATCCTCAAACCAACCCAAACCTCCAGTCATCATACTATCAATGGGTAGATTCGACATGCCTCTCAGAGCAAAAAACATGGACATAAATATAGGAGCTTGAATCAGAATTGGAATAAAGTTCTTAATGGGCTTCACACCCCTCTCCTCCATGAAATTTTGAAGCTCTACTGACCATTTCTGTACTTCAATCACATCTCCCCGCTTTCGAGCATCCGATAAACGGCTTTGAATGTGACTCATTTCAGGCATATTTTGATTCAAACGAGCCGCATTCTTTTGTGAAAAAATGACGAGGGGAAATACTGCGATTCGAAGGAGACATGTGGCTAGAAAAGAGCAAAGGGACATCAAATACAATTTATGAATATGAAATTAAAGACCGTTTTTAAGTGTCATTACTCGTGAGTATGGTGCCCCACCAGGGGAGATCCACAACTGTATGAAGGTTCTCCATGCCCCATTGAAGTATACCCGGCGGACTCCAACCCGCTAAACCTTGCGATGCAAGACTCGGCTCGCCTGCAATTATTTCTCCAAGGGAGGACTCCACTGTTGAAGGAGGGGAGAGGGAAGGCTTTTCGGGTATGAAGTCCAGCCTAGGACTTGATGGAACATCCTTTTCTCGTAGTGGATTATGAGTGGAAAAGGCCTTATACTAAAGGAAGGGATGCATCATATGAGCCGATTCAGTATCTTTGAACACTTACTTGATTCCTCCTAATGACAGAATGAATGGGTCGGAGAGTGAATGGAAGGCGAGGAATGGAGACCATCCAGAGCATGTTTTTGTTTTGTTATGTCAAATGAATGAAGAGGCTCACCTAGCGACATCTCTAGGAATTTTTTTGTACTCAACAGGAGTATATATTTGACATATAAAATAAATGCATTTAGCTCGGATATTATTTTGAGTGTCAATTACCATTTATATCATTCATTAATTAACATTATTTACTTTATAAATAGTATATATATATATATACTCAATCCAACTATCCTTATTCTCTGAAATTGTTGAGATCCAAAGAGCTTCTTGGAATCATCTCTACTAGCTATCGAATAAATTTAATTAATTTAATTATAAGTCATTAATTATTTATTGAATGACTTATCCTACATTGCCACATATTTTCAACTTTAAAGTAATTAGAGGAGGGACTCTGTAGAGATTATGTAGAGGAGTAGGTAGGGGCTGCTGGACTGGTTATGTCGAACTCTGGCTTGGGAAAAATATAGCATTAATAGGACCTCTTTCTTAAAAATATGAATTTTATACATATAAATATATATATTATCCAGGCTATTTATATGAAATTTCCTGCTCAAAGTTTATGGGTTTGCGCTTTGCGAGAAAATATAAAGTTAAATTTCGTTTAATTTTCACTCCTTCAGTAATTTTGTTATTCACAGATTCTGGATGACATTGGAATTTTACAAAGTTATATAGCTGAGTTCCTCATCTTTTCATTTTCTGGAGTTTATTTTATATTCAAAAAGTACGAAATCGATATTATTATTATTACTCTTAAGGAAATCGTTATGAAAAGTTGAAATTTAATGGTGTTTTTTGAGACTTTTTGTATACTTTATATCTCCGTGAAGCTGAAGACATATAATTTTCTATTAAAAAAACAAAACATAGTCCGCAAAAAGTCAACTGCATCAATCGGAAGAACTTTTCTCGAATCTTAAGTTGATGAATGTAAATAACAGATACACTCTGATTAATTAATCCTATGAGTAAATAAAACTTACTTCCTGGATCAATAGATAGTTTGACATTAGATCACATAGTCTCACAACGAATTCCATGAAATAAGTAGGTTCAAACAATATTTAAAAAATAGTATTGGAACTTCCTTCATATGTAGGCTCAATAATTTTTTTTGTATTTTAATCATCATTAAAAAATTAAAAGAAACTCTAAGTAGGTAGTTAAATTGTATTTTTTGACACCAAATACAGATTTAATAATAATAATATCTTATTCCATACACTGAAAGTTACATACACTACTTAGTAGACTAATTTTAATAGAACTTATTTATATTCAAAAGGTCATCAACATGTTCAAAGAGCTCCACGCATATTAATTGACGGACCTCATACCCAAAATATAAAGTAATTCCGATCTTCATTGATTTCAAAGTTATATAACTTAGAAATCGTTTATTTTATGTTATAGTTAGGGGGGAAACCCCACTAGGTCGTGATATTTAACTCCATCATCACGATTTAATGGTTTAATTTAGTTAATACATATATAAATTAAATTATATAATGACTATAATATATGTATATATTATAAATAGTCAATAGATAATATTTTGGAATAGATGACGTCATGAGGCAAGGTCAACTTGCGACATAAAAATATAATAAGCTCAATATATATTCTAGCCGCGTGTCTGCGAGAACTAAATTAAAAGCTGTAGATGCTTGGATTGTGCGTGACGTAAGTGCAGTAGCTGGAAGTGAGAGAATACTCGGAGCAGCTGCAACGTGTTTTGAGTGACTGCGCTGATCGATGAACCAATCTTTTGAAATAGACTTGGAATTGACAAACGTCATGAATAGAAATGCGCTTGATCCTTAGAGTTCTACAACGGAAGCATTTAAGTCATTGGGCACGAAAGACGGAGACTCTCTCCTTGCTTAATAAAATGGACAAAATCTCCGTGAGGAAAAAGTCCCGTCGAAATGAGGTGGGACAGAAAACGGAGGCCTCCTTGGTGTTCTTTCAAGTCATTTGTCCTGGACTCCCTGGATTCCCCGGCTCCCTCTTTCTCTCCACAAACAATAAGCGCTACTTATTCAATTGCTCTGAAGGGACGCAGCGTCTCTGTGTGGAACATTGTGTGTCGCGATCTCTGGCATCACTTGAGCACATTTTCCTAACACAGAAATCCTGGAGATGCATGGGAGGTCTTGGGGGTATGTGTTTAGCTATTAAAGACTCGGGATCTCCAGACGTAACCCTTCATGGTCCCGAGGGCTCTACAAAAATATATGAAATGACAAAGGGATTCATTTGCCTTGCAAATTTCAATGTTCTACCCCAAGAAATTACCTCTTCCAATACCCAAACCTACGCTGACTCCACCCTTACCGTTGAATACTTGCATTTGGTCAAAAATACGTCCACGCAAAATCATGATGCTGTCTCTTCGGATCCTCCATATTGGAATACTGTCTACAAAGGCTACGATGCGAATGGGAAACTCATTTCCAAGTTCGTAGCAGAGGAAATGGACTATGATGAGAATGCGTATGGAAGTCATTCAAATATTGTATATATTTTGACCATCAAAGGGAGAAAGGGTAAATTATGTCTTGAGAAATGCTTGAACAAGGGAGTTCCTCCAGGGCCTCTTCTTGGTAAACTAAAGCAAGGTGAGGACATTGTGTTAGAAAATGGAGAAACGGTGTTCGCAGCGGATGTTAGAGAGGAAAATCTACCTGACAAAAATTTCATTGTCATTGATATTCCCTCTTTGGACTATATGGATTCATTGATGTCTGCTCCAGTGTGGGATTCAATTCGTACAGAAGGTAAATTGGAAGGAGTGTTTCATTTTACATCCTCAGAGATTTTGTTAAGTAAAGAGTATCAATCCTGGATGAATTCCTTTAACGAAAATATAGAGCATCACATGATCAATGATCTTAATTCTAAAGGATATGGCACTCTTGGCCTTGCTACTTTTACGGAGAAACTCTCCACCCTTGATCCCGAAATATTTCAACCTTTGCATTCAGATATTTACTTTGATGAGCAAGATCGTCAAGTGAGCCCTAATAAAAATTGGATTTTCCACCGAACGGCTGATCGTATAGTCGTTCGAGGTACTCCTCCAGAGTATGTTACTACACTTAGTCCCTCTCTTCCTTCATTGGTTAAGGAAGAACTTGAAACGCTTCAAGATTGGAAGGAAGTATTTACTCGTACGCGGGATTCCATTTCAAAGCTCCGCATTGAAGACAAATCCTCTACTTTTCCTAATTTTGTTTTTTTAGGAACAGGCTCTTCTGTTCCGAGCAAGTATCGTGCTCCAAGTGCAATTCTAGTTGAACTTCGTCCCAAAGAATATATGATATTGGACTGTGGTGAGGGTACAATTGTACAGCTCTATCGATACTTTGGCGTTCAAGGAATGAAGGAATTTCTGAAGGGGCTAAAGGGTGTGTATATATCCCATCTTCATGCAGACCATCATTTGGGCCTCATTGGAATTATCAAGGAAAGGCAGCGGTTAAATATAGGAGAGGAACATCCTCTCTACATTGCTGCCCCTACAAAGTTATCCTCTTTTTTTAATCAGTATCATGTTGGTTTTGAGGGGATTTTGGAGAATTTGATTCAAGTTCAAAATGAGCATGCACTTATACTACACCCTGACGCAGTTTGTGAACCCGATGAGACTATAATTCAATTTAAAAGAGCCTTGGGACTCTACTCTTATGATACATGCAGAGCTGTTCACTGTGTCAACTCCTATTGTGTTAGTTTCGTATCTAAAGAGGGCTTTCATTTCATCTATACCGGAGACACACGACCTAATCCGAGCCTTATTGATTTTGTTAAAAATAGCGAACCAGACCTATTGATACACGAAGCAACAATGGAGCATATCATGCTCGAGGATGCCATTAAAAAGCGTCATTCAACATTCACTGAAGCCATTAATGGAGGAATTGCACTCAATGCCAAAGCCACGGTTTTAACCCATTTCTCTCAACGCTATCCAAAATTTCCATTTTTTGATGAATTGTTGGATCATCCCAACGTGGGCTATGCCTTTGACTTCATGAGCGTCAACAAGCATACTTTCAATCATACTCATCACCTCATGGACGCCCTCAAAAGTCTCTTCAAAGAGGACTACGAACTCATGGCTGCGAGGAAAGAGATATTCGAGTATAAAATGAAAAGTCTAGAGGAGGAGGAGTGCAACACAGAAGAGAGAAGTGAGGATCTCAAAGAGGAGGAGGAGGAGGAGAAGAAGAAGAATGGAGCTCACTTGAAGGACCTCTACTCAAAATTGGAGCATCCCAATCGTAAAATTAAAAGACTCAAACTCGATTGACGCGCAGTTAGTTATCATCGTATTTACATATATGAACTCATCTATAATAGAGACTTATATTTCCGTTGTAATTCAGAGACATGTTTGATTCATTTTTTGTATGAATAATTAATAATAATAAAGTTTAGAAAAAAAAAAAAAAATGCTTAGTCAGTGTTATTCAATAATCTTGTATAATGGAAGCAAGTATTACAAAATGCCACATATTTTTTTTTTTTTTTTTTTTTTTTTTTTTTTGTAGGTATATGTCATTCACTGCGTGTGTGTGTGTGTGTATGTAGATATACTGTGTGTATAAGTAACAAAACGAAGCAAATTACAATACCACCTTATTCGATTAAAAACAAATATTATATATATATATACTATATATAGTTATATATGGAAACAGACTATTTTTTTAACAAATACTAAATCATGAATTATAATGATAAAATGTGATAACAGAATCATAGGAAACTCAACTCAACTCAACTCAAGTACTTTTAAAAACATTTTAATATGAAGTAGAAGTAGTAGCAGTAAATAGTAAATAGTTATTTATTTGAAATATTAAAGGGTGTGCGCTCAACGAACTGTACCTATAAGAGAGAGAGAGAGAGAGAAAAGAAAATGAATAGTCCTTGTCAATCAATCAATCAATCAATTCATCCTATGGGTTGCTTTTTTTGTTTTTGTTTTTTGAGTTAATGCAAAAGAAGGAGGAGGCGGCAGCGGTGGTGACGATGATGATGGTCATGGGTTGGCAAAATATTTTGTACAATTAATCTCAGCGGTTCATCATCTGATCGTGTTATGTGTTTTTGTTTGGATATTAAAGCTGTTTTTCGTGTCACCTATCCACCATGTGGCCTAGGTGTGTGTGTGTGTGCGTGCGTGTCTCTAGAGAGAGGCGCCAATTCCTTTTTCTACTTCAAATCTGAATAGTTTTAACTAACTTTCAAAGAAGAGACATGGTATGTATGAAGAGTGTTTTAAGTATGTACGTACGTATGTATGAATTTTGTAAAAAAAAAAAGAGGGAAGAGGAGAGGAGAGAGGACTAGAAATATAAATGTGAGAGAATATTATACATCTATTTAATGCGCAAAGTGGCCAAACTCCGAGCCACCCCCCTCAATTCCATGCCCCTTAATCTTCATGTGCTGTTTGAGTACTGAGTTATCCCGAAATAGTTTACCACACGTACCGCATTTGGCATGTCTTGCCTCTAGTAAAGACATTTCCTCGGGCGTCGTATCTCCATGGCTTTGTATCATGTGGGAATGTAGGGACTTGAACATTGAGAACTCCTTTTCACATTTCGGACACTTCATCACCTCCTTATGGAGTTTACCCCGATAATGACTTTGCATGTGATGCTTGTACTTTTGATGAGTGAGGAAGTGTCGGCCACAATTGGGCTCTTCACAAGAGAATTTAGGTTTGATTTTAACTTCTATTGGAGGTATTCCTTGCATTGAGTGAGCATATGTGACATGCTTACTGTAGGCTGACTGAACCAGAAATTTCCTATGACAGAAGCTACATTTATAGCCGCGGACTTTATATACCTTCTCCTTGGCAACCAATGGACGTTTAGAAGACTCGTAAAATTGAGCCTCCTTCTCATCTGAGATGACGTGCTTGGAGAGAGTGTGTGTGTTAAGTAGATCCTGTCTCGTAAAGACCTCGGGACAGAGGGAGCAACTGAATTGTCCATTGGTGGGAATGTAGGTTCGATGGTGTTTGTAGTGAGCCATGATTTGAGAATTGGACATAAACAACTTTCCACAGCCTCTAACACGACAGATATAGCGGGCCTCAGCCTTTACAGGCACGGGGTCAATCACGTCTATTAAATGCACTTTCTTACAATGTGTCCGCAGAGACTTTGCATCAATATAACTATGCTTGTCACACGTGGTTACGGGGCATTGAAATACGTCCATGAGGGTACCCGGGAGTAGTTTAACGTCATCGAAAATAACTTCCTTTTTGGAGTCATCATTAACGCCTGAGACATGGCTTTGTATCGTATGAACGTCCAAATTGGACTTTGTATTAAACTGAGAATCACAGAGCTCACACTTGAAGTAGCGCCCCTTACTTTTGACATAGTTTTTGTGATGCCGTCCGTGTATTTCGAATTGCTTCCGCTCAACATACATTTTCCCACAGCCCACGACAGTGCAAATAAATTGGGCGGGTGCTTTTGTTTCAATGGGTGTAATGGCAGCCTCGGGATGAATATGCTTTGCGTGCAATTTGAAGGATTTGATATCTGTAAAAGAATCTTTACCACACACTGGACACTTGTACACCCCAATCAGTGTTCCTGGAGACAGAACTATGGACTCATCGTGAATAAGGGCGTTGTCCTTGTGGGATTGACCCTTACGGCTCAGAACAGAGGCCTCGTCTTTATCAGGATGACAAGCCAACAAATGTTTTTTAAGCATGAGGGTCTGGTAAAAGTCTTCATTGCATATATCACAGACGTATTTCCCCCGTCTCGGAGTGTAGGTTTCATGATGTTTGAGATGAACCTCCAACTGCGTTTCCTCCACAAAGAGTTTTCCACAGCCACGCACTTGACAAATAAACTTGGCCTCAAGGTTTTTAACGATAGGCGTGAGATTAGGAGATTTGTGCACACACTTGGCATGCATTTTATAAGCACGAAGAGTAATACAGCCGACTTTGGAGCAAGTTTGAATGGGACACACAAATACTGAGACATGATCCCCTGGTTTAATAGTCAGTGAGGGATCATAGACAAGGGTGACTTTGGATTTAGCTGGACATTTAAGGGAATTGCTATGATTTCGAAGTGCAGCATAGGAGACGAAGAGCTTATGGCAATGAGGACAGGTGAGCTGAGAGTTGAGAATGCTCACTATGGATTCATGGTCTTCTTGATGCGCCTGTCGTAAATGCTTGAGAAATTCAGCCTTAATGGCAAAGAGTGTGCCACAAGTGGGGCATTTGAGGCCTTCAGGCTCATTCGAGTCTTGATGATTGCTCTTCACGTGCTCCAAAAAGTCTTCCAAAGTGGACACCGTCACTTGACACTCCTCACACCGATACGACTGCTCAGCCTCAGAGTACTCCACGCTCTCCTCGTAAAACGTCGCTCCCTCGCCGCCATTCTCATCGAAGGACACTTCGAAGTAATGAGTCCCAAAGCTCAAACCCGTCCCATCACTCGCCTCGTAACCCTCCATTTCCTCTATATAGGTCCTTCCTCAGGCCCCTCTCAGAGTCAGTCTACCTCCTCTTCCTTTTAACATGTAGGTCTCGGATCCTCCACTTCCCGAGAGTCTATAACGACTATATGTATTCACAGTTTCTCCTCACGTAGCTAGCTAGCAGTGATCAGCTCCTAGGCGCTCAGCTTCTTCTTCTACTTCTACTACTTATTCCAATCCGAACCGAACCAACTCCCTCACCTCAACACTAGACAATACATATTTACAGCGCCAATTCTGCCTTCTTCTCCTCCTCCTCCTCCTCTCCTCTCACCTCTTCTCTTTCCTCCTATTCCTCTCTCTCTCTCTCTGTCTAGCTCCCTCTCTCCCTCTCCCTTTGAATCCGGCCAACGACTAGATCTAGCTCATAGAACTGCGTACAACACGCAATATTAATAAATGAATACTCTTTCAAATATAGATATATATATGTACAAAATGTACACATAATAATATTATCTACACCAGAACATGTTACATGCACATTGCCAACTCTGTCGAGAGTCAATCTTAACTAGCTAGTTTACAATTGTTAAATACATAGTCTCTTCTCCAAGCTGAACTTTCATTTTCATTTCTCTACTCGGCCTAAAAAAATCTTTCAAAATAAAATAATATATATGTATATTTACATTGTACCCTAATAATTTCATGAATCCTATTCTTTAATCATCCCTTGGATAACGAAAAACAAAAGGGGGGAAACACCTGTTAATTGCATTGAATAGTTGGGACTATATAGTACTACTACTGCTACACGTATAAGTGAAACATTCCAGTCAAATAATGATTCTTGTTATTGTCTTTTAATATTTTTATTCAAAGTTAACCATCTGTTGATAATGTATCATCCCAGATATAGCTATATAGACTATGTCATAATCATAAGTCATAATGTCCACTGTCTCCAAAAGCATATTTTGTATATTAATTACTCACCAATAAAATATTAATAATTATTATAATTAATTATTAATATTCAAACTTGGATCCTAAATGAATAGATATTAATTATAATTATCGTTATTTTATTAAAGAACATATTCAGACAAGTATTTTGAACATCTCCGGTAAGGACTACTTGAAATCATTCAAGGTGTATTACAAAAGCCTCTAAAAAGGCTTCTGTGCATCTCACTCATTATGAGTAATGTAATCGTTTTAACACTGGAGCATCTTCCGAGGACTTAGTAATTGTCCATTTGAGTATTTTTATTTTCAAACATATTTCTTTGATGGTAGGGAAGGAGCCGTGGTAGTCCTCTTGCATTAACTATTATATTAAAAGAGATCAAATGAACAAAAAAAATTGCATCGAATTTTGTAAAACTATACTTTTTCAAGTTCAATATGGGAATAAATTATATATAGAATAATATTCATGAAATTATTAGAATCTCATGTCAACAAAATTAATCACATCTATATACAAAACGATTCAGGATGCTAGAGCAATACAATTATTACATTACAAATCATTGAACTAATTTCATTTATATAGTCCTTCTTCAATTAATTGTTCTATAATGAGCTGTTCTTGATCTTTGCTCCCATCATTTCTTTAGGCATTACAAATATTCTCAATTTTTCTATACTTATAGCTAATTCTCTTTTCACAAAGGCTTTCAATATTGACCAAATATGCTCAATGCGATTGAGCAAGGGACTACTGTAAGGGCCAAGTCTTACAATTTTGTGAATTGAAAACTCTTCTTCATTCAAAAGATCTTCAATCCTGGAGTGGGTCGGAACATACTCAATACCAAGACGTACTACTGGCTCTCCATATAGTTACATCCTTTGCTTTTCTTAAGCATTCACTCACCACTCACTCCATTGCTGTATCCCCTTTGAAACTTCCTCGTCTCACCTTATTTTTTTATTTTCATTGATTATAAAATTTATTATTATTATGTTAAATTTCCTGAATATTATTTTGAAAGTTGAGCCTCGACGTCACTGTATTCAACTGGGCCTGAATGGTATCCACATAGCTTTCAAAGTTATTTTCTCTTTCTCCGTCACGAGAGTCTTTCGGATCTCCTCTAGTTCAAACCCTCGCAATGGCTTAAAACAAACAATCACTGTTGAATCTTCTTTAAACATTTTCCGCCTCCTGTCGGAGTGAAAGGAAAATCATGAACTTTAGCCCACTTAAATATAACGTACACCTCCTCCAAGGGAATATTAATTAAACAAGACATATACACACATTATCTGTAATTATTGAGCAAATTACTATTATTTCCTATAAAGTAGCGACGGATCATTATTATCCATTCAGAATGGATCCAAGTTTTATCAAGGTTCTGAATTTAGATTGATCAACAAATAAATGGACATGTATTAGAGAGTGGGGAATTGTGAAAAGTCGATAAGACAGACAATCAATCCTTGGTATGAATATTGAGAATAACAGGTTTATTTTTCAGTATATATATATATATATGTCATAGCAATACTTAGTGGTCTAAAAAAAATGAGTTTGTACTATATTATGTAAAATGGAAGATTCCAAATGTAAAATATTTTGAGACTTCATATCATACAAAATTATAATGAGAGTGTAAATGAAGACATAGATATGTACATAGCATGTAAGTCGGTCGGTCAGTATTTTTAAGGTTCATAATTAATTACTTGGTAAGCGTGCTTGCTGAAGAGATCCGAAAGGTACTCCTTCGCTTTTTTACCCTCACTTCTTTTTCCTCGAAGATGGATCCACAGACATTTTCTTTATTCGAGCTACTACACTTGGCCAAGAAGCGTGAGCTCTTTCGGATCGTGCGAACTTCATTCACCCTTTCAACCGAGGTTAAAAAGGGGAGTGGTCCCAAGAGGGCATCTGCCTCCTCTATTTCCTTGAGGAACTCTGAAGGCGGTGTTTTAGTAGAGGGACGAGGGTGTGAGTCTGTGGTGGTTTCTTGTGGAGAAGAGTTGCAGCGAGACTCGGAGAGGACGACGTTCCGCATACATTTGAGTTCTGGTCTTGAGGAGTCTCCTCGTGTCATTCCTAGTAGGGGAAGGAGGAGTTTCTCTTCCCCCTCCTCGTCCTCTTCTTTCGTAACTGAGAGCCCCCTATTCAATAATTGAATGAGATCCGCTTCCCTCCCCGGAGTCAGTGGATTTAGATTCAGGGGCTTTTCATGCTTTTTCATCATTTTTTTCCGTTGACGGACCTTGTCCTTACTCCAGGGGTCAGTGGATTTAAGGGCACGCTTCCTCGCATTCCGACCCAACACAAAAGTCTTGGATGAATTATCATCCTCTTCTTCCTCTTCACTGCTCTCAAAGATCGTCTCCAGTCCTCCTGGATCATTCACCGGCTCTCTCCGTAGTCTTCGTCGAGGCATTTAGACCCTGCACTTCAGATTGGTGTTCTCAGAGAGATGAAAGACGAGGCAGCAGCCAAGGGTGGGTCAGTCAGTTAGTCAGAATTATTAAAAACTAGAAGAGTCAAGGCTTCTAACTTGATGATATGAACCTAGAGAAACACAGAGATCCTCCGGCCATCCCCCAATTTCATTTGAATTTACTTCCTATTTCAAAAAGAAGTAGTAGTGACGACGGTGAATTTGCACTGACGTCATTGGAGGGTACATAAAATAACAGCTTCCATCGCATATATATATATATATATATATATATGTCAAGTCAACAAGAAAGCAAGTTGTTTGTTTTCAAATAATATTGAAAAGGAGACGACGATCTGCACCTTTTAAAGTGCATTTTGTCTTCATAAATATAACGGTCAAATATTTAGGAGTCATTTTAAGCACGATTTTGCTAAAATATCTCTTTATATCGAAAAACAACCAAGGATTGCCGTCTATCTAATAGAGCAATCGGATAAATGTGTCGACTGCACATGGAGCGTATATGGTCCCACAAAGAACGTTTATCCATGGACCACGGATCAGATCAAGAGGGAGGAGGTATAAAAAATAATTTGATTTGCATGTATGTAGACGTCATACTTATTCAGAGTTATAGATAATTTAAATGAACCTTTTCTGCCGAGCATTCGGGAACATGGATCTGCATCCCCGAATCTTTTGATGTTCCATGAGCTCGTTTTTTTTTTAGGCTATCCCAGATACACACATCTCCCCCCTGTAAGATCTAGTGCCAAGAACTATTTAAGAACTAATTTAGCGAGTGTACATAAATACAATTTGTCCACAGACAGAACAACAAAAAACCCTGGGTGCCGTGATTGAAATCTTCGAATAATATACAAGTCGTCTGAAGAAAACAGTGCTCAACCTCCGGTCACAGACTCTTAAAAGATATATTGATCCACTTGAAATGGTTATGAGAGCGTGATGGGGAGCCATTGTTGTGTAATGCTCTAATTAATACCCTAACAATTCAGATAAATCCATGATACAGCGATAGAATAATATGTACATAACACTTATGTATACTGATGTGTGTATATCAGTCAATATATATATATATTAAAATGAATTCTTAGACATACATCTATTTATAAAGCATATCAGAAATATTAATTAATAATATTATTAATATTAATATTAAAAAGCCCATACTTTTAATCTGATTGGGTTTTTTTGAGAATACGTTACCATTCATTATGGTCCAAAATACTGTTATGACCTTAAGCAAGACCACCACCAAATGCAGTTTATTTAGACTCGAAGAGCTTCTCATACAAACTTGATCGAGCTTCGATCTCCAGGGATACAAATGGAGTCAGCTTCTCCACTTTACTTTTAATGTCGCTCTTTTTTTCCATGAATTCCACATACTCCAACTTCAATTTATTCAATTCTTCTTTCCTCACTTGAATATCCTTTTCCACCCTTTTAATTCTAGATATACAACTTCCGTGCTCAGGTTGAACCTTCAAAACAGACAAGGTGAAGTTTCCAGCACATACCGAGTTATTTTGATACACGCAAAATAAATGAGTTCCAGGAACTATGGACTGCTTAGTCAAATTGAAGAACTCAAGCATAGAAAATCCTGCAGGGAGTTCCTTGTTCTCACTCACACAATTGTTACTATTTTTAAAATCATAATGAGTGAAAGGAAGAAAAAGAAAGTTCCCTTCAGTTCCACCTCCATGGATCAGTTCCTCTGATTCTTTAGACATGGAATGCTCTCCATTTTCGTCGAAAAATAGGACTTTGAATTTATCACCGTTTGAGCTTCTACACCAAATGATGACTCCATGCTCTAAATCCTCTTTTGTTATGATAATCCTATAAAATTTTGCCGTTTGGGCTGATAAAGAGATTTTATATTCTGTGCCATAGGTCACGGTTGACCCCTCAGACAGTTGCTCTTCTGTTTTTAATTTAGTAGCGAAGTTTTTAGCTTCACTGAAATAAGAATGAAAGTGAAAGTTAATTTAGGGTCAGAGCTTCAATATAAATACATGGGCCTTAAGAAACAAACAACATCAATTCATCAATTCATTAGATAATTACTAATAATGACCTGAAAACATAGTTTTCTAGTTGCTCTGGATTTCTACGTCCAAAGCATTTTAGTTTTAGCATTCTATCGAACCTGCCCTCGTCTTTTGCAATGACAGCTTGATTATTCTTTGTGTCTGATGGAGAAGCATGAATGGCGTCATCATCGTTTTCATGCGGCATCCTATGGGTAGATAAACTAATATAATTATAATCATTAGATTGCACTGTCTAATTTAATCTAATTTAGTGTACTTATACTGTTTATTAATTACAATTCAATTAATATCACTAGTGAAGAATTTGAGCCTTGAGATATGAAATTATGATGAATATAGCTAGATAAAAGAATGTACGTACTATGGTCAGCATATGCATCACGACGAGTTTTTTGGTCACTCGCAACCTCGACTCTCAAAAGTAAAAAGACAATATTAACATTATTGGAACAACAACAACTGGTAGCTGCTAAATATAGCTACCCTTCCATATTTTCCCTGTTCCCTGTAGGGCAGAGTTGTTATTATTTATATAGACATACTATACATTGATAAATAAACTCGACCAATATACAAATGAATAATTAATACTTGTGTATAGTATTCACAAATTCAAAAAAAGGGCGCTTGATTTAATATATTATTTAAATATCTATACCAAAATCATAAAATATAATACTAATACTCTCTTTTTGAGTTATTAACACGTAGAGTCAGCTGCTTTAAATCAAAAGAGTTAATTAACTGATGAAAAACAGCTCTATAGCTATATAGCTAGAGAAAAAATATATATTATAATGACTCATTATTCATTAATAATGACAGTACTCGTCAAATAAATGAAATTATTTGCTGTTTGACGTAATGTTATGATTTATAAATGTGACTGTGTTGATAGCCTTTCTGTTTCAAGTTTATGACAGCTCTTCTCAAACTTATATAGGCAGCAATAAAAGAGGCTTTAGTCTGAGTAATCTAGCTAGGGATGTCTTGAGTTTAATTAATTATTAGGGTTAAACGAATATAGAAATACTAAACCAATGTGTTTGAATCAATATTAATACGACTGTGTTATCTGGAGTGGAACCATGCTAAGTTATTCAATCTCCTGCAATTGAATTGGAGAATTCACTTCAAAATCTCCCTCAATGTCTTAGTACAAAATAATTTTAATTTATAAGTATATCTTGTGGAAGTTGAATGTTTCGAATCAAATCACCTAACAAAGTCTTGCTATAGATTGATAAGTATCTTTGGAGAAGGGACTATAGGATTTCAAGTTTGAAGATCAATTATTTCTACATACAACACAAGAACCAGAAGAATACCCATTCTTCGCACGTAAATTTGAGATGAATAACAAAAAGTCCTGGTTCTAAATTACATATTACTATGTTTTCTCATCGAAAAGCAACAGTGAAGACATATATGTAAATGGAAAAGTGTAGAAGTTAGTGGGGATGCGTCTTATGATTGATGGCTTAGCTATATCTAAAGGCGTTGCTTTATTTTTATTAGGACTAATGTAAAGCTCGAGGATAACTTGTAATTAAGGATAGTTTTAAAACTTACAGATATCATTTGATCTAAAAAAAAAATATAAAGCCATTTGATACTAGTTCCTGAAATAAAGTTCTCAGCACATGAGTAGTTACGGCCAGCCAGACTCTTGCTTAATAAGTTATACACCTCGGCCTAATCTGAAGCTAAAGTCTGTATAATTCAATATTTAAGACTGTCTCTTTCCTTTCTGCCTGCCTGTCCTTCGGTTTTATATTTAACAGAGCAATTTATAATTCAGAATAAATTCGAGGATCTAGGAAAGTGGAGATTAATAGTTTTTCAATTATCTTTTTTGTTAGAAATGAATATGACAACTTTTAAAGCAATGATTGGGATCGGATTTGATAATTTGAAGTTTGTACAATTATACATCAACAATATTTTGTCGTTGTCGTCATATAATAACAATACCACGTGGGTATTACAAACAATTCTTCCATTGTAAGGTCATACTAAAAATATCCACAAAAATCATTTCGAAACTAATAAAAATATACCTCTCACTCCATATTTTTAATTTAAAAACCCAATTTAAATTTTTGGGTTTTCTAATAAAAATGCTTAAGAAAGTTATTGAATTTTTTGACTATAAGGTGATGAACTTGTCCTTTGAAAATATGAGCTATCAATTTCAATTCTTTTATGTACAAGAATACATATTATTATGTAATTAAATACCTGATTAATCAGCTCAGGAATATACTTGATTGAATTTATAGAATATATCAAGGATGTAATATATTATTTATTATGTGTTACTGTTGATGGTTTAATATAATTAAGGGACTGATTTTAAACGAACAAAGACAAGTCCTTTTTGTCATTTGGATTTCTAATCAAAAAAAAAAAAAATAATAATACAAATCCCCGAATTTGTGGTTGAGTGACATGATTATGACTCACGCATGAAATATGAATTCATGTGCTAATTCAACTGAAAGACGTCTTTATATACATATATCCGAGAAGCTTAAAGTACTCTGCGGAGTCAATGAAATAATACATAATAAACAAACATCATGCAGCTAGCTACTTCACGATGGGTAGCTGTTACGTACTAACTCGACGTGTATATCTAGGAATGCTGTACATGCATTGCTCGCATTTGATTGTGTCTCTCAATAGTCATTAAAATTACTACTCATTGTAGACACTTCTTACTCTCGTAAGAGGGCCTCAACATCAAGCATCAGGCTCTTTTTTTTTACTCCTAAGGCAAAAGTGTACACGTGAGATCCTATTCAAGTTCCCACTCTCTGTGAATAACAATAATAATTTTTGCTATTTTAATATTCAAGTGTGCGGGGAGGGGCTCATTTTCTACTCGGGACTTGACATATTTATAAATAATGTAGTTTTGGGAGTTGAATTGACTTTAGAGTGCGACTACTCCTTCAGTTAATGAACCAAATGCTTTTTGAGAATAAAGTTGAAGTAAGCAAATATACAGGATACAACATTTAACATCAATATCTTGAAGGGTGTTTGCAAAAGTGTTGATTCAGTCATTCCTTCCTTTCTCTCAACTTCTACTCAATTCAAATTCAATTCCGAAGCTTATTCGTCCACGTATAATAGTTTAATAACTATTATTCCTGCATCTTCATGATATTCTCTCCCCTCCCGCAATCCCTTGCACTCCTTGATTTTAATTCGGTAGTCATCATTGATCATAGATATCTGCTTACATATACAATATGTATATATATATATATATATGTGTGTAAGGAGATACCTCTCTCAAGTTCCAGCTATCATATCATAGTATGACTAGTCCTTAATACGTACTCGTATAATTACCCATACATAATTTCATCAAAGACTACTGTAAACATATCTGACGTCAATATATTTTCAGTTTGTTCTCAATTTTTTTGCTAGGTCCCTCCGTTAAATAAGGCGCTCATTCCACCTTTCTCTCAGGATGGAAGCACGTAATTATCAGGTAATGTTATCATCAAAAGCTCATTCTAATCTCACCAACCATCTATGACCCATTTTTTTTTTTTTTTGCATCATAGTTGGAGCTATTCGATATAGCGAAGAAAGAAAATTCCATTGTCTACCTTGGAACTGGAAGTGGAAAAACTTTTATAGCCATCATGATGATTAAAGAGTTTTTTGGAGAGTCGAAAGTTGAGGGGAAAAAGATTGTAATGGTCGTGCCGAGTCTTCCTTTAGCATTTCAACAATCTAGGTACGAAGTCAGTCAGTCAGTATTAGTATTTGCTTCCATAATTTGTATAGGAAAAAAGGAATGTTCCACTTTTTATTATCATTTTTTCAGAGTGATAGATGAACAATGTAAGTTTGCTCGTGTTGGAAAAATATTGGGGGATGATGGAGTGGATATGTGGGACGCTGGGAAATGGAAGGATGTGATTGATTCCTTAGATATTATAGTCATGATTCATCAAGTCCTACTTGATTCTCTTGCCCATAATTTTCTGAGTTTATCAAGCATATCTCTTTTAATTTTTGATGAGTGTCATCACACTTTTAAAGACAATCCTTATAATGTGGTACGTATTATTCTCGACTTGTCCCGACTTGGACCGATATTAATCAACATCACTTATACATTTTATCAAATCATGTAGATAATGAAAGAACATTATTTTAGTCTTAAATCATCACATCCTCAAAAAGTTCCTCATATTCTGGGCCTCTCTGCATCCGTCGTTATTACTCAATGTGATGATATAATGAAATTTATAAAGGAAAAAAAGGTCCTTGAGGCAAATCTTGACTCCAAGATTATTACCACTGTGGATTTGGATAATTACCTTCGGTGTGTACCTTGAATACATTGATGATTAACTATTGATATTTAAAAAAAAAACACCAAAAAACCATTAGATTTGTGACTCAACCCCACGAGTGTTTGAAGGAGTTTCAGGATCCCTCACTTGGTACGGACATCAGCAATATTGTTGATGAAGGACTGATGAAAATAGGAAATGTATTTGAAAATCATATAGCGTACCTAAAAATGAATTTCAGTGGTTCCGAAGATAAAATTTGTTTATTGTCAACAAAGGCCAAGGCGAAAAAAAAAGTTTTCAATAGAACCCTTAATGACATTTCCATGCTTTATAACACATTGGGTAATATATTCTATTTATTACTGAGGATGAATAAGTATGTATTAGAAGAAGAAAAAAAAATTTTTTTTTAGGAATGTCTGCCGCGAGAATATATGTTTCCACCTTGTTGGATGAAACTTTTTCTGAGGTCAGACTCAAATGTGAAGAGAAATATCAACTCGAGTTTCTTCGAATAGTTGAAGAAGTGTTTAAATATGTTGAGTACTGTAGTCTCTTCTAAAATATGAACTTCATATACAAAAATATGAATATTTATTTCTCTCTTGCAGCGCTATATTCCAAAAGAAATGGACTAACTTCGTGGGAAGCGATCTTCAAAAAATAGGTTGCTTTCTCTCATCAAAAGTACATAAATTGCTTGAAATTTTTTCAGAGTTCATTTCAGACTCGCAGTTCTCACTTCAATCTTTTACTGCAGTGGTTTTCGTAAAAAGACGAGAGAGTTGTAAAATATTATTTGAGTTACTCAAAGAAATAGTACGATTAGATCCAAGATTATCATTTATAACACCTGCTTATATCGTTGGTCAATCCGTGGCAGAATTAAATCCTGGAAGTAACGAAATGAAAAAAATAGAGAACACTATCACCAATTTTCGAAGTGGGGTATATAATCTAATTGTTTCAACTTCTGTTCTTGAGGAAGGAATGGATATAAAAAAATGTAATTTGGTCATTCGTTTTGATGAAATTGATACTTATCGTTCCTATGTTCAAGTAAGTTTCCTATTTAAATATCCCATAACTTAAGTAGGGATCTCAAAAATTAAAATTTCCCAAGTTAAACACTCGTCTAAAATAATATGTGGATTAATTAATTCATTTTTTCCCTTTCTTTTTTTGTAGTCGAAGGGCCGAGCAAGAGCAAAGCCTTCAAAGTTCGTAATTATGTGTCCCACCTCAGGTGTACGAACATTTTATAATAAATTGAATTCTTATCGAAAAATAGAACAGATGTCTATAAATGAATGTCATACCCTTCCTTTTGAATCTGAAAGACATAAGGATTTGGAGGATGAAATTAATGACGATGAGGAAGAAGAGGATCCCTATTATGTAAATCCTAATGATAAAACAAATTCCGCCATGATTTCTCCTGCTAACTCCATTAGTTTACTCCATCAGTATGTTAGTACAATATCAACGGATAAATTTACTACACTTGCTCCCTATTGGGAATACAGCTATACGATATCAAAGCCCCACAATATCTTTTTATCAGTACTTGGTATGTTTTTTTAACTTTATCTTCTTGGGTTGAGTTGTAGCATGTTGTGCTTTTTTGTGCTTCAAATAGTGTATTAAATGCTGTTTTAGACTATGTTTGATGCAGGAATCTCATTTCATAGTGCAGGAGGAGGGGTCTATATAGAGCAATAATTTTAGAGAATATTTCTAGTGTCCTCTCAGAGGTTTGTGCAATTGAAACTTAACTTTTCCATGGTCGTTATGACGGGACAAATGTCTGATTGTGATTAATTTGGATTCTTTCACATGCAATAAATAAAATATGTATGGATGTAATTAAATAGAATTTTTCCCTGACATAGACTATTGAAATTTAAACAGTTTATAATGGATGGACGAAATATTAGTATGCTTAATGCTGTCATTAAATTAGAACCACAAATGATATATATACATATATATTTCATTTGAAAATGAATGGACTTTCCATCAGCCCTGACATTGAAATTTTTTCGTCTATCGGTATCACCCAATCAATACTTAAATTAATTTAGTGCTAAATACTGAATGTCCTAAAATAATTCTTTCTTTTTAATGTAAAAACAAGGGATTTTAGGATTGAAAAGTAGTTTTCGGGATAGTGGCTGATTTGCAGTTTACCCAACATGACGTTAATTACATTATTTTGACAAGTTGACACACTCCGTGGTATGACTTAATGACAATTTGTATAATTGTCAGATTTTGTGGCTCAACCAACCCAGATTTTATTATGTGTTCTACTAAATTTGATGTATATCTATTGGATATTTTTTAGAAGAGCCCAAGTATGTGTGCCAGGTAACTCTTCCTCGCAAGACACCTCTCAATTATCCAGTGAAGGGTACTCTGCGATCTTCTCGGAAGAGAGCTAAAAGAAGTGCTGCACTTCAAGCCTGTATTATGCTTCATAAATTGGGAGAATTAGATAATAAATTGATTCCAAAGAAAAAAAGAATTCACGAAGAGCTTGAGGAGCTCGATGATGGTTTAGAGGATGATGAAGTAAGACCATGATTCGTATCTATTTGTTCTTTTACAATTGTAGAGTGTTTTTGTGGATTCTAGGATCAGGCCAAACCGGGTACAAAACGGTTCCGGCGTTATTATGCTCAAAAAAAGCCCTTATTATGTAGCTCTCCTGTTCTGTGCGTCTCCAAAGTATTCATCTATACCATCAATATGTATCTTGTTAGCATGGCTAAGCACAATCCAAAGAGGTATTCCCTTTATTATCCTCAAGAAACTGAGCGAAAGTTAGGACTCTGCCTTGTTTCACCATTGTCGGACATTGTTATGTCCAACAAAATGACTCTTTACTCCAGATCAGGCATTGTTGAAGTTAATATGATTTTATCAAATTCACATGTATCAGGATCAACACTTTTAGAGAAATGTGGAGGCCTTGATGCCTTAATGAAATTTACAAAGTTAATGTATAGTGATGTTCTCAAACTTGTAACTCCATGGATGGAAGAGCTAAGCGAAAAAGAGTTTTACGAATGTAAGGATCCATTAGTAGTGCCTCTTTTGAATGGAGAAATAGATAAAGAATTTATTCTCAGAACTATTTCTGGTGAGCCCAACGTGGATGGGGACATGACTGAAAAAGTAGTCACTCTCTTACACAAACCTGATCCTCAAAGATATTTTGTTGAAGAAGTGATTCCCGAACTCACGCCTATGTCGTTAATAAATCAGACTACTTCTTTTGCAGAACATTATGCTCAAAAATATAATATGAAAGTCACGGACATGAGTCAACCTCTGATAAGACTTAGTAATGCAGATGCTGAGCGATTTGCTTTTTCAGATGTAGTAATCGAGGAAAAGGATAACAAATTGACTAAGCTGAGCAATGAGGAATTCATTCGTACAAGATTGCTTGCAATTCCTGAACTTGTCTCCTCACATCCTGTTCCCTCTTCTTTTTGGAAGGATTTAAAATTGCTTCCCTTTATTTTGGAGCGTATTAATCAAATTCAAAATTCATCGACACTTTTAAAAGAACTTTGCTCCTTTGAGAAGGTGGTGGAGCCCTGCTTAACCGATAAGAGTTTATCCTTTGATTTTTTAACAGATCTGAATTCAAATGCTCAAAGTTACAGCTTTAATCATTTTGAGCTATTTAAGTCTCTAACCTTAACAAACGCAGGAGAAGAATTTGACTTGGAGAGGAATGAGATTTTAGGGGATGCCTTTTTGAAGATCATGACGAGCATTTACTTGTATTTTGAAATTGATGCTAAGGATGAAGGCTATTTATCCTTGTATAGATCTAGGATTGTAGGAAATAGAAACTTACTCCGAGTTGGTGAAATGATCGGTGACCTCCAGTTAGGTGGTGTTCTAAATGCAATCAAATTACAACCAAAACTAAACTGGCAAATACCTTTTTATAATAATCTTAAACCCCTTGAAGAGGAAATTGTTAAAATGAACCGGGATTTTCGTAAAAGGGTTCTTAGCTCACATGAAAAATTCAAGTCACATCATTTTTTAGATGGAGTAAGTGAGAGTGACTTGAGTCGACTGAAGGGAATATTACTTGGGAGTGATAAGCCAGATACATCTACATTCTTCAATGAAATTGTACACAAATTGTCAGAGTCGAGGTGTAATAGTGTCTCAGATTCGTACGTACTTAATGAGTCTAAAGCTCAAGTGAGTAGTTTAAGAGTTTTTGTCCCAGTGAATGACAAATGCATTGCTGACGCCGTTGAATCCATCATCGGTGTATATCTTCTTCACAATGGGTGCAAGGCTACTCTTCGAATGATGGCGACTAAAATGGGGATATGTTTGTTTCCAAATGTGAAGGTAGAAGACAATATTGTTGGGGATTTGAAGCTTAAATTATCTCAATTGTCCAATTGGTTTACTCCTCCTCCGAATGCCATTCTAAATTTTGACAAGGGAATCGTCGATCATGGCTCCTTGAATCGCTTGCTCTTAACACTACAATATAAAACCATCGAAAACACTATTAATTATACGTTCAAGGAAAAAACGTTTTTGCTACAGGCCTTTACACATTCCTCGTTTTCTTACAATAAGATTACAGATTCTTATGAGAGACTGGAGTTTTTAGGGGATGCAATTTTAGACTATTTAGTCACTTCCTACATTTTTATGGAATTCCCCACCTACAACCCTGGAAAGGTAAATTAATATTTTTACTTCTTATACATATATGAATATTATATGTATATAACCATCCCATGTAAATCATATGTAAAATCTTTATTTATTTCATTTATTTTATATTATTATTAGGTCACTGACGCACGATCCGCCGTTGTTAATAACGTGACATTAGCAATATTAACTATTAAATCCCAGCTTCACTGCCATTTACTGCATTCGGAGCCTTTAATTCTCTCCAGAATCGACGCCATGATTGCCAGTATGGAGTATGTCGGAACGGAATTGAATGAATTTGATTTTTTTAAGCTTAAAATGTCTCTACTGAGTGAAAGTGAGTGTCCCATTTTAGAGGAAGTAGATGTACCTAAAGTTCTGGGTGATATTTGTGAGTCCTTGCTTGGAGCTGTATTTTTAGACTCTGGATTTGACTTAAAAATTGTTTGGAATGTTTTTAAAATCCTTTGTCCAAATTTGGATCAAATCATAGCCTCAAAACCCAAAAATTATGTTACAAAACTCTACGAGCTCTTTCCTCAAAGAGTTTCATTTGGTCCCTCTAAAAAAGTCGGTAATAAAATTGAAAAAGCTGTTTCAATCACAATGAAGGATGGTAAAGTCTACAAGGCCCGTGGTATCGGACCCAAAGGAAAAGTAGCTAAGATTTCAGCATGCAAGTGCCTCATCAGAGGACTTGTTAAGATTAAAGAGCTTCCCTCTGATGTCGTATAATTTACTTTACTCTCTTTTAAGATGGCCAGTCAGTCAAATCCTCCAATGTTTCGTTTAGTTTTTTGAAAAAAGTATTTTATACATATATATATATATTGCTTATTTTTCTAATTTATAAATTATTTTGTTATACATTACAAAATTATTAACTATCTGATCTGATCATATAGCTATGATGATGCTCTCTCGATCAAAAGAATTAGTTAAATCTGTTACTTGCTAATTGATGTCATTTATTTATTTTCCACGATTCTGATCTGAATCCTATGATGTCCTGTGTTTGTCAAAAATGATATTTTTGCTATGTTATTATTTAATAAAAAGCCTTTAGTTCGTCAAGAAGAGTAAAGTTTAATTTTAGTCGGTGTAATATAATTTTAATAGTATTTAAGTAAATAGCCTAATTGAGTCAATACATTTTGTCTATATAGACCGGTTTGACGACATCAACCCTTCTCCAGACCCATTTGAGAAATACGCCTCCTTAAATTTAAATTAACTTGTATACATCATTCATAATCACATAATCACAATGACATAGTCAGCCAAAAAGTAAGTTGCTACTTTTTGAGTACTTCAAGGTTATTTTGAGCAAGCTAATTTTATTCTATTTATATTATATATGTATAGATGAAAAATCGACTATCCATCCTCTGATACCCCTCCAACGGGTACCATAATTTCCCAGCAAGCTTAATTATAGTGTGGGATAATCAGTACTCGTAAATGAATGATTTCATTATTAATTCTCTCTAACGATAGAGCCAGAAGGAAGGCTCATTCTTTAGGAAGAATACAGAGCCTACACCTCCAGGCAACTCTAACTTTTGATGAAGTAGGGACATTAGATATGGATCATCGTTAAGAAAAATAAAAATTTGCTTAAAATTATAATGAATTGTTGATATTTAAGGAAGCTGCTGCTGCTGCTGCCAGCTGTGGACAAATCTTGAGGACGACGTCATATATACAAAGTAAAGAGTGTACCTCTCGCAACCTCTCAATTTGTCAGTGTTTTGTTTTCTTTTCTCCTCTTGTGTCCATAATAAAATAATTGTTTTGACGCGAGAGGGTTAAATT
This sequence comes from Lepeophtheirus nordmannii, assembly GCA_963680855.1. NCBI lineage: Eukaryota > Metazoa > Arthropoda > Copepoda > Siphonostomatoida > Caligidae > Lepeophtheirus > Lepeophtheirus nordmannii. The sequence continues at coordinate 31,701,709 of OY804524.1, read as the reverse complement.
TAGAGTTCTTGTCTTGGACGACATACCGGAGTATTGAAAAATGACGGGTGAAAGTGGCGGTGGGAGCGGTGGTGTTGGAGTTTTGTCTTCCAATGGAAGAGAGAAAAGTGACATGTTGGTCACGGAAGTTCCTTCCGCACTAAAGGAATTGGCACGTATCGTTGCAAGAACTTTTTATAGTATAGAGGATTCTCTGATAGTGGATATGTTGGTTCGGCATCCCTGCCTACGAGAGGATGATATCTGTGATTTGCTTAAATTTGATAGGAGAATGCTTCGTGCTCGAATGGCGGGTCTCAAAAATGACAAGTTTCTCATGGAATGTTGTATATATATTTTTCTCACTCTATTTTTAAAATTGCAAGAATTTTTGTTGTTGTACATTAGTTTATTAACTATTATTATTATTATTGTTATTATTATTTATGTCACAGGTCAAGCATAAAATGGAAACGGGAGAGGATGAAAAAGCAATTAAAATGAACTGTTATTATATCAATTTCAAAACATTTGTCAATATTGTCAAATATAAATTAGATCACATGCACAAAAAGATGGAAACTTCCGAGAGGGATGCAACTGCAAGGTCCTCCTTCAAATGTAAGGATTGCATGAAGTCCTTCACGGATTTAGAAGCCAATGAGTTGTTTGATCCCATGACAAATGAATTCAAGTAATTTAAATGAGCTTTTGAAAGAAATAAGGGTATATAATTTTGTCTTTCTTTCATTATTTGTGACTTAAAGATGTACGTTTTGTGGTGGTCAAGTGGATGAGGATGCATCTGCCGGACCTCAACATAACTCTAGAGCTCTCCTAGCTCGATTTAACACGCAAATGGAAAGACTGTATGACTTGCTCAGAGCTGTAGAAGAAATTAAATTAGCTCCCATAGTCCTGGAGCCTGAGCCTGTAGAACTCTATAACAATAACAGATCAAGAGGTGATTCGGGTCGTGACGGGCCTTCTGTCCCTGGAGGAAATTGGTCAGGAGAGGCTTCAAGAGGAACAGGAGGCTTTCGTGTTGATAATCAACAAGTCAATATTACCTTTGGAGAGAATGAGAAACAAGAGACTAAGAAGAAGGAAGTGCCGGTTTGGATTACGGAGTCAACCGTTTCATCAGATGCCAAAACTATTATGGACGAGGACTCGACAGACTCTGCTATACCCCTTCCCTCTGCTGAACTACCCATGGAGAATGATGAGCCCTTTCAAACCAATGATGAAATTACATCCCTTCTACTTCGCCATGAAAAAAGAAACAATGAGACTTCAAGTAAAACTCAAGGCCTTGGCGGAGACTCTGACTCATCTGACGAGAGTGATCCTGATCCTGACCCCATTGCTGCCATTACATCCTCACAACCCTCTTCTTCAAACATGAACATTCATATCGACGAGGAAATCATGTCTGATGATGATGAGGACGATGATGCAGAGGCACCCACCATTCGTGTCGGACATGAAGAAATCCTTTTGTCTGACGTCAACGAAGAAATCATTGCTAAAATGACTCCTGAGGAAAAGGAAAGATACAGACAATTATATGAAGACTTGTATTCTCACATGTATGAATAATGAAGTTGATTCTTTTCTTTTCCTTTTTTTTTTTTTTTTTTAAATTCATATTCAAAGTGCCTCAAACATATCATCGTGCTTAATAAATGTACTAATAGCTTTTCATTAATTATTATTATTATTACTATTCATTTAATTCATGCTCCAAAATGAATATAATATTTTATTATGTACATATTTTTCTGCCTGTGATGATCATTCATGCATCTGCAGCAGATCTCAAGTCATCCCGGCTAGCTAGCTAGCAACCCCCTCGAGTATTTTGACGCATTTTTTTTTTTTTTTTGTATGTGACGTACGAAAATAAAAAATAATAATAATAATAAAAAGAAACAACAAATTGACAGAAGTGTGCGGGATCCTTAGGTCCAGAATCCATCCATCCATTTCCGTATCGCCACAGCTCCCCTAGAAAATGTCTCGACTCTATCAGTATACTATCCTCGTTCCAACCATTGCTGCGGGTGTTGCCTTCTATGCCATGGTCCCGGATGTTCCTCACCCAGAGCTGAAGAAGAAAAATACTAGTGGTGATCTCACTAACAACATGACTTCTCAAGAGAGAATGATCAGTATGCTCAAACACGGGCCCACAGACTTGAGTAAGGCCCGTGAAGAGACTCGTCAGCTTCGTGAGGCCCTAGCTGCTGCTAGACAAAAGACACAGTCTGAGAAGAAGTCGGACTGAGCTCGATCCCGAGACGACGAGTAGAAATAATAATATTATTTTAGGTATATGAATTCATTCTGAATGGTTAAAATATAATATAATATAATATATTATATAATTAATTAATGTATTAGTTATTCGTACATTATGATGAGTATGAAATTATATAATTAATTATACTAGATGATGGCCAATAAATATGTATTTACTAAAAGCATATACATATATATATTCATATTTAGCGTGAACAATATAATTATTATGTTCATTGATTGAATGAGAACTAATCATATATATATATATATATATAAGGGAATTTTTATTCATTATATGAATGGGGGGGGGGGGGGTTGAGTGACAGTCAATAATATATTATTATTATTATTATAAATAAGGGAGAATAATAATAATAACAATGAAATATTGAGGGGTTGAAAGGAAGAAAGAAAGAAAGAAAGAAAGGGAAAAGAGAGGAGCTTGCAGCTGATGAAACGTCGTTGTATTTGTATATTACTATTATTATTATTATTATTGTAATAATAATAATAATAAAATACGAAATTATCGAGCTGTATATATATACAGATAGAATGAAGAAGAAGAAGAAGAAGAGCTGCTGACTGAATAACATTCAATAAATAACATATATATATATATATATATATGTATACTAAGCTGGAAAGAGAGAGGGAGAGAAAGAAGAAGAAGAAGAAGAAGAGGAGCTGATGGAGAGAGCTAAAGAGAAAGAAAATAAGTGACGCTTGATTTTGGCGATTGGGCCATAGAGAATGGATTGTGTGGGTGAGGAAGGAATGCCAAGTTTGCCAATCGCCGAAGCATTCAAATCCAAGAAAGAAGAAGAAAGAATAAAAATACCCTCTCTATGAGTTCAAAAGTGACGGAAAGATCCGTAAGAATGGGATGATGGATGAGAGCGATAAATCTGGGGATTCCTTTTCCTTGAGTGGAGACACACTTCAACTGATGGGAATGGCCTCCTCCCTCCCGACCTCCAATTTGTTTCTTCATTATCCTCATACGATGTGGGAAAAGGACAACGATAAAAGTAGTGCTCTTCCTTCTCCAGAGGAGCCGAGTCCACCTCCACCCCATAAACCCCACATTTGCAACATTTGTTCCAAGCGCTTTGCCAAAAGAGAGCATCTCACGAAGCATCTCCGGATTCACAAGAGTGACAACAAACGGTACTCTTGCGAGTTTTGCTACAAGGCCTTTCGAGATCGATACGAACTCGTGCGACACACTCGGAGACACACTGGGGACTTTCCTCATAGGTACATCTCACCCCCGATTCTCACTCACTTCCTTCTACCCTACTTTATTTCCTTCTTTTTTCAGGTGCGCCGAATGTGATAAGGGATTTATGAGGCATGAACGATATTTGACACATTTGCGATGGCATTCGGGTAAATAAATATACTACTACTCCTGGGTCATGCCTGGCATTTCCCCCTTCCCTCATAACTACACATAAATATATACATATATTCTGCTTTTTCTTTAAAGGTGAACGCCCTTACCAATGCTCCATGTGCGAAAAAAGTTTTAGAGATCGAAGTGAGTTAAATAGACATTCCCGTCGACATACTGGAGATCTACCCTACAAGTAAGGGACATCCATTAATATTCTAACCTACATAGTGTGCCTCCTCTAAAGAGAGTCCCTCATTATTTTCTATCTCATCATCTCAATTTATGAATCTCAAGGATTCTGAATTCCTTGCTCTCTTATTCAAGAAGGGGTGAACACAAAAAAGATGTTATTTTTTGATGATTTAATTTTCTATTAAATGAATCTAATTAAAAGCTGCATATATACATACAACATACATTGTGTAATGTATATTATTCCTTACTAGACAGGTAAAAGAACTTGTAATCTCTTTTACCTTACATTCCACTTTGAAATAAGTTAGTTTCTTTTTCTTTTCTCTGAGACTCATTCTACCCCCTCATGTAAGAAGATATTATATATATATATATATTATTCAACTGATTTGATGTTGATGTCTTGAGGCTTCAACTCAATTTAATCCTACACTCAGAGTATAGCATTTGAGACAAATCCCCTCAGAAAAAAAAACCCTGCTCAATTATACATTGTCTCAGAGTGTCATGGATCTCTTCTTCTTCTTTTTGATTTATATACTATGCTCCATTTCAAAACCATAATGTATGCACAATATTGCATGCACTTTACTTTAGATCCACCGAAAAATAGGGATGAAAGAAAAAATGTGTCATGAATTATTGATTATTATTAATATTATTTATAGTACTGATCATACTACTATTAAGAACAATTCATTAAGAGAAGAGTATGTTTTTATCAATGCAGATTTATGATTATTATTTGACCCTTTTTGACACACAAATAAATAAATAAATAAATAGAATACAATATATATATATATATACTTTAATTAGAAAGTCTGTTTTTTTTTTCTCCTCCTTTAACTTTCCCCTTCTTTCCTATTTATTATTATTATTATTATTATCATTCGCTTATACAACTCTCATATTGATTTTTTCCTCTGTTATTATAACTACCAAGACTTTCCTTTCTTCAATGGACTACGTACATACACTGTGATTCATTGATAAAGATATCCCTCATTTTGGCAATTTCTTTCTTTCTCTCTCTCTCTCTCTCTCTCTATCCCTTTCTTTCTCTCCTTTTCTCCCCCTTTTTACATTTAATATATATATATATATATATATATATACTTTGAATAAACACTGCGTAATCCAACGTAATGTGTATTTTTATCTAAATATACATACATATTTATTATAATATATATATATATATATATATACATTCATTTTATTTATATAAAAAAAATATCATGAAAGAAAACTTGTGCCGTTTGTATTTAAGTTGAAAATCATCTCACTCTAAGTATAAATAAATAAATAAATAAAAAAGTTGTGGATGAAATTCGAGGGAAAAGGTGAGGAATTTACAAAATACTGATCCAAATACTATGTATACTATTATACTACTAGGTAGGTGGGTAGGTGATTAGACACTCATACTGCTCCTCTATGTAATCATCATTACCTTTTGTAAACAATGAGAGGAAGGAGAGATGATGATGATGATGAAACACACCCCTTTTTCTTAGTGAGCATTGAATTATGCTTATGCATTAAAAGACATGGATGGATTTATGTGTGTATATGTAATTTCTTACGTCTTTCTTTTTTTATAATTATAGATGCGAAACTTGTGGAAAAGGTTTTTTGAGACGGGGACGCTATGTAACCCACGTTCGAATACATACTGGAGAAAAACCCTTTGTGTGTGCAGTTTGTTCAAGAGGATATAGAGATAAACGAGAGCTCAAGAAACATCAAGTGGCTCATAATCATTCCGGACTCAGCGAACCCATTCCTCCAACGAACCCTTTCTCTGTTCTAGAGTCGGAGGGTGGCTCCAAAAACAATATAAATCTAAATAATAACAGCTGTGTTTTAAATAACAATAATAATAATAACATCATTATCAAAGGGGATGAGACACCAAGGAAGCAGAGGCTAAGCTGCAGCAGCAGCAGCACAAGTAGTAGTCCCATAAAGTCCGAGCCCACGTCGCCTCACTATAATCCATCTTTCTCAAGCTCTCCTTCAAATGAGATCCATTTACCGAATGCGCCTATTCCTAAAGAAGAGCTGGATGAGATAAATGGAAATCCTTCGAAAATTCATAACTCTGTCGCACCTCTTAATCCAGCAACAATTCCCTTGCCCCCCTCCGTTGCATCTGCTCTACAGTTAATTAATGAAAAAGTTGTCGCTAAACAGAGAGCAGCAGCTGCAGCTGCAGCCGCATCTGAAAAAAGAATGGTTACTTTAGTTCAAGTACCTAGTTCTCAGTCAAATTCCAGTTCGACATCGAATAGTAGTACAACAGCTGCGCCTCCGCCGCTGCCTTCATTATCGCATCGTCAGTTTATCAAGGAGGAGGATGAATCATCTGAGAATAATCCCCCGATGCTCTATTATGTCTTGCCGGGAATGCTTAATCTGGATGGTGGCTCCACTGTAAGAGTACAAACGGGTGATGGGAGAATGAGTACCGCCCAAATTGTTAACCTTTCAGCATTTGGAGAATCCTCTTCTCTTCCTGGTATTATTGTGGAACAGAATGGAAGTCGACTATCCATGTGACATGAGAACGGCTGTGCCTCGGATATTCTCCCCACGAATCACCATCTTTTTGCACAGCCAAGTGGGGATAATTCTGCTAATGCCAGAGAAGAAAGTAAAAATGTTCTACAACATTTTAGACATTGTAAAATCAAGGAGAGCAGTGTCATCACGTCTCTTCAATCTTCCAGTGCATTACATCCTAAAGAAGAATTCCTCTTACTTAAAGGACACAAGGATTATTATGATAATGATGATGAGGAGGAGGAGGCGACTAGCTCATCAGTTGTTAACTCATCCTCTTCAAATTTAAATAATATCATCCCCTCTAGTAAAGTTCGACGGGTGATAGTTCAAGTACCGGACATTAATAAGTACAACTATCCCTCGTCGTCATATTCGTCATTTCCCAATCTTGATGGGGCCTATGACGGTTCCGAGGATGAGAATGAGGAGTCCTTCTCTTCTCATCCAGGAGAAAATTCAAAAGAGTTGCAGAGACTCAGTGACTGTGATATTCATGATAAAAATAAGTTTTTAAATAATGATGAAAACTCAAAGGAAAAAAAGACTTTGACTGAACTTTCGAATGAAATCCCCCATGTTGGATGCAAGCCGAACTCGCACAAAGGAGAGGAAGAGGGTGACAAAGGAGGAGGAGGAGGAGGAGGAGAAGAAGTGTTAAATGAAGAAGAAAAAGAAGAACAAATTGCAAATAGTCATGACTTAAAGGATCATCTCCCCTCCTCCTCCTCTCCCTCCGATTCTAGCTCCTCCACTCTAACATCTAGTGGAGTGACTCTAACATCCACCGTTACTGCAGCACCCCCTATTATAACTCCTCAATCCATTGATTGCAATAGTGGGAGTGTCGTTCTGGATGGTTGTAGTGTTAGTAAAAGCGTGAAGAGTTCTGATGATGACCATTTTAATGAGTGTAGTAGTCGTCTCAGTAATATTAATTGTAGTGGTGGTAGTAGTACAAGCAATTTTAATCTCAACGCTTCAACTGAGCAACCCTCTCCTCTTTCGTCCTCAAGCATAATCAATAATGTCAATAACGTCAATAATTCTGATGATACCAATAGCAGCAGTACGAATGAAGAAGAGCTGAATACGAGTGGAGAGATGTCAGTTCATAATAATAGTAGTAGCGGTAGTAGTAGTAGTAGTAATAATAGCAGCCACAATAGTTCAAAGGGTGACAACTACACTTGCCAATTTTGCTCTCGTTCCTATACAGACAAGAATCGCTTTGAAATCCATGTTCGATTTCATACTGGAGAAACCCCTTATGTTTGCCCCATTTGTAGTAAGGGGTTTAGGGATGGCAAGAAGATGAAGATCCATGTTGGAAGACATACCTCCTCTCTCACGCACAAATGCCATTTGTGTCCTAGAAGTTTCGAAGGACCCAGAGCTCTTAATAAACATTTGCTTGCCCATAAAATGAAAAACTATATTTCTCCCAAATCTAATAAAACTCAATTAACCAGCCCAGCTCCAGCTCCGGCTCCTCCTCCTCCTTCTTCTAATGTTCCTCCTCCGCCATCTGATTCGACCATTAGCTTAACGATGGATGATCTGATACAGTATGCTCAGCCCCTACCGGAAATACACGAATCTGTATTGGAAGAAAAACTCATTGAGGGTGCAGCTAAAGTCGTACCTGTTCCAATGGAAGAATTTAAAACGGATTCTGAATTTCCTGATCTATTGGACTCCATGTCTTCTGTTCAAGATACGTATGCTAAAATGAATAGTATTCCTCCAACTTCAGATTCCCACCATGTTTCAACATCATCCATAGCTTCCTCTCATTCTGGCTCTACACCAACCTTCACCACTTTAAGTGGTGTTGAGCCAGAATATCCTGCGCATTTAGCACTTAAGCCTAATATCACTGGTGGTCCACCTATCGTACTAGCTCGGAAATCTGCTGCTCCACCGCCACCTCCTAAGCCAAAAAAAGACTCATCGAGTAAATCCTCGTCTAAGCAAACCATGGTGTCCCAAAATTATAAACAACAGCAACAACAACAAATATCAACAACACCTAATGTGCCCGTCCTCGTTTCTAAGCCTGAAGTGTTGGTCACGGCTTTAGCCTCTGAAGCGGTTGCTCAGTTAGCTAAGGCTAAAATCAATTTACCAGCTGGAACCTGTCTTGTACCGGCATCAGCATCGCAGAATAACGAATCAGGGGAATCCTTAGCAAATCCTGTTGTTCCAACTACAAGTTCTGGGGCTGTGTCTGATCCCAAAGACCCTTCTCAGCCCATGACCATTACAATTCAATACAAAATATATCCGGATCAAAAGGGTGAAGCACCTAGAACTGTTTCTGTTAAGCGGGATTTGGCAGATTTGATTAAAGAGACCCCTGCCAGGAGTTCCTCTCAGTCCTCAATTTCCTCGGAAAAAACAGTTGCCTCGCCTGGAGTGACTCCATTCCCAGAAAGTAATAAGGTTTTAATTGAGCCCAAGAAAATAGATCCGGCCAAGGAAACACGGCCAGTCATTACACCTGCTGGTAATAAGTACGATGTTCCAACTGTTGTTACAGGTGGATACGACTTAGATAATTTAATGTGCACTTTTTGTGATCGTCGTTTCAAAAATGAGAAAACTTTAATGGGACACATGCTTAATCACTTCGGTGTTGCTCCGAAAATGGCTTCCTGTCCAGAATGTGGACTCACACTCCAGAAGAAGAGCTACGCTCGTCATTTGAGGCTTCATGGAAACGTTGCTCCTCAAGTGTGTACTATTTGCAAAAAGGAGTTTCGTGAGAAGAGAAGTTTGGACAAGCACATTAAGGTTGTTCATGGTGGTGAGCAGTCTTATCCTTGCAACTATTGTCCAGAGACATTCAAGACTGCGATAGAACAGAAGAATCATGTGGACTCGCATGTCTATCAATTTGAGTGTGACATCTGTCATTTGAAATTTCAAAAATCGGAGTCCCTCAATAACCACTATAAAGTTCATACTGGAGAAAAACCATTTAGTTGTGAAATCTGTGACAAGGGTTTTGCATCCGAAAAGGTTAAACGAAACCATGTTCTGAAGCATCAAGGATCTCTACCTCATAAATGTGAAGTCTGTTACATGACCTTTCAAAGTAAAGCCCATTTGGTTAAACATGAATCAAGTCATACCCGACAGACTCAGGTGATTTCTGCGAAAATAAACACTTTCTTGGAATCTTTCAGTGCCTCTTTAGAAAATGATATGCAAGTTATAGGATTCGATAACGCAGAGTCTTCCTCAGGAATTGTAACGTCCGGGGGAATGATTTTTCCTGAAAACTTGGATGAGGCTGCAGCCGAGGCAGCACAAATATTTCAGAATGATCTCTTGCAGGGTGATGAGGATCTCCTTGTGAATGAGCCTTTCCCCGAGAAAGTGAGTCCTGAACTCAAATCCCTTTCACCCACCACAGAGGAGCAAAACATCATTCATTGCAGTATGTGTACCGCAAAACTTAATAGTAAACGATCATATCTCATTCACTTGAAAAGGCACGTTGGATTAAATACTTTTAAGTGCAAGTATTGTGATAAATCCTTCCAAAGCAAGTTTCGATTAAATCGTCATCTCAAGAACCATGCGAAAGAGGGATCCAATATAACTCCTCCCCCCTCTTCCCCCGCAGGAGAAAAGAGGCAAAATGATGGTCAAATTTTTGAAACCATCAAGTGTGCTCTCTGCCCCAAGACTTTTACAGATAATGAGGCTCTACAAATCCACACAATATCTCATTTTGAGGATGATAGTCTCATTAGATCCGCTGCGTATCAAAGAAAACTTCGACGTAGAAGTCTATTCAGAAGATCCTACAGACTGCGTTCACTCCATAGGGCAAAGCATATTTCCTCCTTAGACTTCAATAATAACGTATATCATTGTACAGTTTGTAGTGTTTCCATGAAAAGAAAAACATCCTTGTTCATCCACAAAATGAAGCATGGAGGAAAGTCCTGGAAGTGTGATACTTGTGGTGAACTGTTTTCTCTTTCTTCAGAATTAAACTCTCATTTAGTTGAAAGCCATGGCATGCTTAGAAAGGACATCAAATCAAAGGGCCTTCTCAAACAGAGTCATATTTACAAAATAATCATGAACGAGGAGGAGGAGGAGGAGGAGGAGTGTACTAAATCACCTTCTTTGCAAGAATGTACTCAAGCGGAAGAAGGGAATGAATCTAATCCTTCAAATCAAGAAAGTGTGGATCTGGGACCAAATAGTTATCGAAACCTTGAAGGTCCACCTCCGCCCATAGTTGTTAACGCTACTCCCGTTCAAGGTCCTACGGAAACAACAACCATGATACTCCAAACCCCACAAATGTCTATTCCTCAACCAGAGGCTGTATCACCAGTTATTCAAGTATTGCCAGTCAATGTTTCAGACTTGTATCAAGGAGGAAATAATGTTGCCTCTAATGTTCCACTCTCGGCAGCAGCAGCAGCGTCTATGAAGCTTCAAGAAAAGAAAAGTATTCATCCTGGAAGTAGACTCATTGAGGATGAAAGTGTCTTTGACGTGAATACTTTATCCTGTCTTGCATGTAATAAAACCTTTAAGAATCTCCGAAACTTTCGAGTTCACAAATCCCGTCATCAAGGAACACTTAATCATAAGTGCCCAGAATGTATCAAAACATTTGGAGGTCGAGCAGCTATAAATAGACACATGATAGCTATTCATGGTCGTGAGCTTAGAGTAGATGAAGAGACCAATCAGGCGGCTCTTAGTAAAAAGATTTATGTTTCACACACGGGCTATTCAAACCGACAGATTGTTCAGGTAGCATCTGTCTGTTCTAGTGCTCAAGTGGTATCCACAATTGATCCCTTGATAATTCAGTCCATGGAGGAGGAACAAGAAGCTATTCACCATCAACCTATCAATATTCCACCTGAAATGATGCTCCAATATCAAACAGTTGAACCTCAGATTTCATCTTCGACGTCTTTGCCACAAATAACTTCAGAGCATGTTGATAAAGTTCTCGAGCCCATCCCTCAGTCCCTACAAATAACGCCTGCAGTATTAGATGCTCCGGTTACTAATGATCCACCGCAAATCATGATTCCGGAAATTCCAACTCCTGTACCTTCTAATGTTTCCAAAGATTCGATTCCAACCACGATATCTGTCCCAATTTCCATGCCTATCTTGCAAAAAGAGCCTTTAGGAAATACTGAAAAAATTATGGATTCGAATAGTAGTATGATGTCCAGCAAGGAACATCAACAAGAGCATCATCATCCCCGCTCTCCCTCACCTCCTTTATCCATTGACCATCATAACACTTTGGAAGAGCAAAAAAAGGGAGTCATATCCTCTGTTGATTTGAATATTCCTGAAAGTCTGAATAAAGAACTATCGCCGGAGGAGTCTCTTAAAAACGATGAAAAATTTAATAAAATACTCGAAAACGTTATAAGAACTGAGTCAGAGATATCCTCCTCCTCTTCGTCCTCTGTAACACATTTTGCTCCAGAAATAGAATTATCTCAGCAACCCTGTAGGAGCAATGATGAAGAGTGCTCCTATAAAAGAGAGTTTGAGGAAAAGGAAAATATTGGTGCTGCGAAAAATATGCCAAATCTTGATAATATGAGCGGATTCTCCGATGATGAGGAGGATGATAATACTCCTGCAGTTACTGGGTTTGTGGAAAAGGATAAAGAGGACGACGGGTCATTTGAAAATTCATCGAAAGAAAAAGATAGTGAAACCTCTGAAAATTCATTGGTAAATGTATCTGTTAGTCAAGGTGAACAAATTCCTAGACAGACTGATGTTAATTTAAAAATTGATGAAGGCCCTTCATCCCCGGGGGAACTTAAAATTGCTTATTCCAATGAAGAAGAGGATTTAAGTAAATCAAAAGCATTCTCGATGAAGGGGATTTTGGGCTCTGAAGATTCCTCCTCTGCACCCGAATATACACCCTCAATCATTCCCTCGAATTCTAGTAAATTAATTAATCCGGACGTATCATCATCTTCAAGTGGTTCTAATACAAGCAGCTCCTTGATCAATTGTAGTACAAGTAGTAGCAACAACAATGACACAAGTAACACGAGTTCCAGCAGTTCTCCTAATACTTCCGACTCATCCTCATCGGACCTATTATCTGAAAAAATAGTTAATAATAGCTCTGTAAAAGTCTCAATTTATAATGAGAGTGATAAGGACCTTATTAAGGATGAGCTATGTTCATCTACTGTCCATAGATTGGACTCACCGGAAAGCTCTGATTTCTCTTCTCCTGAGGTAATGCCATCTGTACGATTCACAAGAAGAAGTACTCGAAAATCTGAGTTTATTCAACCTGAATTGAATGCTGATTTTATTGAGCCTCCACTTTTGACATCAACCCCTGCAGCTATAAAGGAGTCATCACCCCCAGTTCCACCCGAAAAGAGGCGACCTGGAAGACCTCCCAAAAAACATGGCTCACCCTCTAAATTAGAAGCCAAAGTTCCTTCGAGGAAAAGCATACGGAAAAAGGAGGAAATCGGGTGTGATGAAGAACAAATAGGTTCTTTAGGGTCCTTGAATAATGAATATCTCAACTCTATGAGTGATGTAAAATCCAGGGATGAAACGGCAGTGCATGTTGCTCCAGGGATTTCTTCTGAAGAGAGTTCATTCGAAATTAGCAGTACTCATACTCCGAGAGTGACAAGGAACAAAAAACTCAATTCTTCAAATGCAAAAACTCTTTTACCAGGGGAAAAGAAGTCATCCCCTCCTAAAGTGAAAGGTAAAAAAGTGCCCAAAGGGGGGAAGGCTAATAAATTAAGCAAGTTAAGTTGTTTTATGAAGATACCTCGACACGCTGCATCAAGGTCTATTGATCCCAATGAGGAGGAAATTAAGTCAAGGGAGTCGGAAAAGTCTAAATTGTCGAGGAGCAAGAATCAACTCAAAATTATTGAGGAGTCATGTACAAGCCATGAAATGTCAACGTCGGCTAATAGTTTGACAGATTTAAAAGAGGATAAGCCAGAGATTTCATCATCCCATCATAAGTTGAATGACTCTTTAGATTTATCTCAAAATAACGTAAACCTGTCCGAGGATTCTTCTCTTTCTCTTGAAGTTTCTAATGAGGTTACAAAAGATTCAAAAAAAGAGAAGCCCACTGGCTCCTCCACCCCCATACGCAATGCAGAAGGAGATAATCTTTCGTTTACTCCTAACATAAAAAACTCCTCTTCAGATACTGATAATCTAAAAGAGTCATCCGAGGCGGCACCATCGACTATTCCCAAAAAGAAAAAGCGCGGACGTAAGCCTAAAATATCAAAACAATTACCGCCAACTACGAATGACTCACAGCCTTCATCTGGAAAACAGACTAAGAAAAGTAAAAATATGAGCCAGGAGAAGAGTACAACTAAAGTTCAAAACAATACATTGAATAAGCTCTCTTGTCTTGGAAAAACCTTGAAATTGTCACGAAGTATCGAACATTCGATGAATGATAATAAGGACAACAGTGTTTTAAAGGATGTTTTCGTAAGTGAGATCCCAGATTATAATAAAAGCTCTAATAGATCCTCTGTTGAAAAAAGAGCTACTCGGTCGTTAAGAAGATCAACTATTCAACAGAAATATGAGGATGCATTATTAGGTGAGCAGAAGAGCGTCAGTGAAGGTGGTATTGCCTCTCTTTCCGATGAATGTACTCCGTCATCCAAGGAAATGGAAAGTGAAATCAAAGTTCCTAATGAAAAATCTGGAATCTCTGATGAATCTCTTGGAATTCAAGATGCTAATAATGTTATGGAACAGCCTGCATTAATACAAAAGGATGAGAAGACCAGAGGTACTGAAAGCCTCCGGAAACTAAGGCATAGATCGAGCAAATGCCCTGAGGAGGAAGCTGGTTTGAGTTCGCTCAAAAATCAATCCGAGGTTCCTTTGAGCCCTTCTGAAAATCCGATGATCAACACTACAGAAATAAAAGAAAATGAGACAAAGCAACAGTTGATATTTAAAGACATTTCTGAGGAAGGTGAAGTTGAGAAATTGGATGCTAATTTGGTGAGATTAGAGGAAGAAAGTGCCGGAGGAACAGAGTCAATAGAAACTAGTCAATCTACTGAGTCATTATCATCGAGCGGCGATGGAAGTAAAGAAGTATGTTCTAACGAAGAAGCTGCTATCCATACTAATACGGTTAATATTAAGTCAAATCTCAATGTGTCTCATAAACAATGCTCTGAACTCCAAAACGAAGAATCCAAAATGGATGCCAATGAGGAAAAAAAAGACAATGGTAAACATATTCATAAAAGTCCTCGAGGCCGCCATCATCCTGAGTTGAAGGAACTTTCTGTTGAAACTTTACTAAATAAGGAGGAGGAGCTGAGTGAGTCTGAGTCCAAATGCTCGGTGAAAAGCCTGGACAAAGACAAGAGTGAGGATGATGATTGCCATATCAACGACGATGGTCACAGAAAGACTGCAAGCATTCTTCTACCACATGATAAGCAACGCTGCTATAAAAAAAGAAAAAGAAAGAAATTTGAAGGGCCCAGAAGAAGGTCAACTCGCTCAATGGTTATCTCAAATGAATCTCTCAAGGTGCCTTTAGATTCAAGTAAAAATATAAAGAATGGTTTAAACTCATCCGAGTCTTCAAACTACGACTTGACCCATGAATCAAAAGAAGACGACATATCAACCCTGTTGGACTTTTCTGTTAAGGATTCCATAGTTAAATGTATCAAAATTATTTCAGTGTCGGAGAAAGACGATGATGTGGAGGATAAAGTTATCGAAGCTTCGGTCACAACCTTAGAGACTCAGGTTGAGAATTTAGTACCACTCAACTCAGATGAAAATCTCTCCGAAATAGATGACTTTAGTATAGAGGAACAACCTGTTATTCCTGTTAGAACAACTCGTTCTCATTCCAAAGCCGTTGTAGAGAGTGTTCCAACGAAAAAAAGGAATAGCGATTCAAGGGAAGATACTTCATCCCAGTCAGAAAACGATTCCTCTATGGAAGTAGATAAGTGTTCTGTATTAGACAGTTTAAGTCCTACCAGCCACAGCAATCTGCCTAAACTATCTGCCCTTCCCATCGCCAATGAATTCAACTCCTCCAGAGGTGAAGAGGAGCAAGCATACAATTCAAATACTCAAGCCCCCGTCTCGAACATCACTGAATCTATTCCAGCAGTTCTTGATAATAAGGTGTCTGACAAAAAATCCATTGGGATCTTAAAGAATGAAGAGGATGTTCCTCATGGAAGATCTGAGAATTTAAAGGAGGAAGAGAGTAAAAAACTGTATGATGATCAAGACTTTATAGACTTGGAGGACTTGGATGGAGAGCCCCCCTTATTAGTTATAAAACCAAGGATTCTCCATCGAAGGAAATCCGATGACCCGGCCAATTATGTTTGTGATTCTAATAATCATCCTGAAAAGGATTCTGTGAAGTCTTTGCGTGTTTCTCCGAGGAGAAAAAGAGATAGATCTGAAGAAACATCAAGGAAAGAGACTGAAGTAGAAGTTATTAAGGAAGGTTCTTCAAGTCCTCGCATGGAAAAACGAGTATCTCCTCGACGATCTCAGAAAGCAGAAAGGAAGAATGAAGAGCAGACTGTCCCTATCAAACTGGAATCAGTCATGGAAACCTTTAAGTTAGATCAGAGTCCTCCTGAAAAAGACAATGATGATCTCCCTCCTCCAACGTTTAAAAGAAGGGGTAGAAAGAGAAAAGAATTGAGGACAGTGGACCAGGATCCGTCTCCGTCTCCTGCTCCTCCCCCTTCGTTATCTGAATCAGTAAAAGATGACAAAGTACAAAATATGAGAAAAAGATCTTGTTCTCCTAAAGAAGATTCTATTTTGAACAACAATGACTTTAGCTTATCAGACAAGGAGGGAATGAACACCAAAATTATGCCCCCTAAGAAAAGAGGTAGAGGCAAGGAGGAACCTGAGGTGAAAAAAGTGGAGTCCACTAATTTATTGGAAGTGATTGCTACGGCACCACCTCGACGCCGACGTGGTCGACCTCCTTTGAAAGAAAAGCACACTCCAGGAATCACATCATCTCCTGTAAGAGAAGAGAAAATGTCACCCAAAAAGGAAGTTTCCAGTGAAAATGAGGGGAAGGAATGTTCTTCTCCAGGAGGAGAGGCCACGAAAGCAGTTAATCCTCAGAGGCTCAATATCCCTTCTACTTTACTTACGGTTACATCAGATAAGAGAGGGAAAAAAGTGTTTAGCTGTACTCTTTGTCGGAAAAATTTTAATAGGAAAGATAAGATAAATTATCATATATTTACGGATCACAACGAACACTGCACTCAAAACGAGGAGGAGTTGAAGCCTCGAAAGAAATATACAAGAATTATTAAGAAGATTGAAAGCCTTGAAAATGACGTGGGTAAACTATTAGAAATAATCCAAGAGAAAAGAAGACTACGAATACGACGACGACGACAACGACAGGTGGTGGAATGTGGTGGATCCCTTTCAAAAGGAGACAGAGATGACATTACATTAAAAAGGGATCAAGTTTCACTTGATAGAAAACAAGAGACTCTCCTTTCAGAATATAGGAGGCAATCTGACAGAAAATCAAATTATAGTGTTTCATCATCAACCCCACCGGACTCTTCAT
This sequence comes from Lepeophtheirus nordmannii, assembly GCA_963680855.1. Taxonomy (NCBI): domain Eukaryota; kingdom Metazoa; phylum Arthropoda; class Copepoda; order Siphonostomatoida; family Caligidae; genus Lepeophtheirus; species Lepeophtheirus nordmannii. The sequence continues at coordinate 31,684,616 of OY804524.1, read as the reverse complement.
CCCTACAGCTCTGTATCAGGCGCTTGAAAAGGAAAAGAAAACTATTCTGCGTAGAGAACCTGGAGAATGGGAAGATAAGGATACTCTCATCAGAAAGAGGGGGGAACTCATCTCATCATGTTTCCCTTAATACCTCGAAGGAAATTAAGGAAGGAGAAGATCCATCTTTAATTTCATCAAGGATCAGTAAAGGATCAGTTATTATTGAAGTTATCGAGGGAGGAAAAGGTAAAAAGAGGAACGGAGCAGCAGCAGGAGGAGAGCCCATGTTGGTATATGAAGGTAACTCTGAGCCTCCACCAAAAAAGTTACATCAAGAAGAAGAAGAAGAGCGTACTACTCTCAAATGGACGACTACTCCTCCTCCTCCTGGTTCATCATCCCTTCTGAATGTGCATCCACCTAATTCAAAGGCTCCTCATGCAAGTGGTGATGAGGATTTGAGAGGGAAGGAAGAAGGGGGGGAGGCGAAGGAGGAGTGGAAAAGAGTTGTGAAAAGAGGAAAAAAAGCAGGCCGGAGGAAATCATGTAAAGGAGATGGGGAAGATGAGGATTTGGGATTAGAGGAAGGGACTTTTGAGAATGTGATGAAGAGCATTTCTGTGGAAAATGTGGAAGACTCCTCTAAGGACTCCAATCACGGAAGAAATGTCGTCGACGACGAGAATGATGACGTCGGGACTCAGGTCGTCGAGGAAGGGGGGGAGGAGAGAAAAAATAGGAGGAGTAATCAGAGCTGCAATAGAAAAGGAAAAAAAGTGAACAACTCTGACATGCTGCTCCAAGACGAAGAAGAAGAAAAAGAGGAGAAACGACGACGACAACGACAACAACGACAAGAACAACAACAACAACCATCAACGACGACAACGACAACAACAACAACGATTCTTACGCAATCTCCATCTTCGCAACTAGACGGAAATGCAGACTCACTCTCTACTTCATCCGAAGAGCTTCGAACCAAGAAACCACAAAATAAATTAGCCATCATCCGAAGAGTCTTCTCCACCTACACCAAAAATCGCAAATTTGTCATTGTCAAATATCGAAAGCCCCTGGATACTTTTATGAACCTTGAGGAATATTTGGAGAGGATCAAGGGAAGAAGAAGTCCCTCTGAAGGAGGAGAATCCTTGGATGAGAAGAAGACCTCCTCCTCTTCTCCTCCTCCTCCTCCCCATGAAGAACTCCCTTCTTCTGAAACAGGAGAATTTAAAATGGCACAGGTCGACGGTACTTTCGATGAGGATCCACCTCAGCCATCATCCAATCCCCCTCCTCAAACGCATTTTCTCATCCTTAAAAGAGGTATGGCCACCACCATTGGCCCTCCGCCCCCTCCCCCTCCATCTCCACTCATCAAGCAAGAAGTTCTCAAACAGGATTTATATCTAAACAATCAAATTTTGACAGGAGAAGAGTCTATCCGTCAAAGTGTGAGTTCCATCATTGCAAGCAATTACAACATGGACGAGGAAGAGGAGACGAATAACTTTATTTGCTCCCTTTGCTCGCAAGGCATGCCGACACGGAAATCATATGAGGCTCACCTTATGCGTCATAAAGGGCTCTCTTTTAAGTGTGATCGATGTCCCAAGGCATTCAAGGATAAAGGGGATCTTGATCTTCATCAGCGTACACAGCATACATCCTCCACTCCAAGTACAATGATCATTAAAACTGAGCATTCTGAATCTACACCACCACCACCACCACCACCCTTTATTATGAAGCAAGAACCAGTTTTGATTTCACCAGAGGAGCATGCAGATTTCTCCCTCCCAGATGCTCTTCATCTCTTTGACAATGCGTCTCTCATGGATTCTTCTGATGGTGCCATACATCTGAGTCTGGATGAACTTCCCCAGTTCAATCAAACTGACTCAACGAGTTTTGACACATCCTCACCTGGATTCATGGATTTGATGAATGAGGAAAGTACAAACGGGAATTCTCCTTGCACAAGTGCACCTGAAATACGAAGTGAATCTGGAACACCCGGGAGTCTTCCCCCGGATGATGGTGAATTCCCCTGTACACATTGTGAAAAAAAATTTGGAAATAGACGGAATCTCATGTCTCACATGCGAAGACACACTGGTGACTATAAACTCTTTTGTGATCATTGTGGAAAAGGCTTTTTCACCAAGTCAAAATTAGACTCTCATCGAACTAAACACACCGGTAAATAAATAAATGAATAATTAAATAAATAGGTTAACCCATGTTTATAGTATGAACGAAAGAAAGAAAGAAAGTTAGTTAAATATGTTAGAGTCGGAGAATACACCAAAAGTCTCCATCATTGACGGTAGGATTTCAGAGATTGTGCACATATGTGCAAGAAAATAAATGAGAAATAAGGAATTCTTTTTCTCCTTGAGCTGTGCTAGTAGTTTGATTAAAGGTCAATCCTAGACGACATACACAATTTATAATATAGCATGTCTGTCTACAATATTCTTACCTCCATCATATTTAATTAATTTATATTATTAATGTTATTCGTATGATGCACCTATTAGTTACATACATACATACATACATGATTATGAATTATAATTAAAGGAGCACTCCTCAATATATTTCATTGTTTTTTTGTTTTTTTCCCCTCATTACATATTAGGTGAAAAGCCTTTTCGATGTTTGATGAAGACGTGTCTCAAGCGGTTTCGCTATAAAGGTGATCTTTCCAAGCATATAAAGCGCTATCATCCTGGTCATACTCAGGCTCTTACTGCTGTTCCCATTCAAGATGATGAACTCATGACTCTGCAAGCATCTGGTTTAAAAAAGGAGGCTCTCCCTGTGATAGTTACAGTGAGTCGACAACAGATTCAGTCTTCTGGGAATGTTGTGGCCTCTGCTTCAGGAATATCTACGATGGTTCAATCATCTGGAGGAGGAGTTACAGTGGTGCCCTCTGGATCTGCTGGAGTAAGCATGGGTCATGATAACAAACTTTTTTTGCCTCTTTTACCTCAACACCCCGTTAAACCAGCGGATTTATTAGCTGCAGGTATGGCTATTAAGCGACCTCAACCCTCTCTTAGTATTTTATCTTCTGTCGACGATCCATCACTTGATGATAATATTTTGAATATGCTAACTGCAGATGAGGCACTATCTCCTGCATCTTCTTCAGTGCCTTCTTCAGCTCCCTCTCCAACACTACTGACTCCAGTCATTCAAAATTCTTCTTCTTCATCCTCCTCCCTCGTCTCGTCTCCAAATTGTACACTTCCATCCTCACACCACACCTTTCAAATCGCCAAGACCAATATTCTACATGACGTCCTTACTCAAAATATTAGTGCAAAGTCCTCTTTTACATCATCCACGTCATCAGCATCCTCTTCCTCTGTCTCAGTCGCCTCACTCATGAAGTCCAATTCTCTCATCAATACAACATCCTCGTCATCCCCTAATTTCATCATACCTTCTTCTATTCTAAAGCCCTCATCTACTGCCATTTTTCAAACTCCATCTTCCAGCATTCCTACTTCTAATTCTATACTCAATACTGTTTTAACAACAACTGCTAAAACCATTACTCTGAACGACGTTCTTGGCACATATGCCGTCTCTTCTAATAAAAGCGGAGGTAGCAAAACCATCAATGTTATTACTGTGGCTCCAAATAGTGGAGGTGGAATCAATTTGATCAATGCAGGAGGAGGTGGAGGAGGAGGACCAGGCACCAAGAGCTCCTCTCAACTCCTACATCATCAACAACAACAACAGCAGCAGCAGCAAACTCAAACCATTGTATCCACTACTCCTAGTTCGACACCAAGTCGTCCGGACTTATCAGCTACAGCTCTACTTCCTAGTCGACCCGTTAAGCCATTTCCTTGTACACATCCTGGATGCAATCGTAGTTTTGAAAAGGCAAATTTGCTGAGAAGACACGCCAAACTTCATTCTGGGGATTGTAAATTTGTTTGCGATATTTGTAAAAAGTGTTTTGAATCTCAATCTAAGCTTGATGATCATTATCGAAAGCATACAGGGGAGAAACCCTTTCATTGTCATGTTTGTGGAAATTCATTCAGATATAAAGGTGTGTTTGTGTTATATTTGTGCTTTATTTATTTCTTCTTCTTTTTCTTTAAAATGTCATACTATCAATGTTATCCTTCTTCTTCTTCTACTACTACTACTTATTATTATGATTTGTTTTTGTTTTTTCAGGTGATAGAACCAAGCACTTGAAAAACATTCATGGTGTTCTCAAAACGACCTCTTCAGCCAGCTTGGCTTCCAACACTAGCACAGGTACTGCACCTACCACGACGTCTCCCACCACAACTAACTCACTATCCATGGAAGCAGCAGCAGCTCCCTCAACAATTTCATTAGGGAGTGGAGGAAGTACGGGTGGAACTTCCTCCACTTCTTCCACACCCTCACTCACAGAGTCTTCCCCCGTCGCGACAACCTCCTCATCCTCAAGTATAGTTTTGCCAAATGTGGATCTTCGTAGCTTTTTCATCACTGAAGAAACGAATTCCTCGATTTCTTCTTTTCAATCCACTTCTGACGCTAGTCTGGCGAGTAGTTCACTCGTTGAATCCTCGCCTAATAAGTTCTTGGATCCACTCGCCTCTGCTGAAGAGCATCATCAGAATCAGCAGCAAATACTTCAACAACATCATAGAGGAGGAGGAATGAATGGTGGGGGCTCTTCGAGTAGTAGTAGTGGAGGACCCCGTGGTGGTGGTGGTATTCTCATGGAGGAAACAATCACGATGTCATTAGATGAAGTGATGCAATTTGCTCAACCCGTTGTAACGGACTTTTATTAATGATGAGAGAGAGAGAGACAGAGAACAGCAATTTATTCATATTAGTTAACCATATATATATATATCAATACAAATTACATAGATTAGAGGGAGGTTGTGAGGGCTACTCTATGTACGTCATATACATGACTATCTGGATGTGTGGAACCACTTGCTTGAATAGAGGAATATACTTTAAAAAAAAAAAAAAAAAAAAAAAAAATATTATTTTTGGTTTGTTTAGTGTGTGCCGCGCCGGACTTGACTACGTTTGGAAATCATTTATCGTCACTCTTGGTGAACAACGACATAGTGTGTCAAGAGTTTAAACTATAGTTAATTGAGAGAGATATTCATACGTCCCTTCTTCCTTCCTTCCTTCGTTTCATTCATCATCAACAGTCAGCAGACCCTTCTTTTTCTTCTTCGACGACGACTGTTGCTTATTATTATACGTATATATTTGCTGGGACAACGGCTGGACATCGACTACTACTTCTACTTCTACTACAACTATTTACTCTACTTCTGTCTTATTAATTAATTAATAGACCTGCTACTATACTTAATACTACGACGACGACTACTACTACTGCTACTACTACTACTAATAAAACACTTTGCTGAAGGAAGAAAAAAAAATGTACAAAACTGATTATTATTATTATTATTGATAATAAATCATACATACCTATATTATAATTAATATTATTATTACAACTATTACTATTTATGAAAATGGATTTAAAAAATTTACATGTTTTTTTTTTGTTTTTTTAATTTTTAATTCACACTGAGAAGGAGGCCCGTTTACAAAGTCAGTTAGGGAAGGAAGTAGTAATCACTCTTTTCTTTCTACATATATATCTATTTATATATATATTATAATTACTATTATTTAAGTTGCCACGATCGTAGTGTAAAAAAAGTTAGTTTTTTTTATATACAATTAATATATAAAGATACAATAATTATTATTATTATTATAATTTTTTCTTTGTTATTACTATTATTATTATAATTATTATACTTATAGTTGCGAAAGAAAGAAACACAACAACAATTGCTGCTTTATTTTGCATCAATTAATTATCATTATTTGTCTTTGGATTTTTTGAGTTGTACAACCCACGTTTTTTTAATAATAATATTATATCATTTAATAATATATATATATATATATATTTAAGAAACAAATAATACAAACAACAAGGAAGGAGCCCGCATTTGACTCCCCTTCCTTATAACTATTAATTAATTATTATTATTATTATTATTGCATATGCATATTTATATATATATTTTAATTTTCGTATAGAAAAAGACATGAAAAAAAAAAGAAGGAAACCCACGTTCTTGGTTGTAATTTCCCATTGTAACAAATTACATACATACATATATATATATATATTTAAATAAATGTTATCTGTCTGAAAAAAAACTTATTAGAGAAAGAAAAAAGAAAAAAGAGTTGACTTTTATTTATTATTATTGTAAAAGTGTTACTATATATATATATATATCGATCTCATCATAGTGTCAAAACATACTCATAGCAATTAATTTATTATTTATTAATTAGGAGTAGTCATCATTCATCAAATTCCGTGAAGGAATTCCTCTCTCTCCCTCGAAAAGTCACGGAACCTCTTCACTCACTTTGAAAAGGAGCTAGCTAGATCAATAATAATAGCTAAAAATCATAATAACATATATATGGGGAAATATTCTTCCTAAAAATAAATAACTTTTTTTGGGTTATCAGCTGCTGTCTATCTATCAAATATTTTTTAGCAGTAGCTCCTTAGTTGGCTAACTTAGCTATATATTAATTTTTAGTTTAATATTATAATACTCTAATAATAACTAGGCAGATCCCGAAGAGGCAGCATAAATAATGTTCGCCATTGGCTGCAGAACATCTCTCCGGTTTGCGCTTCTAAATGACTCCTGGACTCAATCAAGGAGATGTATGGCCGTTCGCGCTGTGAAGGGTGGCGGTATTGGTGCTGGGGGTGGAGCGAAGAAGAAAGTCGTGAGTTCATTCTTCTACTCATTACATTGAAGGGATCAATGCCTTAACTTGTTCCGTGTTCCCTTCCGAACCGGTGCGAAAAGGGATTTATTTCCTTTTTTTTGGGGGGGGGGAGGGATCGACTCATATGGAGTGTGGAACAATGAACTGCATGTACGACTCCCTATTGCTACTTTTATCAGTCTCTTGAAATATGCACATTGTTTGTCATTCTGTAGTGTCTTTTTAATTTAGACCCGTTACCCCCCTCCCCCGTATTGATTCGGAACTTCTTCTTCTTCTTCTTTTATGTCCGATTCCTCTTGATCCTTTAGCATAGGACTTGAATTCAAATAACCTCAGGGATGCTCTTATCCATAGGTCCATGATATTGAAAAGGACTCAAGGAAATTGGTTCAATTTGTATGCGGATTGAATTATAGAATCGATGAGGATCGAGGGGAAGAGGTGTCCCTTAAGCCTGATAGTGAATATCCAGAATGGCTCTTCTCGATGGACATGTCTGGTCAGGAGAAATCCTTGGATGATATACCACCTGGAACAATCGAGTATTATGAGAGACTCAAGCTCGAGCGACACAAAGCCTATCGAAAAAAACAAAAAACTAGGAAGGGCTTCAAATATTTAGCTCCCTAATAACTCATCTCAAAGAGACTTTGATTGCGTGTCATAATGTATGTATGATTTTTGAGCTTGAGGCTCTCTGGCTCTTCATTCCTATGTGTTATTGAGTTTTGGGCTCTTCAATTGAGAAGGCTTTGTTTTGTTCTCTCAATGCTCTTAGTTTTGCAACAACAAAAAAAGAAGAAGAAAATAGATGTAAATCCTTGTAAAGTGTCGTTTTATTTCATAATACAAAGGTGTTTTTTTTTGTTTGTTTTTTTAAATAATAATATTTTATATGAATTATAATGAATAAATATTGTTTCATTCACTCTGATAAGAGCCCTACTCTTTCTTTTCATGACTAAGTCAAGCGTCAATCATCCAACATGTTTCCTGCTTCAGCATTCATTTTTACTATGATGCCATGAAAAGATTTAAATGCTCTCTAAATACACATTCAAATGCTATTGAGAAGATTTTATTTCTTTTGGTAAAAGGAAAAGACAATTTAAATTTAAATAATAGCTAGTTTGAACGCTCCGCGTTCCATGAAGTAAGAATAGGCCCTATGGAATGCAAGAGTTGGCAATTGGTATAGGAATCATTTTCTAAAAATGGAGGATTGACAATACATATATCCCATAGGCAAACACACACTTGTAGTTTTTTTTTGTATCATTGGCTTAAACAGTAGATACTTTGAGGACTGGGTGGCCTATTTGTCTGTTTTTCTTTCTATGAGTATGAGTCGGACTATAAGTTGATTTGAGAATAATTATGAATTTACTTGTGGGTTATTATTTATTAACTTTGAGTTATACGTGCGTGCAAATAGCTAGCAGCCAAATATATATATGTATGTATTTAAATTGCAAGATGTACGTAGCGCCCGTTAACAACACTACAATAACATGGAGTGATAAATATAATATATATCTATGTATACAAATTCTATTCATTTGTTATACTCAGTTCAGCTGTGAAGACATAACAATCACAACAATAACCGCGATCCATATTCAGTTAATTATAATTATTCCAAAAGCTCAAACAAGGAATTGAATATTATTTTATAAAATGTCTTAACTTCATATATGGCTTTACTACTGCTACTACTACGTGTTCCCTCCTAAGTGCTTCTTCAAAGAAACCCTTTGTTTGCAAACCTTTCAGGAGTGGTAAGTAGCTATTATTATTATTATTATTTAAAGATCTATGTAATATAGATATAGAACCCTGTGCTCAATTGCTTTACTATGTAAATAGTCAGTTAGTTATAATATTTATATTATATTATATTATGTCAAATAATATTAGTAAGGAAGCTGCTGTTGACATCGCAAATTCTCAATTTGAAAAAAAAAAAAAAGAGAAAGGAAAGGGAAAAGGAGTATTAATATTTATTCAGATAATATGCGCGATAAGAATAATAAATAGTCGAAAAATAAAAGTCTGATGACGTCATTTGTTAGTTTTTGATCTGCTGTTGCTGCTGCGTGCGTACGTACGTACGTGTGTGAAATCATCTGAAATGTGTTGTTGTTCAATGCTGCTACAGCTTCTTCTTACAAATTTAATATATAATATTATATGTATATATTTTGACAAGATGTGAAGGGACATTTAATGCTGTACTCTCATTTCTTAGTACTGAGTTGAAAGGACAAAAGCAGAGGATATCGAAATGTTCCCGTTTTTCTAATTGACTTATTTTTTTTTCACCCTGTTCTACCCTGCATTTCAGAATTAAATTGCCCCCTCCAACATGCCTGGAAATCCGAGCAAGGAAGAGCTAAAAGGTGCTATCGTACAACAGTACGAGACACTCTTTACTCCGCAGCCACCCTCTAATGAAGGCGAGTCATTAGCCCTTGACGACGAATCCTTCTGGACCTCCTTTTTCTCCATGACTCCAAAAATTAGTATACTCGAATGGAAGTTTCTCAAGTCCACGCAGGACTTTCCCCTCGCCTCTCTAGCCCCTAATTTAGAGCTCCTCTTCAACAAATGTGTGGACCTACTTCCTCTATGGGTAATGAAGGAAACATAAGTTATACACATGGGATTTCACATTTCATACATTTTTTTGTTTTCAGTATCAAGTAGAGGACAAGTGTCGTCACGTCAAGGTATTGCACGCCCTACATACCCTTGCTGGATTCTTCCGCGTCGTCTTAAAAAACTCCTCTAAATGCGAGAAGGAGGAAGAGAGCATTCTTCTTATTTTCCTTGGTTTTGATGAAGTGGAGACTCGGATCAAGTCCATATATACTCACATCTACAATTTTCTCTCATTGGAGGAATCCCCAGTCCTTCTAAAGGATATTTGTCTCAATCTCCTACTCATTTTTGCTGCTGGTGGCTCTAATGCCGCTGTCACGAGGAGTCCTACGAACAAATTCATCATCTCTGGCAAGGAAGAAAAGCTATTTAAAGGTGGTTCTAACAGCGCTTCATTATTGGATATTGAGCATTTTTAATTCTTTTCAGTGTTGGTGCATTTGCTCAATGATGATGAAACAAAGGAGGAACATCGGAGAACCTCTGTTCTTTTACTCACCATTCTGGTTCAGTATCGAAAACATGAATCGGAGAATTCCTTTGCCGTTCAACTCTCCTTGCTGGATGAGGAAGTTGCTCTCTCTGCATACTCTAGGATCGTTAACTCTAGTCTATCAGAGTTTGTCAAAGTCGTGGAGGATAAGTTGGCCTACAATAGTGAGGGATGGCTCACATACTTGGTTAGCTCCATGTTTGCGAATGAAAATAAAGGCCTTGGGGGATTCAGTGAATTACTCAGCTCACGCTCCTATGCTCTTTTAGCCATGTACGAAGCCATACATTTGAATCGTAATTTCATTGCTACTCTAACTCATTACTCCAATGGCTCAGCCAATGACACTTCCCCCTCAAATCTCCTCGTTACCTTCTTAGAATTCTGTTCCATTCTCATGGGAGATGTTAAAAAAGGAGAATTGAGCTATAACATTTTAAAACTCAATTTAATTATCCTTCTCTGCGTTACAGAGGATCACTATGCAAATGTTCTTATGCACGACTCGAATCTAGTGTTTCGTGTAAGGATTCAATCCATTAATAGCTCTGGCAGATATTGCTCCTCTGCTTTGCAAACAGAGACAAAACCTCTGGCGAACTCAATACTGGATTTAGCTGTTAAATTCATAGGATGTCATGTTAAAAAGTTAAACACTCTTGTGGAACTAGTCTCTCAAATTCTTTCAGTTGTACATCGTCTCCTTTCCTATGAAAAAAAGTCCAAAACAAGGATACGATATCCTTGGCAGGACCTTTGGAAAGTACTCATGGACCTTTTAGAATCCATTTCCAAAGAGAGTAATAATCCTCCACAGGATTATTTCGCCTTAGCCTTTAAAGCCGTCACCATCTTCAATCTATTCATTACCTTTGGAGATACTTTCCTTCCATCACCCTCTACCTATGATGAACTCTACTACGAGATCACTCGACGCTCAGATATATTTTCAAAGCTCTACCAGAAGGCCTGTACTTACTCTGCTAAAGGAGGCAAATTCAAGGAAAATGCTGTTAAAGTAACAAATGGTCTAGTCAATATTCGAGCTATTACCTCGCATTTCAAACATATCATTGAAGCCTGGCTCAAAGCCGAAGAGCTTTCTACTCCAACACCAGAGGAAACCCTCGAGGTGGTTAAGTCAAATTACGAGTCCCTCACGCTTAAGCTTCAAGAGGGCTTGGATCAATTTGAGCCCTACTCCGAAGCTCCACATCATACGGATTTTTTTAAAACTCTTGTGCATTCCCTCATACAGGATACATGGACTAATAAAATTGTCCTTAAAGAGCTCCAATCCCGGGTTGTCCTTGAAACGTTCTCCAATTTAAGTTCCAAGGATTGATTTGTTTTTATTTCGACTTTAAAATAAAATTATTATTATTATTACTTCATTGGATATGGGAGGGTCTCCTCTCTTCTTTGTCATGCTATGTGATTTATCTAGGTAAAATTGCTTCTGTAATTGATGTATTTTTAAATTTATTTTTTCATACTAATCTTCAATGAATAATATCATGACTCTAAATGTAATGTAACGAAAGACAATTTGCTTCTGAATGCAAAACGATTGTTACTTGATGAAATATAATATATATGTATATACATATAGATATGTACACGATGATAATATATCTACATATATCCGTCATTAATTTCAACTCGTGTTTTTTTATAGCTAAATAAGGTCAAAATTTTTACGTATTCTAAAACTTTACTCATTTGCAATGATACTTAGTTAATTAATTATTTCTTGTGTGTCTGTAAATTTATTCTGGAGTCCTCTAACATTATAATTGGGTGCGGCGTTGGATTAATATCAATCCTTGTGAGTGTAATAATAACCGTTGTATGAGAGCTGGAAATGTAGAATTCATTCTTGACTTACTGGGGGGACCTTGTCTGCCGGAGCATCATTTTTACATTCCCTCCTCGATAGTGTTTATTTTAATTAATTCATGAAAACGTGTTAGACAGAGAATACTTGCAATTGGCTCTACCAGGGTTGATGAAAGCTGTGACCCTGACCACAGATTACATATATTTATGGCGTAGTGGGATTCAAACTTATAAACCATAAGTATAAAATCTAAGCTAAAAGGTATCATTTGAGTACAATGACGTTGAGTACAATTTTTTTTTAAAAAAGAAGACTTTTTTGAAAGTCAAAAAAATATTGGATCACTCCAGGCTTCATGATCCATATTTTCCTTCCTTTTTGGCAGACGGATCCACCTTTTTTCTATATAGAAGAAACAATTATGCACATGGGGCAACATCATTCATTAGGTATTACTCTACAGAGGAGTACCTGTCGAAGTGCGTTAATTCTTCAATTATCAATGAAAAGGTGTGTTTCATCATTCACTCATTAGCAGGAGCCAAGGTTTTTTTTTTAATAATCTGATTATTAAAATTAGAGTAAATTAAAAGCATTTCAGGTGCTGCTATAATAGCTCACATAAAAGGGATTTGACCTTTCACGAATTACCTAAATATCTATACATATACCAGTTGTTTGTCTTTATAGCAAGAGCTGCTGGTCAGCACAGACTATTTAACAAAACCTATCACCCTATATAATATTATGTTTTCAACTTAATCATTCGTACTAGTCGTTCTCTCTACTGACCTTGGTTGACATACATATACATATTTATAATTGAACCTGTTGCATTGAGAATAATATTTGTTTTACTACAAACTAATATATTATTATTAGAGCAGTAGGTAGAGTACTATGAAGGGAGTACTTTGACGCACAATCTACAAGTAACCATGCCCCATCGTATCCACCTCTTGAACAACTCTTTATTTTTTCATTGTTTGAATGATTTGAATTATGTTTTTTTGGGGGGTTAGGAGCTGTTCAACGTTTTTTCACTCTCTACATACATACAAAAACTAAGGTATAGTATCTCCTTTTTTTTGGGCCATTGCTACGTAGACGGTTGGTCAACGTGGTTGGAAGATGAAGAAGCCGGCTGTGGCTAAAAAAGGGAGAAGAAGAGGAAGAAGAAGAAGAAGCGGCGATTTTCTTGTAGCATTTTTTTCTTATTATTTTTCCTTCATTCCTTTATCCTAATCAAGTAAAAGGGAAGCGAAATGACCTCAACGGAGAACGGAGTTAAGAAGGCGAAACTGGAGAACTCCTCCTCAACGACGACGACGACGACCTCATCCTGTCTTGCCGAGGAGCGGGACTTTGACGATGAGACTCAGAAAGCCCTAGAGGAAATTGACTCCACTCAAAACGAGATCGACTCTCTCAACGAAAAAGCCTCCGAGGAGATCCTCAAAGGTAGAAATCCTCACTCACACTCCAAGGTTACTCACTCACTCACTCACTCATTAATTTATTTCCATAATTGCAGTGGAGCAGCGCTACAACAGTCTCCGGAAGCCCTACTTCGAGAAGCGGTCGGAAGTCATCAAACGAATCCCGAAATTCTGGCTCACAGCCTTCATTAATCACCCCAAGATATCCGCTGTCATCGAAGAGGATGAAGAGGACTGTCTCCGCTATTTGACGAAAGTGGAGGTCGAGGAATTTGAGGACATCAAATCCGGATACAGAATCAAATTCACTTTCCACGCCGAGAATCCCTATTTTGGAAATGAGGTTCTGACCAAAGAGTTTCATTTAGGCCTCAACGGAGACCCTTCCTCTCAATCCACTCCTATTCGATGGAAGGAAGGCCTTGATCTTGCAGCTAAAGCTGCTCAACGCCAGGCTGCTACCACGAACAAACAATCTCGAAAACGTCCTCTCCTTCCCACAACATTCTTTTCCTGGTTCTCTGACTCCAGTGATCCTTCCATGGATGATATTGCTGAGGTCATCAAAGATGAAATGTGGCCCAATCCTCTACAGTATTTCCTAGTTCCAGATATTGAGGTTGAAAATGGGGGAGAGGAAGAAGAGGATCTGGAAGAGGAAGAGGAGGAAGTGGACGAATCCGTTGTTGTACTCGAAGAAGAGGAAGAGGATGATGAAGAAGAAGAGGAGGAGGAGGGGGCGGCACAACAGCCAGGGAGGCAACAAGCAACATCAGACAGGGGAGGTAATAATGACGTCTCCTCACAGCCACAATCTAGTGCCAATACTGAATAATATTATACATAATAAAATATCTATCTCTCTCTCTCTCCCTATATATATTATATTATCATCATAATCAGGATTAGATCGATCCATGTGACAACTCCGTTACATCCATCTTTTCTTCAACTTCTCCTCTTTTTTTTTTTTTAAAAAGAAAACCCATTTTTTTTGTTTTTTTTTTCCGTGGTATAAAACCGATTTGTTTCTACAGTGACGCTGATTTATCATTTGTATTTCTCTGCAACAAAAAATTTTTTAAAAAAAATAATTAACATCAGTATTTTCTTCTGTTTACACCTTATTCTTTGATTATTTTTTTATTTTATTTTTTGTTTTGTTTGGGGAGCAAAGTGACGAGGATCTAGGCTCTATAAATTGCTCAATTCTTTTTATTCAGCTATTATTATGGTAATAACTAATTAATATTATAAATAGGGCATTTGCATCTCTGATTACCTCATTCATATTGATGATGATGATATAAGAAATAGTCATTTCTAAACATCCCATGGATTCACGCAATTGAGAGGAGAATATGTAACGAAATATGTGTATGTTCACAAATATGAAATATGTATTTGCATCCCTATATTTGTTATTACGTACTAGAGATTTAGGTCAATAGTATTATATGTAGAGGGGGGGGGGGGTCAGCAAATGTAATTCTGAACAAAGCTCAATAGATTGTCTACAACGGCATCAGGGGTTATGTCCTGGATTTCTTCATCAACTGAGCGATACTTTCCCGTCCTTACCAAAACACCACTACATCCCGCTTCCTGACTTCCCTTTACGTCTGAGCGAACGTCATCCCCCACCATGAAAATCCCTTTTCCAGGGAGTAGACCCATGTCACTTATAGCTTCCAGGAAAAATGATGGCTCCGGCTTTCCTATAATCCTTGCCTGGCGATCTGTAGCATACTCTAGTGCAACTGCAAAAGGACCCACGTCTAGGGAAAGATCCTCGTCATGTCTGTAGAATTTCCCTTTTCCTAGAAATATGAAAGGGAACACGTACAATTAATTGTGTGTAAGTGATGAGTGATGATTTATTCACTACATTCATCACTCACCCAAAGTGTAAATCCGTCTTGAGGGATCCTTAATCAAGACTCGGAATGCCTCATTCAGTGAGGCATTAGTGAATCCTTCCTCAAAATCTGCTAGTAAAACGGAGTCTTTCTCTCCTGAACGTCGTGAAACTATGTCCTTCAAGTCAGGGTAGATACTTTTCTTTGCAAGTATTAATGGATTGAGATCCTCACGGAGGATCAAAGAGTTGGCTGCAATGGCTGGAGTGAATCTATGGTATAATAATGAATAATAATGATAATAATAATAGTAATAACAATTATTGATTGTTTTTGCAGAGCATACATACATTTGTGTCTCCTCCATGTCATAGCCGTGAGCATGAAGGGAGTGGAGGAGTTGAGAGCGACTCTTGGTTGTTTCATTTGTGAGGAATCTAAAGGGAATATCTATTGATTTGAGGAGCGTCTTTGTTTAGTGAGTCGTGATAATAGGGAAATATACTAAATAATAGTAGATGTACTACTGACTTGCTGAACGAAGTAATTCAAGTGCGAGAACGGAGCCTGGGATGACCCTCCCTAGAGCATCTGAAGAGCTCTCAATCAAAACTCCGGTAATGTCAAGTAGGACCCCTTGAATGTTTTTGTCCTTTAGGGAAGAAGTCATTCTTTAATTCTTCAGGTGTAACTACTTAACTACTACAGAAAGAAAGGAAATAAATAAGGGACATTTCACATCAGATAGCTAGCTACTAGAGTCGATTTCATAAGAGGATATAAATAATAATCGCTCGCTCTCTCTCTCTCTCTCTCTTTGTAACTTGTAAGCTCTCAGCTAGAGCGCTTCAGTCTTGTCCACATCACTTGCTCTGAAGTCACCCATCATCATTCAATGTACATAGTGAAATATGCTTTTTTTTATGCCTATATGCATAGTCTAATGTCATTTATAGTTTAACTATAACTATTGCTATTCAAATCCCAACAACTCTATGTTGTCTAAAGAGGAGTCTGCTTCTTTAAATTTATAAAATATGTAAAAGTATGCGGTAAGTAAATTACGAGTTAGTAACGGTTCCCTCAGTTGCGAAAATTACCGTTAGTAATAATAATAATAATAATAATCTCTGACGAGTTGATGATACAGTTGCGAACGATTTGCAAATCCCTTCCATCAGAATAACAATAATAAGGATAATAGTACATAATATAATATTATTGTCAAGTCAACAAGAAAGCAAGTTCTTTGTCTTCAAAATATATTGCAAAAGAGTAAAATCCATCACTTTTATGCTGCTTTTTGTCTTCATAAAACTAACGGTCAAATATTTACGAGTCATTTACAGACCTATTACGCGGCCGGTATCTGCTAAAATGTCACTTTATATCAAGAAAGTAAGGATTGTTGTTGTCTATCCAAGGGAGCAATTGGATAAATGTGTCGACTGTGCACATGGAGCGGTTATGGTCCCACAAAGAACGTCCATCTTTTTCATAGCCTCATAGATTTATTTATTATAATTGACAGTTGGTTTTTTCCCTTAATACAATTGCATTAATTAATTATTGGAGTCATTATTTAATTAATCATCGAAATAACCTACATTAGATATACAAAGGAGAGAAGAGAACGTCTGTTCACACTCATTTTTGAAATATTATTTGAGAGTAACTTGGTTTCTTGTTGACTTGACACATATTTATGTACATATTATGGTAAATAAAGACCCTTCTCGCGAATGATTAGTTAATTAATTAAGAGTGAGCAAACATATATAGTTTGTGGTATGATATATAAGTATATATATATAATATATTTTAATATGACTTTGTATTAAATAAATAATATCTTTCTTTTTTAATAATAATTAATTAATTAATTATGAGAATTAATATGAAGTAATAATAATAATAATTATAATAAATATTATAAGTAACAAAAGGAAAGAAATGTCACTTCTAAATGGTCACATACATCATAATATATAATTAATTAATCTACATATGTTATGTATAATATACATATTTATTAAGCTTAATAAAAAGACGTTCTACAAACTTTGTTTGACGTCATCGTCATCATCAACCAGTTCTGACGTCGTCTTGTTCTAACAGAATGGCGTAAAGGGTATTATAATTTATATGTAACGACAGCACATATCATTATTCAATATTACTATTATGTTATTATATATAATCTAATCATAAGAGAGAGAAGAAGAAAAAAAATCGACTCAACATGAAGGAGTCAAGGCTGAGATTGACTCCATTTTGGCAGATTTAAAGTCTTATATTTGTGCCATACATACAGCTGGGGAAAGGGGTAGTTGAAGGGTGTACTCTAGGGATTAGCTTTTTTGATCACTCGCGCAACCTCGATTCTCAAAAATGGGAAAATTTGAATAAGAAAAAAAACATGGCGGAGCTAGTCGTCTGTATTTTCCTTCTTGCCAACTTTTTAATATTGTTTAAATATACTAGTCATTGAAATATGACTGTTTTTATATCATTAATACTTGAATAAAATTCAAAAAAAAGGCGCGATTAAATTAATTAGAATCATAATAATACCCTTTTTCATAGCACATAGAGCCAGCTGTTTTAAATCAGAGTAGCCAACTGATGAAAAGAAAACAGCTGAAGGGAGAGTGGATCATAGGGTTTTTTCTGAACAGCAGGGAATAATTTTATGTTTGGTGCCATAAATACAGCTGGGGAACTGGGAAATAGTTGAATAGTGTACTCACGGGATTTCACTATTGATCAAAAGTCACTTTAAGATGACATACACATGGATGTTCATACTCAAATAATATATTCAAATTGAAATAAGTAACTGTATGTATGTATGTAAATATAGTTATTTACAGACAAATACAAATTAAAGTATGTATTGTTGGGTATTATGATACATCCCTTTGGTCAGATGAAGTCAACGGCCATTGACTGGCACGGCAGGACTCCTCCATGTTTTAATTTGTTTTCTCTCTCTATATATATAAATTAACTAAATAGTATTTAATTAAAAAAGTTAGATCTATGCCGAAGACATTATTCGATCAAAGGGCTTGAAGAACTTGATAAAATATTTTTTTTTTTTTGATAAGTAATTGACAATTGACTTTGTTTTTGTATTAAAAAAAAAGAAATTATTAAAAGAGAACTAAAAGTAACTAAGTACGTTAGTTTGAATAATGATAAAAAGATACTAAGCTGTTGGTGGTGGTGGTATAAAAGCAAATAGTTATACATACATAAAGATCATTATGACTAAAAATAAGTATTTTATAAATGTATATATATATATATATATGTAATATATTTTTGATAATGTCGTGAGAAATGAAAATTGTAATAAAAAGAAGGGGGAAAAGAGTGCTTGTGTGTGTGTTTGAGAGGAGGATTTGGAGAGGGACAGGGAATTGAAATGCTAAAGATGATGATGATGATTGATGATATATTGCACACAGGTTCTTTGATTAGAATAGTAATAATAATAATTAATTAATTAATTATAAAAAAATGAAGTCTTTAGGCGGATGAAGGTGCAGCAGATATGGCTCCAGCTGTTCCTCCCATGAGTTTCTCTTTAGCACAGTCTGGACAAATGATATCCTCTCCATCCGTGATGAATCCCTTTCCAGCCATAGAGACCTTACAGAGAGCACAAATGAAGCAGTGAGAGTGCCAATGCCTTCCCTCAAAGGAAATAAATCGAGTTCCGCCAGCTCCTGTAATGGGTTTACAGCAAGCAGTGCATCGCTTGGCAAAGAGTTCCCCGAAGCAGTCTGCACAGTAGGGTTTATCATTTCGAGATGCAAATTTTTGTCCTGTAAGGGTTGTGTTACAATTACAGCAGACGAAGCATTCTCGATGCCAAGCCTCATTTTTGAAGGTAACGCCTCCGGTTGTCATGATCTTTTTGCATTTATTGCATTTGGTGGCAAACTTGTCCTCAAAGCAGGGAAGACAGTAGACGTCCTTTTCGTTGGGAATAATGAAGGAATGAGAGCCAACTTCCGCGGAGCAGGAAACACACTTGAAGCAGCGATCATGCCATTTCCGCGTTTTGTACTCCATTTTGCGATGACCGATTTTAAAGGTTTCTCCACATGCATCACAGCGAGCCGCAAATTCAGCATCATAGCAGGGTCCACAGAAAATCCGTGACTCCTTGGCAGCAAAAGGAGCATCCACGAGACTGACTCTACATTTACCACAGACAAAACAGCCTTCGTGCCAGTGATTATCCTTGTAGGACATGTCTTTGGAGTCTAATCCAATCACTTTGTCACAGTTAATACAAACATGAGTAAAGTTTTGTTCGAAGCAGGAGATACAGCAGGGATGATCATCCGTGAGGGAGAAAATGTTGTGAGATGGAAGTGGGCGCTGCTGCAGCTGCTGCTGCTGCTGCTGGTTACTGATATTGGGAGGATGATGAGCCGTTGTGTTTCCTTTACCTGTAAGTACATATCTATTTCCCGTGAGATTGGCATCACAATGCCAACAGCAGAAATGATGACAATGCCAGTCTTTTCCTAGTGCTTTTGTGTATTGACCTGAGAAAATGAGTTCATCGCAGGCAGAGCATCGAGGCTTAAAGTTCTCTGCATAGTGACGCTCGCAGAATAATTTATCTATATGAATGCAATATTTCAGATCTACCTGTAAAACAAATAAAAAAAAATATAACTAACTAACTTAGCGCAGTGAGCAGTAATATTTGATAGTAATATTACATGAGCTTTCTAAAAATAATAAACATAATAATAAGAAGAAGAATACAAAAACACATAAAGGAGAAATGGTGTCATAAATATATAAAAAAGACAGACTGCAAATATTAGCTTTGTTGAGTAAGTAATTAGTAATTAGTGTTCCTATATATATATAATATTATATCCCCTTGAATGACTTGCATGTTTAGCTATATGTTGGCTAAAACAACAAACAAAACAAAAAACCAAGGAAATCATTACTGTGATGAAAGACAATCCCTGTTTTATTATTACTTTATTTACTCTGTGTAGGCGTTGATATCAAAATGATAGAAAGAATCAATTTGAGTAAGTAGGTAAGGGAACAAACACAAAAAAAACAAAAAAACGAATGAGTGAGTGAATGAGGGCCCCCTCCTCCTATTTTTTTTTTTTTTTTTTAGAATAATTACATTTTAAAAATCCACGAGTAGGTAAATAATATGTAAATAAGTAAAGTCTTCTCAAAAAGGGAATGATCAAAAGAAATTCAATCAGGAGAGGAGGTAAAAGTGACACAAAAGTATGTCAGCGATTAAAAGAAAAGATAAAAAGACAATCTATAAAAGCATGATCTTGAATAAGAGGTGTATATACGTGTAGTACATAACTCCACATATGAGGAACGAAAAGGGGCCGAGACACACACACACACACACTTAGCACTTACAAGTAATTCGTCACAAGTAGAGCAAGTGAAACACGAGGGATGCCAAAAAGAGTCCAATCCCAGCCTTGTAGCAAGGATCCCAATCCCTGCCACAATCTTTCCACACTTTCCACATTCGGGAGGTGTACATGACTTGGAAGCAGAGATCTCTAGAGCCTTTCCCACGTCCAGAGCTAAATTATTCCTAGCAGCAATAAAGTCCAGATAGGAGGACGTCTCCAGTCCCGGCTCAACGTGTCGTGTGTATTTGAGAGAAAAGTCTTGTTTAGGACATTGAAGGCTCACTTGCTCCTCTCGATACTTTTCACCAGAGGAGCCACCACATTTTGGAACTTTTTCAGGAGGAAGCTCTCGCATGTAGTCCTCGATTTGACCCGTAGTTAAGCCCTGAAGTATAAGAAGAGAGAGAGTGAGAGAAAAATATTAATAATATGAAAATATGAAATACAATTTGTTAAAAAGCAAATATTCGTACATTTAACAAAATATGAATAAGTAATGTTTGAAAAAAAGAAAAGAAAAGAGATTGAATACCTCATTTAATATCCCTGATGATAAAAAACTACACACTTGTGTGGTAAAACAAAACAAAATACCCAGAAAACAATCACTTCTAACGTATTTTGTATGTAAATTGACACAGAAAATTAAGAATTCTCATACTATAATAATATTTATACAAAGAAGTAGAATATAATTATTATTTGCCAACAAAAATACGACAACAACAGCACAGAAACGATGAATAATAATAATAATAATAATTATTATTAATATTACTTTTATTTAAAAAGCAAAAGATTACCTCTTCTTCTTCTTCTTCAACCCACATTAAGTATACATACATATATTTATATGCATTTAGGCGGAGTTTTTTGGGGTATCTTTTGCAAAGTATCTAACAAAAAATGACTAGCTACAAATGTACAAATAGCGCACATTACCTATTCTTCATGACGATAATGAGATGATTCAAATAGAAGCAAACTCCTTGAATAGATAAATATAATAATAATAATTGTATGATATTTAATTGATGTCAAATGAATTTTTGAAGCTAGGAATTTGAGTATCTATCTACAGGAATGTAAAATACATATATGCAAATGGGGTGTGTAAAGTATACAAAGAAAGAGAAAATTATCAACAACCTGGTTGTAACTCAATATACAATTTGATGAATGTTGAGAGGGAAGCAGCAGCTTGAGTTGTCATAACGTTTCATTGAGCTAATAGCTGCTATTCTCCTTTATACACGACGAGCTTTTTGGGATACAAAACAAAAACACACTGTATTCTCCTTTCAGCTGATTTTCATCATTTGACTCTTTTGATTTAAAGCAACTAACTCTACGTGTTATGAGCTCAAAAAGGGTATTATTATTATTATTTCTGATTTTGATGCATAAAAAATATACTAAATCAAGGGTTGCGCGCCCTTTTTTGAATTTTCGAATACTATACAAGTATTAACAATTGGTTTGTGATTGGTAGAATTTATAAATATATAATATATCTAAATAATAAATTCTACATAATAATAACAAGTTGGCAACAAGGAAAATACAGAAGGGTAGCAGCTACCAGTTGTTTTTCCAAATTATATTTCCTTTCCCTTTTGTCAGTCGAGGTTGCGAGTGAACAAAAAAGCTCGACGTGATATACATATACAAATGAAGACATCAATAATCAATAATAATCTATATATGAATACCAGAAAATTAACTGAAATTAATGTCAGGAAATTATATACTTTTAACTAATAATAATTATACGAGGACACGAGCCCTTTTTGTTTACATTTTACTTGCTTTATTAACGTTAATGCATGACTTCCTTCATGCGAGATCTTCTCTATCAGGTAGATATTGTTCTCTCCTCAGTAGTAATAAAGGAAAAATGATAACAGCCTTGGAAATCAAAAAGTACTGTTAAAAGTGCGGCATTTTGCATATTATTTACATTCCTAGATATGTACATATACCATACGTCAAAGTCTTCCGTGCCACGCTGTCAAGAAACATACAAGAGTTTCTGTGAAACTCTTTTTCATAATTAAATAGATACTGGAGCATTATACTATTTAGCTCCATCTCCTGCATTTAAAACTTGCTTAATTTGACTCTATTTAAATCTGTTTAGTCTCAAAGGACACACACACACAAAATTGTCGTGTAATACAAAAAATATGAGTATTTATTTCCAAACATATATATGCAGTCTGCCTTTTAGAATGACCCCCATTTCTGCTCCATGGAACTACATTATGTAAAGTACAAATAATAAAAAAAATCCTTCTTTAATGACATTAAATATATGAGCACATTCCGCGTCATGATTAATCAATCTCGGCTATTTTGAAGGTATAAACATACATCAACAAGATGTTTATAAGAATGATCAAATGCATACACATACATAAATATTTTAATTATTCAAACTTATATGATATATAAAGGATGTTATTAAGGGTTTATAGCCCCAAGGAACCCTCAAATTCAAATCGCAGAAAAATACGATACTTAAAAATAGACTCAAAAACAGATTCAGAAGTGGACGGACTCTAAGGCTCCCTCCCCATCCCCAGGTCTGTGTAATCAGATCGTCAATTAAATATGCAAATAGCACACATTATTAAGCGTAGTTGGTCTTATTAGAAGTTCGCATGTGAACAAAGAGATGTATGTATGATGTATGTATGTATAAGTTCACTTCTTCATTTCTAAAGAAAAGTAGAAGAGAGAGTTATTAGAGTGAAGATTGTTTATAAACATGTACATCAAAATGTCGAGGATTTGAGATGGGCTTTCCTCCTCATATCCTCAATTAGTTAGTAGGCAATTTGTACATATATGCTCTGATTCATTCATATCTTTTTTTATAATTATAATTCATATTTCTTGTTTTATACATATAGTTACAAAATACAAAAATGCTCTCTACTCCTTTCACTTTCACAACTTTATCACGAAGTAGAACATCTCAACCCACAAAATATCAGTGAAACAATTTTATAACTACATATATATATATATATATATAAATCCTTATCTTTATAAAGACTTTTTTGTATTGCAAAGGACGTGTGCAAGTTCTAACACTAATAGACTCAGGGATTTCCAATTGCTTTTGAATAATAATAATTTGATGGGTTATTTCTATCAAATTGCTACGTCATTTTTATTATTATTAATGGATGTCGTACAATCCATTAATATGACCAGCTGAAATCCTTCTGCTTACTACTACTTTAGTAGCTCTACCGTGAGAAAGTCACTGATTTCTAGCGAATTTTACCTCGAAATTGAATGAAAATTTACACAATATTTAGATGGACGATTTCTTCTTAGTTAAGGACTCTTATCGGGGACTTGAGATCTCGTTTGAAAGCTGTGGGCATTAGCCCACGAATGCATTCCTTTCTTAATCCATTTCATGGCATATTCAAGAAGTTATTTAAGGTCAAAGGATTTAGCCGTCTTTTGGGCCTTCTCCCGCATCTCCTACACCCCAAGAGTCCCTCTTTTAGGTCAAAACAAAGATTGGAAATGAAATTTGCATTAAAATCACCCGCGAATCATCATTTTTAAATGTACAAAATGAATAGTATCCTTTTTAGGCTGGAATTGGTGTTGAAATTTGGAAAATGGGGCAAAAAAGCTACAAAAAAAGTAGAGTCCCACCATTTCTCGATAACTTTAGGACTCTCGAAAGTTTCAAGAATTTACACAATATTTAGATGGAGGATTTCTTCTTAGTTAAGGACTCTTATCAGGGACTTGAGATCCCGTTTCGAGAATTTACTTCATCCCTTTGGATCTTTGACATTTCAAATTTATGGACCCGTGGTTTTAGTATACATATAAGAGCATATTCTATTGGCTCATGGAACACTCAAGTATTAGAAAGCCTCCTACCACCAACTGATTATAGGCCTTTTTTCTTTATCTCCCCCTTCTTTATCTTTTTGAATGATATCTAGGCTGGGAGATAAACAAAATATGTAATTGACGGCATTAGTCATTCATTTTGATGTACGTTACATCTCATTTATGATTGAAAGAACCCTATCTAATGGGCCACGTTTAATTAGTATTTATTAAAAGAAAAGTCAAAGGCTTTTCTGCAAACTAAATGAGCCTTATTTCCCACTAACACCAAAAAATATAATAATACACTTTGTTATCAGCTCCTGTTGATTGATTTTCCTACTTCCCTTTCCCGTGTTTAGTAGAACTCTGATTCATACTAACTCGAATTAGCCACTGCTGAAAAACTGTGAATAGTATACTACCATTAAATAAAGAAGAGTCCAACAATCATTGGAAGGATTTGTTTAGGAACCTACGGAGTCTTTATAGTTAATAATTAATGCCTAATGCCTAGTACGTGTACATATATTCAAAATCTATTCTTCTTTCAAAAAAAATCCTTGAGATGATACGATTCAAATCAAAATAGGTAATAATATAAATTAAAAAGTCACCTTCTCATTTAAGTATTTGAAATCCCCAAATTGAATCCTCGCTCTCAAACAAAATTCCTACATCATAAGGATATGAAAATGGAAATATGTGGCTTGTATGCACGACGAGCTTTTTGGGATACAAAACAAAAACACACTGTATTCTCCCTTCAGCTGATTTTCATCATTTGACTCTTTTGATTTAAAGCAGGTGAATTTACGTATTATGAACTCAAAAAGGGTATTATTATTATTTCTGATGTTGATGCATACAAAACATATTAAATCAAGAATTGCGCGCCCTTTTTTTGAATTTTGAATATATTACAAGTAGTAACGATTGGTTTGTGATTGGTAAAGTTTATCAATGTATAGTATATCTAAATAATAAATTCTGCCAAATATTAACAACTTGACAACAAGGAAAATACAGAAGGGCAGCTACCAGTTGTTTTTCAAAATATTTCCTTTCCCTTTTGTCAGTCGAGGTTGCGAATGGACAAGAAAGCTCGACGTGATGATGGAATAACTTCCAAAAAGGGTCCCTGCGCCAATTAGCTGGGAGAGAAGTTATCTCTCTTTGAAACTATGTCCGCAAGATGTCGTTTTTGAAGTGTACATACATACTATACATATATACACTCTGGGTATAAACTCATCGAAAAGTTTGATTCGTTAGTAGTATTCTAATGGCATCCTCAGGGATCCCCTAACAAACAAAAAAAAGACAATTTTCGAGAATTTGTACAAAAATGGTTCATTTGATTCTCGTTTCCCTACTTTATTTCATAGCCTTGGAGCCGGAGGAGCCGCATAATTATTTAAAAATATTTTAAGGAAAGGAGAAAGGTATTGAAATGGTACTTTTTAAAAAAGGGCAATTAAAGAATTATGAGCACACCACTCTTTGTATCCAGGGGTTCAGATTAGACCACAGACAATAGGAGACAATAATTATATTCTGCGGATCAAGTCAATTTTTTTTTTTAACATGATCAATAGAAGCCGTGTCAAATATCAGGGATTTGACATTATATTTTGACTATATATATATTTATATATTGATGACATGTCAACACATAAAAGGAAGAAAAGTAAGACAGCTCTCCAAACTACAAACTTGATACACTGATAAAAAAAAAAAAGGATCAATAGTCCAATGGATTACGTACGTACCAAGACAATTTGCATGTCGTCGAGGACTCACTCCCAAACCAAAGGAAGGAATTCTTCTTAGTCATGAATCATCAATTGAATTCATGTTGGAGCGTCAAGAGACATAGCAATTAATGCAGAGCAGTTATTTTTTTAATATTAAATTTTATAAAATAACACATATGTATACAAAATAAATGGCCCAAAGGCCCCTCCTCTTTGACACCTCACTCATAAAAAAGAAAAAGAAAAACAAAAGTGTGTGTGTTAATAAGTAAATTAATTTTTCAAGAAAGGAATGATAATTATTTGACTGTTTTGAGGAGCATCTTGAGGGATTTAAAGGACAAATGCGACTCCACTCCACTCCACACTGCCTCCTGTACATACATATGTTGTTGACATGTCAATTATGATTAAATATAAATAATATTATACACAAAAGAGACAAGCTTATAATGATAATAATAATAATAATTTATCATTATACACATATAAAGTAAAGTTTTTTTTTTTTTTTTGGAGAGTTTGTGACTAAGTTTATTATAATAAATTAAGAACAAACAGGTTTTTTTTTACTTCATCATTCTCTTAGTTAGTTAGTTACTTACTTACTTTGTATGTAAGTATATACATGTTTATAACATAATAATAATAATCAACATGAACTGAACTTTTATGTATATAAGTTTTGCTATTATTTGTTATTATATATATATATATATATATTTATATAGAAATAGAGAGAGAGAGAGTGACTTTTAAGGGAGCAAAACACAACAACAAACTTTTTATATAATATAATATTATAATTATGAATAAATAGAGAAGAGTCATCCTTTATCCTTTGAATTCATTGATTGACATTACGACTACTACTACTATTTAGCTGCTTGTCTTAGCAGAGCAGTCCTTGTAGAAGAAGACAAAACTTTAGTGTCGTTTGTTCTTCAATGAAGATAAGAATATATATATATATACATATATATGTAGGAGCAAGTCTTCTTCTACTTCTCCTCCTCAAGGGGGTTTTATCTGCCTGGATTATTATTTACTTACGTACATATTTTGCAAAAAAGTGACTACTATGCATATATACATATATATATACAGAGAATCATTTTATAAGTTTTGGGCAATAACGATAATAACAATAACAACAACAACAAATAATAATGAGTCATTGGATGAGCCCTCTCCTCTCCTATGTTACTCGTTTATTGCAGAAAATAAAAGATAGGTGGTCGTCGTCGTCGGTCAGAGTGCTGAGTGAGATAGATGGGGACTCTACATATACTAACTGCCTCATTCACTCACTCACATAAATAAATAAATAAGTTATCTATGTTTGTATGTATGTATGTATATTGTAGGAGGAATGATATATGCGCCTAGCAATATTTAAGTAAAGAAGAATCTGCAAATTCCTCATTCTTTCAAATAAATAGTAGTAGGTAAAATTCGTGCTTTTTTTGTGTGTGTGTTCATCACACACATAACAAATGGTTCCTCCTTGAAGAAAATGTGAGGACACTTTAATAATATTAATTTCCTTATTTATCAATCATCCATGACCCATTCTCTCTCTCTCTCTTATTCTCATTCTCTAGAGCAGACCAACAATAAGAAGAAGAAGTAATAATATATATATTTTATATTAATAATTGATAAAACATTTTTCTTACTGAAGGGCACCAAACATAGGCTCCTCCTGGAGTGTTTGACGAGGAGGAGATGATGCACTGAGAAGGTTTCATGTTACGAATCCGCGAGGTGGAGCTCTTCTCTTCGGGTTCATCTAACGATAGAAACGTTGTCGTACTCCTGCTACTGTTGTTGTTTTCCTCACGATGAAAGGCACGAGAACATTTACACAGGGAGCAGGCATTTCTCCAAGAGTGAGACACAAATCCGGGGCAGTTCTTACACTTTATACAACAAGTGGAGACGGGGCTGCATAAAGGTTCACTATAACTACCCGAGCAAGGTGGGCTATCGGAGTTAGAGGAGGAGGAGCAGCAAGGAGGAGTACTTATTGTGAGAATCGGAGGGATTAATCGAGGAGGTGGCGGAAGGAGTGGACCTTCCTCCTCCAGAGAGGGATTATAACTACTACTACAACTACTACTTCTACAAATACTAAAATTCTTGGATCTTCTCATCTTTTTTTATTTCTCTTTTTTTTTACTATATTTTGTACTCCTTTCGTACGTACAACTACTATTATCTTCTTGTGCGCGCCTCAATGAGCATTGCGGAGTGAGTTTGTTTGTATATCTCACATGGAGTATTCTGCAACAAAGTAAAAAGAAAGAAAGAAAGAATGAAATAAGTAAAGCAACTAGGTATTATTATTATTATCATTATTCATTAGTATGAAATGAGTTCATCCCTTGAAATAATTATAATTATAATTAAAACATAATGATGACGTATAGAGTACATAGTTTTTGAGAGAGAGAAAAAAAAAAAGGGTACTATTATGAGGGAGAGGAAGGAAAAGGAAGAAGGATTGCGATTCCCGCATTTCATTTTATATATTTTTATTATTTTATTATTATTATTATGTACATATACAGAATTTTCTCTTCCCTTTCATCCTCCCAACTTTTTTATCTCATTATTTCTCCTTCCCTTCTCTCTCCCTCTCTCCCCCTCTCTCTCTCTCAGCTCAACACTTCTCCTCACCCTCCCCATAAAAGGAAAAGAATGAAAGCCAAAAATAAAAAAATAATAATTCTCTTTACTACATTACAAAAGAGCCCTTCCTTCTTCTC
This sequence comes from Lepeophtheirus nordmannii, assembly GCA_963680855.1. Classification (NCBI taxonomy): domain Eukaryota; kingdom Metazoa; phylum Arthropoda; class Copepoda; order Siphonostomatoida; family Caligidae; genus Lepeophtheirus; species Lepeophtheirus nordmannii. Next base: position 31,655,663 of record OY804524.1, on the reverse strand, counting down.
CCAAGATATTTTCTCAATTTTACACATAACTAAGATACAAGCAAACAAACAAATTGACGTCAACGTTCTTCTTGTAATATATTACTCAGTTAATTGATGCTTTCTATAATACATATGCATATATAATAATAATAATAATATGTAGAAAAAGAGAGAGAGAGAGAGAGAGAGAGGGTACATTTTACGGTAAATTAGAGTTTGAAAATACTTCTTCTTTTTTTTTTTTTATTAAAAAAATAAATGATGAAGTGCTTTTTCTTTTCCTTGCATTTTTTTTCTTTCTTTCTTTCTTTCCCTCTCTTCTTCTTTTTCTTTTTTTGTAAGGAATTAAATTCATTCTCCTACTTTGACGAATAAATTATACAATAAATTTATAAAGAAATTAAACCCTTTCAATTCCTCGATTCCGGCCAATTATTTCAACACTTTCATATATTATTATTATTCAAATTTGATTTTTATTATGTGCTATTAATTATACTCTAATGACGTCACAATTTGTTGCTATTACATTAATATAATATGTACTTTAATTTTCAGAGAGGCTTAAAATTAGTGTCAACTTATTGTCTTAAGATTGTGGCCTGATCAAGATCTACGATTAAAGGGGAATCCTCGGAATGCGAGGCTTTTGTATGCACATATATTCGCTCTCTTCAGACTATATAAAATAGTGTATTAGAGTAGGAACTTCCTTGAGAGAGAGAGAGCCACTCTGCAAACAATCACATTTTTGTGATTGTGATAATAATTTTTGCTCAAAACTATCTAGAGGCAAGGGGTGTAGCGAGGGGCTCCTATCAGTGATCCATCAACTCATAAGAATTGTTATGAATTGCCCTCACGGATCAAGAAGAGGTAAGCTGGCTACGCAACTGACTGTGAGCCTAAGGGTCTCTTATATGTAGCCGGAATGGATTTATAAGTGAAGGGTGTCAAATTCTATAATTATGAATACGTCTTATGAGTTTATTTATGACGTAAACTATTATGAAGCTAGATCACAAAGCCTCGTTTTTTTTGGGGTTTTTTCCCCCCTCAAAAAGTAGGGAACCAATGTGCCATTGGCGCCACCGGGCGGGGGTGATAACATCATTTAACACTTATGAATTATGTATAATTGTACGTCAAATGGTTCACATATTATTATCTGCTCATCTGAGCTTAGAGGTTGCCCCTGACACATTGTCCCGTTTGTCTCTTAATCATCCTGACTTTTCCACTTCTCTGTCAGCCGGTCAGCTTGTTTTTCAAAAATAACAAAACAAATAGCTCTGATTTTAATATTAATGATCAACTCAAAAGTATTCAGATTCAGACCAGTCGAACTCGGACACAGAATCAGACCAGAAAACATCACATTGCCGGGGGCACGTGATTTTCTCTTCCGGGACAAAGGGCCAATTAGTCAACTAGTTATTCAAAAACATATGTACATATTATTCGAGAGACGACTTTCCTGAGAGGAAGAACATGATGGTCCCCTCAGAGTTTCCGCCCATTCCTTTGTCAGACAATAGATAGAACGTATTATCAATTGTATGTATCATACTAGAGGAAACAAACCCTCGTAATTATCGATGTCCCTGAATGTATGTATTATTATTATTTAAAAAGAATTTACGTCAAATGAGAAGAACAAAAAAATATCATTTTCGTGTTTTATATATATATACATGCAATTCAATTCTTTATCAGGGTTTTTTTTTGTAAAAAGAAAATAATAAAAAATACTAAAAGGGATGTGAATTTATCTCAGTTCATTCTTTGTTATTTTTGCTTCAAATGATGCTCCCACATTCAAAATTATAAAATTAATGTTACTCATATCAAATAAATATGAATTTAAAATACATATATATGTGAATACATCATTGATATCGTATGATTTATTTATATGTTCCTTCATAGTGGAAGGCAAGGAGGGTGATGTTTAAAAAACATTACACATAATATTAATTTTTGCTTAAATGAAGGAGCACAAAGTGCAGAGAATGGGGCAGATTGACGTCAGTAGGTACAAAGATTATTTATAAATATATACATATATGTACGTTTAATAAGAGGTCTCTGATAAGATAAACGTGTAGATAAAGAAAACATTCCCTTATCTGTTAAGGGATTACATAGGGTTAATATGTGATAATGTCTAATGTAATCACGAATGCTATGTCCTTGCCTGGACTCATTCTAATGATCTTTGATCCGACTCAAAGTTATGTCCTCTCGTTTAGCTTAGCTCAGCTCAGAGATAGAGACAGAGAGGTATGATTCCCAAATGGCAAATTCTCAAATAATAATAATAATAATAATTTAATTTAACAAGCTTTGTACTTTTGACTCATAAATATGTATGATGTAGAACTAAGGATATTTATACCTCGTTATTTTGTAGGAAAAAAAACAAACAAACAAAAAACAAAATATATATATATTAATAAACAAATTATTTATTTTTTTTTTACAAAAAAGTAAATATTTTTTTTTTTGCATTCGCAATTAAAAAAAAAACAAAGTGAGGATGAGGAATTGACGTTTATATATTTTTTGTTTTGTTTTCGTTTTTGCAATCATTTACATATATGAGGAGGAGAAGAAGAAGGTGAGGTGAGGTGAGGGGGTAGTTGGCTCAAATAATGAATAATAATAATAGTTTAATGAATTAAATTGTCTTACCAGACTGCTGCTGCTGCTGGGAATGTTCCATCGTAGAGGAGGAGGAAAATGGAGACGAAATCTCTACCTCCTGTCCTTTGAAGGAGGAGGAAGGAACCCTTCTTTTGAATCCCTGGATTCACTTACTTATATATATATTTATTTATTTAAATAATGATTGAACTATCTAACTAACTAACTAACTAACCCTAAAAGGAACTTCTTTCCTTCCATTAATAATAATAACAATAATAATAAGAAGAAAAGGTGATATTCGACTTTGTTGTTACTTGAGAAACTAAATTTTGAGTCTTTTTTTGGCAAAGGCTCAAGAAAGAAAACGAGGATAGAAACGGAAAAAAATGTTTCATATATATTTCTTCTTCATACGAGAACATAAATAAATTGTATTTATTTAAAAAATATATATACATATATATATTTAAATGTTTGTAGTAATAAAGTCGGCTAAAGTTAGGACATATTTTTCCTCTTCGTCTCTTTATATATGTACATGTATTTAATAGTTAACTTTCTTACTTGTATCTTAATACAGGCTACAAACCTGATTTTGTAGCCTTAAAAAGCCGCATTAAGGCCCTACTTAAGAGTTTTATAAGATTAGTAATTCATTGTATTTTATACAAAAGTCATGTAATCTATTCTTATAATTAGACAAATTAATGAGTTTTATTTCTTCTTCTCAAGGAGTTAAATTTACGGAAGTTTTTACTCTTACGGAATCACACAACCTAGTAGTGTTATTTTTTGCATAATAACAGTTAATATGCTATTAATTATAATATTAATATTCATGAAATGGTAGGAAAGTCCTTCAACTTATGGCTTTGAATGAATATCAAATGAGTTGAGTTTGAGTTCTTGGATCATTACAAATTAATCAACTCTGATCCCCTCCTCTAGGGAAGGATTCTATGATTTAACAATATTTTAAATTAGATTTATAATATTTACTCAACCAAAATAAACTCTGAACTAAAGGATATTTGTTTATTTTTGAATCTAGCCTTAGAGTTGACTCTTTCACCCTTTGATATATATATATATTTATTCATATATTGTTAAATAAACTATATTTATGGAGAATACAGATTATATTTATAAATAATACGTAGACAATTTAATGTCAATATATTTGAACATTGCTCCAAAATCCCGAAAAGGTATATATTCTCTTAAATCCCTAACGTACTTTCACATTTGAACTTTAAAAATTCAGATAAATCCCGGGTTTTTTATTAAATTAATTTAAGCTAGAATGAGTAAGCACAATGTTATTTTGAGTGAGTCCTCTCTCAACCACCCTCCCTCCTCCGAAAAAGAAGATTCTTTATTTAATACTATTAGAGAATGGTTTACGGTTTAGCACATGATATGTACAACCAATCAACGAAATAAAATGAAGAGAATTTGTATATAAATTGTACATAATATGTATTTTTGTACGTTAATGGAATAAGGTCACGTATTCTTCGCATAAGGGACACACTTTTGTACCACGCAACCTTTCCTTCAAAAAAAAAAAAAGAAGCAAGCTCTACCAATATGTATTGGAAGTCTGTCAGTCAATTCTTTTGAGTCACAACTTTTGAAGAGTTTTTCCTTGGTTCATTAACCAGCTTCAAAATTATAAACGGTTTTAAAATCGATTAAATCGTCGAGATTTTGCGTGTGCACTCGCAACCTCTACTCTCAAAAGGGAAAGGAAAAATTCAAAAAAAGGGCGCGCAATACTTGACTATATATTGTTAAATATGTGAAAGGATTCAATGAAACAAGGATAGGATTTTTGATAGGATGTGAAATGGAGTTCATTGCAGATGGTTATTCTTTATTAATTGCTCTATCATTTCTATTATTATTATTTATCAAATAGTCCTGTAGAAGGACCGATTTGGAGCAAGTTATGATCCTTCAAAAGTACTGCTAAATATACATACGTCTCGCAGCAACAATTGGTACTCCTGACGTCTAAATATTGAATAATGTAAAAAAGTAATGGCGCAGCAGCTGAGAAGGAAAATACAAAATGAAGAACTTCATATCTTATCAATCGGTCCAGTATAAATTATTATTCCTCTATTTGTCAAAAATGAGACTCATGCCTCTTTAGAAGAGAAAATCGCACTTTAACATGGATAATGTTTTTAAAAAAGGACTGAACACCATAAAATAGGGACAATTATCTAAAAGATATGATAACGAATCTTCAATGAAAAAATCAACGTCCATCATATTTTGTGCCATTTGCCTCTATCTTCAAGTAGGAGATGGAAAAAAAAGACAGGAGATACAAAGAAAGAAAGTTCCTATGGGACCCCTTTGAGCCCTAGTGTTAACTTTTGACCCCTCCATCATTCAAATACAGCATTTACCTACCCCGTGTATATTTGTATGTATTTGAGTCCCAATCTATTTTGTCTCTTTTTATCGACTAATTAAAAACACTTGACTCACTTTGTGTCTGGGGTGGTGACTGTTGGCTTGTTTGATGGATAGATAGATAAATAGATAGATCGAGAAAGGAGTCATTACCATTTTTGTATTGTTGTTGTTGTTATTGTTGTTGTTGTTGTTGGCATATCATAATTATAATTATCAATAAAAAAGTGTCTAGCGCAAAAAAAAAAAACCTTTATGAAACAATCAAATAAATTTGTTTCCTGTTTAAATTAATTGCAACGCTTTTTTTTTCTTCTTTTTCTTCTTTTGGTACTTGTGTTTGTACGCCGCTTAAACAGTACTCTGTACACAGAGTCACGCACAGCGATCACTCAATTTACGATGCTCCTCGTAGCACCTTAAAAATTTGTTCCATATCTACATATATAAAAACGTAACTTTTTTTTACTATTTATTCAACTTATTATAACAAATAACTATCATAATAATTCAATCAACAGAGTACCCTCTGTGTGAGGCTCTCTACAGCTGTTTTATTATTGTTTATTTGATTTTATTTTATTTTATTATTTATTTATTTATTTGACATATTTTTTTTTAATTTAATATCCAAAGACAACACCACAGAAATTTGACGAATATATGTATGTATGTAACAATCTGGGTGTCCCATGTTACTCATACAAATAGCTCAATTTATCAAACATCTGAGCTTTCCTTCTTCCCTATTCCTCTCTCTCTCTCTTTCTCCTACACAACGCAACCTTTCCTCTTCACAAAAAAGAGAGAGAGGCACACACACAAAAATCATTTTGTAGTTCTTTACTGCTAATTATAGTTTAAGGAATCAAGGTTCATGAAACTAAATAACGAAGACGAAGAATAGACGAACATTACCTTTTCAAGTTCAATATGGGAATAAGGAAGTTCAATACGGGAATAAGCAAATTCAATATGGGAATAAGCAAATTCAATATGGGAATAAGGAAGTTCAATATGGGAATAAGGAAGTTCAATATGGGAATAAGCAAGTTCAATATGGGGATAAGCAAAAGTCAATATGGGAATAAGCAAATTCAATATGGGAATAAGAAAATTCAATATGGGAATAAGCAAGTTCAATATGGGAATAAGCAAAAGTCAATATGGGAATACGCAAATTCAATGTGGTAACAAGCAAGTTCAATATGGGAATAAGTAACAGTCAATATGGTAATAAGCAAATAAAATATGGGAATAAATGCACTGAACTTGAACTTGAAAAGGAACATATATGGGCAGAGTCAAAGGATTTCCCTGTATGTCCCTTTCCAAACAACTCCCAGTCGTAGAGTCAGAGTATTCTATATACATATAATAAACTCTAATTCAGCATCTTGCCACTGCAATAAAGGTCATTGTAATTTATCCTTCCTCAAATATATATATATATATGATAGTATTTGCTCGTACTGCAAAAACATTCATGAATAATAATAATATTTATTCATACATAATATACGCATAATAGACTCGTAGACCAAGGGGCCACTGTAATAACACAAACATAGACTGTACATACATATACATATATATATATATATATATATATCAAGGTACTTAATACATAGAGATCCCAAAAAATAATAAAATCGTCCAGGAGATTTGTGTCTAGACGTATATTTATATACAAATATACATATATACAAAACGAACCATTCCTTCTTCATTGATCAGTGTGTGAATTGCAACAACTTTTTCTTCTTCTTCTTCTTCTTCGAGTAATGATTATTTATAAGATATAAAATGAAATAGTAAAAAAAAAAACAAAAAAAAAAAATGCGACAGACAGACAAAAACATAAAAAAAAAATAAAAAAAAATACAAGCACGTTGAATGCACATTTTTATAAATGCATTTTTTCTTCTTCTTCTTCTTGATTTAACTAGGAAAACAGCAATAGTAATATATATATATATATATATATATATATATATATATGTATATACCAGGAATATGTAAAGACAGGGCAATGTCGCGACTCACAACAAAAGTACTTCACTCTCAAGCAATGCAAAGCAGTCTGCAATACAATATTTATTTCGTATTTCTCCCCCCCCCCCCCTCCCCACCAAATAATATACATAATTTGTATGTATGTATATTTATAATTATAATTATTTTTTCTTCAAAAAGACACACATCAAACAGTCACAAAAAGACCCACACTCAAACCCAATCTTATAGATTTTTAAAACATATATGTAGAAAACAATTTGATATCAAACAATAACAATGAAAGGTTGCATGGTGATTATTCCATTGTTTATTAAGTTCCATACTAAAAAGGAGTCTCTCAGCCTCCCTCCTCCTCCCGAATATGACTTTTTTTTAAGGTTATATAATTATAATTAATAATAATTGACTAATCATTGCTCATAGCTGAAAAAAGAGATGATCAAAATACTGTTTATCATAGGTCTATCAGCCGCGTTGTTCGTTCAAGTATGGACTAAGGAACATGGATTCTCTCAATCTTCTTTTCTTTCTTCACTCTTCAGGTCTACAGAGTATGATTATTTGGAAAATTGGAGTCACTATCCAATAATTAATTATTTGTAGAGTGAGGGGAATTGTAATCAGGTAAATATAAGTCAGTCAGTCAGTCAGTTAATCAATCAAGGCTTAGAATATGTACATATATATATATATATAATATCCAACGTAAATCTTCTCTAGTCTAATTAAATTAAGATTTGTGAACAAGGCTGAAGGAAGAAAAGAAAGAAAGAAAGAACGAAAGGAAGAAAAAAAGTATTGGATTGACCTCTTGAGGAGGGAAAATATTCAATTTGAGTCGTCAAAGGCATGGTTTCCATTGAGATTTTTGTATATATATATATATATATATATATATATATATATATATATATATATATATACAGTGATCCCTCGCTATATCGCACTTCACTTATCGCAGAATTTTTTACAGTTTTAATTCTGATTGACTCAGAGGAGGCGTTGTTACTGTTGTCTAGAAGTGAAAGTCAAAGTTGAATTTGGTTTTTCATTGGTAGATCAATGCCAATAATTTTAATGTTCCTGCCTGTACATTCTGCCAAATTTACGTTAGCAATTTGTCTCTGTGACAAAACCCAATATGTCACAGAAACGTGCTCTGTACCAACAAAGTACAGTATTGCATTGTAAAATGCTTAATGAAAAATAAAGCTTCGCGGATTTGTCCTATCGCGGGTATTCTTTGGAACGTATCCCCTGCGATAAACGAGGGTACACTGTATATATATATATATATTAGGTTGAGGAAAGAGTAATTTCGTATTTGGAGCTCCTTTTTTTAAGCGAAGCATATCTTGTTTGCTATTAATCACACTGGATCATACGGTCGACTGTACGATTTTAAAGAGGTGAGAAATTACTTTACTAGATTTAATAGACCAAATTTATGCTGGGCCAGTTCAGTCTTGAGTAATTGTGCATTTAGTATGGAGGTCTCAAAGGGATTAAGAAGTCCGTCCTGCTCTGCATTTTTACTTTTTGAAAGGGACAAATGCATTTCAAGCCATCCATAAAATTTGTGATGTTTACGTGGCTGATAACCTTTCGGTTTGTGTTGCTCAGCAGTGGTTTCATGGATTTCTTTCGGGTGTAGCTGAAGTCAAAGGTACGCTCCGACCTAGCAGACCTGTTTAACGAAAATGTGGATAAAATTATTGAAAGCATCAATGTAAACCGTCATGTTAGTTGTCGAACTATAGCAGAGGACTTAAACATCCACCATAAAACATCCATAAAAAACAAAATAAAAAAAAGAGAAAATCAATCTGGTAACTCTGACAATTTGATGAATATTGAGAGGGAAGCAGCTTGAGCTGTCGTGACGTTTGACTAAGCTAATAGCTGCTATGTACACAAATGAAGACATCAATAATAAATAATAGCATTATGTATGTAAACCATAGATGAGAGGCAGAAAATTAACTGAAATTAATGTCAGGGAATTATATATTTTTAACTAATAATTAATTATTATACGAGGACTTGAGCCCTTTTTTGTTTACATTTAATGGGCTTTATTATTAACCTTAATGCATGTATTCGTCCTTCATGCGAGATATTTACTATCAGGTAGATGATGTTCTCTCCTCAGTAGTAATAAAGGAAAAATGATAACAGCTTTGTAAAACAAAAAGTACACTTGTTCAAAGTGCCAACTCCACAAAATTCCTACTAATAAACAACAGTGTGTGTGTAGATCTAACACTAATCTAAAAAAAAGGGGTTTCAAACATACGGTTCGCAGGACAGAACCGGCCCTTTAGGAGGTTCAATCAGGCCCCTAGGAAAATTTGAAAGTGGGAAAAAACACATACAAGGCATGGATTAAATTTTTATTTAAATATAATTCATGAACTATAGCCGCTAGGTGCCAATGTTAGTCTTTCTTTATAAGTCTCATGTTGTATTAATTTCATATAAAGTTCATTATTATAATTTTCGATTTTCTAGTTACTGTAAGTTTGGTCAATTTTGATAAATATTTTGTAAAAAGTGTTTGTCGTTCAATAAATTTTTAGTTAAAACTAACAACAATGTCCTTGTTCTTCTTACAAATCAAAACAAAGGGAGGACATGATGATATTTTGGTTATTATTTATAGCTAAGATTGCTATAATTTTAATGGTCCGGCCCACGACTTCTACCTAAAGGGGGTCATATCTGGCCTGCAATGTGAAATGAGTTTGACACCCCTGCTTTAAAAACTCTTCCTGGGGAGATTTCTTAGCGTTCCGAATGCTGTGTGCAAAAACAATAATAATTATTATTGTTTTAGAAATATTTATGCCTTGAGTTATGATCCCTTAAAATCATTCAGAATCCCCCCTCCCAGAGTTCCCCTCATGACTCCATTCATTGATCTCTATAGATAAAAAATGTCTGCCAACAAGTCCATTTCTAGATAATAATAATAATAATAATAAATGTGTTAAGTCAACAAGAAAGCAAGTTGTTTGTTTTCAAATATCGAAATATTGAGAAATCCACTTTACAGTAGTTTTTTGTCTTCATAAATATAACAGTCGAATATTTCGGAGTCTTTTACAGACCTATTGCGGCCGGTTTTTGCTAAAATGTCACTTTATATCAAGAAAGCAAGGATTGTTGTTTATCCAATAGAGCTATCGGATAAATGTGTCGACTACACATGGAGCCGAGTTGGTCTCTGAATGAACGTTCATCTTTCTCATAGCCCCAGAGATTTATTGTGTTGCAGTTGGCTAATTAAGAACTATTAAGAGCCCCTTACGTCATAGTAACTACCCATATTTCTACATATGTGCCAAGTCAACAAGAAGGCAAGTTTGATTTCAAATATAGAAAAGGGTAAAATCCACTTTACAGTAGTTTTTTGTCGTAATAAATATAACGGTCGAATATTTCGGAGTCTTTTACAGACCCCTTGCGGCCGGTTTTTGCTAAAATGTCTCTTTATATCAAGAAAGCAAGGATTGTCATTGTCTATCCAATAGAGCAATCGGATAAATGTGTCGACTGCACATGGAGCCGATATGGTCGTCCCTGAAAGAACGTCCATCTTTTTCATAGCCTAAAATAGGGAAGAAGTGGGTCTAAGGACTAAGGATCCCAAAAATATTTACAGCAATTGAGGAAAAAACTTTTTCCTTCCCTAATTTTTAATTTAATTTTTTTTATTTCATATGGAATATTGTAACGTTGTTTTTTTTTGGAGCCCAAGGTTGTAAAATTGGGGACTGACTTTGCAGCCTAATTAAATTATATAGACAATGTTAAAAAAAATTATACTTTTAATAGGGCCTTTGGTCTTTGAATGTTGAGGCCCTATCAACCGCTAAGTAGCATTATTATATATTATGTTGGTCATTTTTTTGATTTGATTAAAAAAAAAATGAAAAAAAAAAATGATGTCAAGTGGAATGATGCACATAAATAATATAATTTGCACCAAGTAGCAAAACATTTCATTTGACTGTTAATTATTATTATTATTATTATCGTTATTTTACCCCCTCAGTCCTCATCATATTAGCCGAGTTTTATCTGCGGGTGATATATATATATATATATATATATATATATATAAAGGTCAAGAACCTTGATATATATATATATATACATATGTGTCAAGTCAACAAGAAACAAAGTTACTCTGAAATATATTTACCGCAAAATGAGTGTGAACTGTCCTCAATTTATTCTTGAAGTCATTCCCTTTTCTCGTTTGTATATATAATAGGTTATTTCCATTATTAATTAAATAATGACTCCACCAATAATTGCAACTTAATTACCGGCCAAAATCAAGAATAAAAACATTTGGTATTTCTGACTATGCAGTTACTATGACGTAGGGGATTCTTAATAGTTCTACAACAGATGATGAACTGGTTTTATCCAACTGGCACTAAATAAATCTCTGGGGCTATAAAAAAGACGGAAGTTCTTTGTGGGACTATATCGGCTCCATGTGCAGTCGACACATTTATCCAATTGCTCCATTGATTGATAGACAACAACCCTTGCTTTCTCGAGATTAAAAGTGACATTTTAGCAAAAACCGGCTGCGAGGGGTCTGTAAATGACTCCGAAGTATTTGGCCGCCATATTTGTCTTCGACATATATGTATGTCTCAAGTCAACAAGAGAGCAAGTTTGTTGCTTTCAAATACATATTTCAAAAATGAGAGTGAACTGCACTCAATTTATTCTTGAAGACAGTTTCTTTCCTCGTTTGTATTAATAGGTTATTTCAATGATTAATTAAATAATGACTCCAATATAATTGATGCAACTGTATTAAGGGGAAAAAACCAACTGTCACTAAATAAATAAATATCTGGGGCTATGAAAAAGATGGACGTTCTTTGTGGGACCATATCGGCTCCATGTGAAATCAACACATTTATCTTATTTCTCTATTGGATAGACAACAATCCTTGGTTTCTTGATATAAAGTGATATTTAAGCAAAAACCGGCCGCGTAATAGGTCCTAAAATAACTCCGAAATATTTGGCCGTTATATTTATGAAGACAAAAAACTACTGTAAAGAGACGGATTTTCTCAATATTTCAATATTTGAAAACAAACAAAAGCTTGCTTTCTTGTTGACTTCACACATATGCTATTAACTATTTCGAATCGGACTCCTCCTCGCCGCATCACTACACTTTTAGCAAAAGAAATGCATGCAATAAATTGGGAGAAGGGGGAAGTTACTTAGAGAGAGAGAGAGAGAGACAGAAACACGCAAGAGGAGAATTCATACATTTTTAAATAAAGTATTCATCGGAGTCAACCAGACAACAGGGTGGCCGCGACTGCAGTCTCATTATTATTATTATTATTATTTTTTATTATTAAAAAAGTGCATTTTTGGTAAATGATTTCAATATGCATTTTTGTCAGACATATACACGCACGCACGTAGGCAGGGAGGGAGGGAGGCAGACAGGCAGGCCTATTTTATTTGTAGATATTTTAATAGTACATACATATTTATAATATTAATGTACTAACAAGAGGCGCAACCGGAACACCTGGTCGTCGTCTCTTCACTCAATAAGAGTGTGTAGACAATCTACTATAAAATATAGTAAGAATAATGACTCAGCATTGCAGGGAGTTGTTGAATTTAATAAAAATAATACTAAAATAAAAAAGGGGAAAAAGGGGTTTTGAAAACGTATGAAATTAATATATAATAATCATTAATATATATCAAATATATCTCTATATATATAGATACCCCACTCACTCAACCCTTCTCATGAAAAGGGGAAAGAAAAAAAAAGGGGAGAAAAAAGAGGGAGGAATCGATATTATAAATATATATATATATATATATAAGCAAGCAGATAGTTGTATTCGTAATAAAATAATATAAAGATGGATGCGAGTCTCCTCAGCTCTGCTACTGCACTTTATTGATCTTTTTTTTTATTTAAGAAAAAAAGAGTGAGATGCGATGCTGCATTGGTGGATAATAGGAAGCAGGAGGAATGGTAGTTGGATAGAAAGAGTTGAAATCCGCGCGCACTCGTCAGACATTTAATATTAAAAAAAAAAAAAAACAAGAAGAAGGAAACTGCAGCAGCAGAGCCGACTGGAAGAAGAAAAAGAAGGGAGGTAAAGAGAAGGAGGAGAATAAAAAAGGGGTTATAATAATAATAATAATAATAACGGGTGTCACATCTAACACATCCACATTTAATATATATCTATATATATATATATTAACAGCAATGCCTTCTTGTCTCTACCATAGAAACTCTTAGTAGACGGCAACTAGGAGTGAAATAATAGAGAGAAGCTCTGTTAGCTATTGAAATAATAATGTCTGTCTGAGTATGTAGTTATAAATGCTTCAAATTCATAGCGCCACACTTGCAACCGACGTCGGGAAGAGGAGAAAAATGCAAAACCTAACGGACGTGCGACTCAAAGGCAGACAATCTTTTTTTAGATTAATAATAAAAAGAATACAAAAAAAAAAAGAAAAAAAAAGGAGTGACGCCATTGTTCCCTATTTTCAAAAGTATTCACTCCCTTCCCTCTCTGTATGCTTAGATACGAAGTGACGAATACTTGCTCTCCAACTCTAATGACATTAAAAATAGAGAGTGTGTAGTTCTTTTGAGTATGCAGGCCGGGAAAGGGGGGGAGGGAGACAGGGAGGAAAATGAATAAAATTATTATTTATTTTCTTACATTAAATTCATTTTAGAATAAATGATTCAGGGGATAGGGCAGACATGCCGTTGTCGTCATCATCATCATTATCATCATCGTGTATTGTGTGTTCCTGTGATTGATGAGGGCTAAGAGACGAAGTTTCATCTCTTTTAACTTATTAAAACCTCTATCTGTGATTACATCTACATCTACTATTAGCAAGTGAATGATGGAGAGCCTTGGTGCTGGTGCTGGTGCTGCTGCTGCTGGATGCCGACGACTCAGCACTTCTCTCCTCATTCTAGGAACAATTATACATCTAGTTTCATCAAATACCAATTCAAAAACTGTCAATTGTATTTATAAGTGAGTCAATACTACTGTTCTTCCTTTTCGTTCCTTTTTTTTTTTATTTATTTATTTTTCCCACCCCTCTCACTTGCGAATTTATTTTTGTATTAATTATATGTTTCAATCTATAACTTATCCCTCTCCCAAAATTTAATTTAATTTAATTTAATTTCTTCCCTTTCGCGATTTTATATTTTAATTATTAAAATTATTATTATTTTATTTCCTTCTTTTTATAAGTAATAAAACAAATCCGTACTTCCATCGTGAGAAGGTTCCAAAGAGTGATTTAATCAAAGACTCCCAAGGCCGTCTTATTGTGTCAGGATGTACAGCCTGCTTTACGCTCTGGAATCCTCAAGATGACGGCTCTCTTCTTATCCTTGGACAAGTATGTAGCATATATATATATATATAAATATATAACTTAATATTATATAAAATGCATTTATCCTTGAACAAAATCTAAATCTCTCTTTTTTTTTTCTCTCTCTCTCTCCGCATCACTCTTTGAAGGGTTGTTGGTCTAGTCACGAGGATTGTCATGAGTCTTCATGCAATGATTATGCTTTGTCAGATGCGCCAACAGAGTCCAAATTATGTTGCTGCACTGCTGACTCCTGCAATGGTCACATTGTTCCTATCGATTCCTCCAAAAATCATACCCTCGTCCCCTATCAAGAGTCCATCATTCCTTGTAAGACGAAGAATATCATATAAATGTGTTGTACATATTTGTGTGTAGAGCTATTAAACTGCACTCAAACATAGTGCAGTCAAAAGAATTTGAAGTGTAATAAAGTGTTTTTGTTGTTGTTATGGATATTTCCTTTAAATTTTTCTCATTTGATATTTGAATTATTTGCATTCTTTTCTTCTAATTATTATTATTATTATTAATATTAATTTCATTCTTCTCCATAGTGCGAGTCAATGATGAGAGTCCTTTACCCTATCCAGCAGTTTATCTCATCTTCATCTCCATCGCTCTAATTCTCTTCTCTCTCATCTGCATACTCCTTAGGTAAGAAAAGACATTCTTTTTAAAATAAAGAATAAAATAAATAAATAAATATGCTGCCCTACTTATTATAACTATATTATATTATTATTATTCTAGAGTCCTCTTTCTCTTTTGGAAACGATCCTCTTGTAAAGGCGGCTCCTACTACAACTATTACTACTACTACTACAGATCCCATTCTCCCTTTTCATCCAATTTCATCAAAAACAACAAGAACATTCTGAGTAGTAGTAGAAGCAGTAGCAGTCATGAAAGGAATAACAACAAATCCTGCAATTCTCTCCAGTCCTCACTCCTCGAGTCCTCCAAACTCCTTCCTTCCTCCTCCCCTCTCTCAGATCTATCCAAAAAGATCCTAGACGATGAGCTAGAAGTACATTTCGATCTAGGTTCATCCATTGAGGATGGAGTATTTGGAACATCTGTGGCCTATTCGGGGATTGAGAAATCGGGTCGGCGAAGGGTTTTGATCAAAGTACCTGGTTCATTTGAGGCCTATCAAAATGAAGCAAGGATCTATGAGGCTCTCTCTCCGCATAAATCCATTCTTCAATTGCTATATCATACAGAGAATTATATTTGTCGTGGAGTGAGTTTGGTGAGTATATATATATATATATATATATCATCCATTTCTTCCTGTATGCTGTATTTTCCTATGAATACAATATTCTTTAAATCGTACAAATAGTGTGTACATACACACATATATTCATGCCCATTGCATTCATTAGGGTAAACTTTCTCCATTTTTTGTGTATGTCTCTATTTTCATATGCTATGGCTTTCTCTTCACCAATACTATGTATGTATGTATATAGTAGGAACTGCATTCCCCTCTCCCTTTTAAACCCCTTATCTGAATATATGTAAATAAGAGAAATGAGAGGAGTGGGGGATTGACGCGAGTAGACGGTCTCGTTATTATTATTAATGTTGCTGCATTTAACTTATTAATAAATGATTATGTACATAATTTGAATTTCTTCAATTGAAAATACACACTACAGAGGGCGCTTTCTCCTCCTTTTTTTAAATGATTATTATTATTATTGATAATAATAATAATAATGATAATAATTAATAATCACATTTTGCGTTAAGAGGAGAAGCATTAAGCAGCAGCAGTAGGAGCAGCAGCAGTAAATGATGTAGCAGCCAGTCAGTATATATATATATATATATATAGGAATGTAAATCATATGCAATTCGGGCGTGTTATAAAAAAAGAAAGAGAAAATCAACCTGGCAACCCTGACAATTTAATGAATGTCGAGGGGGGAAGCAGCTTGAGCTGTCATGACGTTTTACTGAGCTACAAGCTGCTATTCTCCATTATATATACAACAATAAATAATAACATAGATGAGAGGCAGAAAATTAATTTTCAAATTAATGTCAGGAAATTATATATTTTTAACTAATAATAGTTATACGAGGACTTGAGCTCTTTTTGTTTACATTTTATTAGCTTTATTAACCTTAATGCATGTATTTCTTCATGCGTGATCTTTACTATCAGGTAGATGTTCTCCCCTCAGAAATAAAGGAAAAATGATAACAGCTTCGGAAAACAAAAAGACCTGTTTGAAGAGCCAACTCCACTTTTTTATCACACGCCCGAATTGCATATGATTTACATTCCTATATATATATATATCAGACGTCTATCTTTTTTTTTTCTTATTTACCCGTGAACGCCATGTTCTTTTCTCTTTTTTTTTTTTTTTTTTGTATTTGTACATGTCTCGACTTTGAGTGCTCGTAGCGACGTTGTTGTTTTTCTTTCTTTTTGCCTTTTTTTTCTTCTTTTTAAGAGTAGTATATTTCGAGACGGAAAATGCATTCATTCTGTTTGTAATATATATACATACATATAGATAGGAATGTAAAAAATATGCAAAATGCCGCGTGCGAGATTTTGTGGAGTTGGCTCTTTGAAAAGCAGTACTTTTTGTTTTTCTAAGCTGTTATCTACAATAGAGAATACAATGTTAGAAAACGGCTCAAGTTGTTCTCGTAATAATTATTATTAGTTAAAAATATACAATTAATTTCCTGACATTAATTTGAGTTAATTTTCTGCCTTTCATCTATGGTTTAGATACATAATGTTATTATTATTTATTATTGATGTCTTCATTTGTATATGTATAAAAGAAAATAGCAGCTATTAGCTCAGTAAACGTCATGACGGCAGCTCAAGCTGCTGCTTCACTCTCAACATTCATCAAATTGTCAATTGAGTTACAACCAGGTTGTTGATGATTTTTTCTTTCTTTTTATACTTTACACACCCCATTTGCATATTTTTTACATTCTTAGTTATAGAATAATAACTGTCATTATTATTTATTTAATACTTTTTTGTATGTGTGTGTCTTTTTAAGTAAAAAGTCTGCTGCATTACTTAATTCTATTGAGTAGTGCATATGATGCATTTATGATTCTACATAAAAAGACTTTTACGTCAATATCATACATACATACATACATTTTTTTTTATGAGAGGTGTACATAAAGCAATTTAAAAAATAATATTATCTCCTCTTCCCCTCCTCTTTCTCTCTCTCTCTCCCCTAACCAGTTTGTGCAATTTTCTAGCAAAATTTCCTTTGCATTAAGCATGACGTCTAGTTGACTCAATATTATGAGAATTAGAATAAAGCTTTTTCTTTTTCTATTTTTTGTGTGTTTTTTTTTCATGTCGTTGTCAAGCAAGGCTTAGTAGTATTTACAATTAAAGTCTAAATTTGAATTCATTTGCCTCATATGTGGAACATCAAAAAACTAATTTCTAATGTACTATTTTATTATTTTATATTAGGATCAAATACTCGTATTCACCAACTCATCCCCTCAAATGCCCCTCTCCTCCTTTTTAAAAGAGAATACAATTTCATGGAACTGTCTCGTCTCTTTTCTTTCTTCTATCACGGACGGTGTTGCACATATTCATTCAGATTCTCAAGGCTATCATCCTAGTCGTCATACAAGAGGCAGCGTTTGTCACAGGTATGTTGTTATTAATATTGTGTATGCGCATGTTAGACAGATATATATATATATATATATCCATGTCAAATAATAAAATAAAGCAACACACATCTTTTTTGTGCATGTCTGACCTCACATCCACGTTTCTTTACAGAAATTTGTCGAGTGATAATATTTTCGTTCGGAGTGAGGACTTGTCAGTTTGTATCGGAGATTTTAGTCGAGCAGTCCGTGTCTTTGGAGGAAACGTTCTCCTTGGGGAGAACAATGAGGAAATCCCTGCCTCAAATATGTCTTTCAATACAGGGGATCCTCGCTATATGGCCCCCGAGTTTTTGGAAGGGACACTAAATTTTAGAGATGCAGAGTCGGCCTTCAAACAGGCAGATGTCTACTCTCTAGGGCTTCTCTTCTGGGAGATATCTCGACGTTGTGAAGACCTTTATCAGGGTTCAGGTGTCCCTGAATTTGAGTATCCATTTCAAAAAGAAACTCAGGGACGACCCTCCATCAGTGTAGAGTCAATGAAAGTACTTGTTTCCCGCTACAAGTCACGCCCTCTTTTTCCATCTGTTTGGAAAGATTCCAACCCTGCGGTACAATTGTTGAGAGAAACAATTGAAGACTCTTGGGATCCAGATGGCGAGGCTCGACTTACGGCTTTTTGTGTGCGGGAAAGGATATCCGAATTGCTTCCCCTCTGGGAAAGATACAAAAAAACTAAAAACAATGACTTATCCCCAGTCAACAATAGCAACAACGTCTTCAATAACAATTATAATAATAGTAATAGTAATTATAGTGGTGGATCTGGAGAGTCAAACCCAGGCTCTCAACTTGTAATCAAAAAGGATACTGTCTTTCATACCAACGGTAAGTTGATTTTAGTTGATAATATGTATGCATGTATTTTTCCTACAATGTACCATCTACCCTTTCCTTCAGATTTCTCAAAAAGTGTTTCAAAGTCATCAACGACGGTAGGACGATCAACGGAAGTCCGTGCTAGTAAAAATGATAACGTTTTGAGTAATCAACAACCTACTCTTCGATTACAGCCGTACCAGGGCCGTAATCCATGCAAAGAGCGTAATTTGAATCTAAGTGCCCCCTCATCGACATTTGATAAAGTTGATGAAGCCTGCGCCGCAGCCCTCATTCTCAACTCTTCTAAAGACTTTTTAAAGACAAATAATGAGGAGAGAGAAGGAGGAGGAGGGGGCGGGAATGAGGAGCCTTTACCACCTCATGGTGAGGATCATCATTCAATAATGATTTCTCGCTCACCCAACACGTTAATATACTCACCTGCAACCCCCATTCCATATCTTCAAAATATTTTAACTGACTCTGAGACGACGAGTAACATTCATCCTGAGGAAAATCGAAGAGGAGGAAGGGAGGAGGAGGAGATCCCCCTTCCTGAAGCCTCCTCATCTCATTATCATCCCATTCATTTAATTTCAAAAGAGGATAATAAAGAGCGGAAATCCAATTCTGCTCTACATCTTCGATGGCTAGAGTCTGCTGCTAAAAGAAAGAGGAAAAGGAGGAATGGTGGTTGTTCATACTCGGATTCTCTAGGGAAAGTTGGGGGTGGAGTCATTATCCTTGCATCCAAAGATAACTCCGGAAAACAATGTAATTTAGATATTGAACGAACGCTTTTAAATGAGCATGATAATAGTACTAGTAATGAGTCTCCTGCTCAAGAAGAAGGAGGAGAGCAGGAGGAGGAGAGTCATCCTACTCATATTGTGTAAAAGTGTGTCTGCGTGTGATGATGTGTTTGAGTCAATCTTACGTTTTTATTATTATTATTATTACTATTACTACTACTATTAGTATTTCCAATACTACCTATTATTATTATAATCATTCACTTAAAAAGATTCATTCATTTAGGCAAAATTACTTCTAGTTGAATATTTTTTAGATATAAATATTGTCCTATTTAAAATTGTTGTCTTTTATATCTATCTATAAAAAAACAAAAACCCGAAAGAAAATAATTTGTGATAAGATAGATTTGTCTTAATTATTATTATTATTATTACACATACCTAAATATATTCATGATTTGTGATAGGAAACTAAGAAAAAGTCTAATTATTAATATTATTATCATTTCATTATAATAAATCATATTATATAATTTATAATCTATCTATTATATTATATTATATATTGAGCGATAAAGCCCTGGTTTTATTTCGATTATGAGAATGTATATAATGATATGATTGTTCTCCAATACAACATTGCTCCCTGCTCTCTAGCTAACACTGTGCTAACCTTCCCTTAAAATATGTATGTATATGTATTTATATATATATATAAAAAGTAACACCAACAACAAATAAAATTGTATGTACATACTTTTCTAACAACAAGACGATTGCACAGTGTGGAGCAGAGGAGGAGAAGGAGTGGAAAATGCTTCGTTCTATTTTTTGAGAAAAACTATAATGATAATAATAATAAATATCTTGTGTAGAGTATTGTCGTATGATGTTTCCATCACCCTCGCAATGCATGATGATTTCAAAGCCTTTGCAAAAGGAGAGGAATTTAGGTCAACTTATGCAAAATTTGTATTTTATGTAAGTTTCGGGTCAGTTAGAGCAGTTCATTTTAGACAAAAAGTTGATTTATGTAAATTTAGATTGCTTTTTGCGACTATAAAGAAGAGAGTCTCTCTTATAAGAGACTTTTTGAGTGGTAGAGGGTATCAATTAAACCATTTATATATATATATATATATATATATATATATATATATATACAAATCAGTGACAATCCTTTCTTTTGGAAATGAACCGAGTTCTTATTAATAAGGCAAATTACATATATTGCTATGTAATATTAAAATCCCTACAAAACACGCAACCTCTTATTTATTAAAAGTTCCGAGAGACATACCTAATTTATAAGTATTCCTACTTTATATTGTTCAAAACATTTTTCAATCGAAATTAGGAAGTGTTGTTTTAACATAATTAATTATACATTGACTGATATTTTCTTTTCTTTTATGATGGAGTCACGCACAAATAAACAAGTGAACGCCAAAATATATAAATTGCATTCAATTTTTATAATATATATTCATAAAATGAAATTCTTTTTTGTTAAAATTTAAATATTCCCTCCTAAATGCACTGGTTTAGCTATAAATATATATATATATATATATAAATCGTAGTATCAAGTGGTATTTTCAATTATAATAATAATAATTATTAATATTAGTATCTATGTAGACACGAAGTACATATATATATATATATATATATGTACAAGGAAAAAATGAATGAGGAGATCTAAATTTAGAAAGTACATCATACTTTTTCAGCAGAGATAGTCATTAATCAATAATAAATCCCGCATCAAGTCATCTCTCTCTATTTTTTGTTGTTGTTGTTGTTGTTAATTAATGACTATAACCGCTATCATCAATGACATGATTTCCTTTCCTTACCTACCATAAAAATAATCATTTGAGAACATTCACTCCACAAAATCACTTCAGATTTTTCTTCATCCCTTACTTCTGATAGATTAATAATGTTATCAACTAAGATTATTATCATTATCCATTTCCTTTCTTTAAAACTGATTCATGGAGTACCACCTTCTATCTCCCTTAGAAGGCCCATAGCACCCAAAAGAACACCAGCACCTTCTCCAAAGACGTATGATCCAACTGATGCACAATTTTCCTATTCAGGAACACCAAAGGCTCCCCTCATGTCCTTCCATTTAGGAGATGGAAACTTTCAAACTGTTCAATTGAAGCAGTTGGATCTTTTAAAACTGTCTGAGAATGAGGTTTTATGCCATTATATTGGAAAGGTTTCGTATGATGATAGTATAACAATTGGAGTCACTGGATGCCCTGGTGAACCGCATGCTCAGGTTACTCTTATATCTAAAGCAGTCACAGCCCAATACATGCTGGATGAGCTCTCCAACATTTCTCAGGTGATTCCCTCTCCCTGGACTGAGGGGCTCGCTCGAGGCGCCGTTGTATTCAAAAATGATTCCGCAAATGATGAAATTTTTCTAGATAAGGTCGAAAAAATGGCTATAGAAGCATCCATACAATGCTCTGAGGACTGTAGCATTCCTCCTCATCACAAAATGACCATTAAAATAGGCTATGACAACTCTCTCAAGGAGAAAGTAAAGAACGTTCTCATTTGGATATCCGGAGTAATGACCCATACTCAAGCCTTTCTATACGACTCCTCCCTTCCAACTAAAATTGACATCGAGGTTATTGGATCAGCTAAACACTATCCTCAGGATAGATGGAGAGCGGAAAGCTCAATAAAAAGAGTATCCCAAATTGCAAGAGGGGATACAGATACGGATCTCTACGTTTTCTTATGTGCAGATTCCAAGATGAGCGGTACCGTGGGAGTGGGCTATGTTGGAGGACTCTGTAACACAAATGGATTTCAAGTCTCAATCAATGAATGGCGACAAACAGAGGCTGAAACAGCAAAGGTGGTAGCTCATGAAATGGGACATAATATGGGCATGAGCCATGACTTTGATAAGAGTCATTCTGGAAAGGAATGCACGGGGATCATGGACTATGGAAACACTCCAGACACTTGGTCCTCTTGTAGTCAAAGCGATTTTAAAAATCATTACTTTGGAATTACACTCTCGGGAAAGAAACATTGTCTTGAGGGTATGTTTGGAAGGAAGCATTGATGCATTACTGCGTTTAGATACATACTATCCACTTGATTCATTCTTTTTGCAGTTATAAATGAGGAGCCAAATCCTTTGGTTTGCAAAGAAAGTAAATACATTGGTGATGGATATTGTGATGACGTGAACAATAACGAGGCATGTCAATTCGATGGAGGAGACTGCTGTAATAACAAGAATAAGCTCTGGGATCTGTATTGCAGTGTAAGAATCCCATTTTCAATTGATTGATTAATGTCACTCTTAAACTCTCATTTGCATATTGTATCACACTTTCTCTCTCATAGGCATGTAAATGCTTGGACAAAGCAAACAAACAATGCCAAAGTCCAGAATATGTTGGAGATCGATTCTGCGATGATGGGAACAACAATGCCGACTGCGACTTTGATGGTGGAGACTGCTGTGATCATTCATTCAAATTATGGAACAGATACTGCAAAGAGTGTGAATGCAAGCGACCCTAAGCTCAATTTGCCATGTTTAGCTTGAAATACATTTGTGAAAAAGTTTTGATTCAATTCCGCCTATAATAATTTAGAGCAATGAAACAATTAAATTTGCCCTGGATTCCCCTGTCAGCTTTCTTCATTATGATATTATATATTATAAATTTGAAAAAAAACCGCGCTTTTATACTTTCTCTAAATTGACCGAAAATAAATTGATTTAAATAGGGGATTTATAGATCAGACTAGAGCTCATTGTATATCTCAATTCCTCCCAACTGTGGGTCTTTTGATTTGTATGAGAGGTACAATAGAAATAACATTCTGCATGATACAATATTATCCAATTTTACTCAATTTTACTCAATAATTTATTCTTTAAATAATGTCACAAAACGTCACGGAACTTTTGATCAGCCATAATAATAGTAATAATATATTAAAAAGGCAACCTTCCGTGATTGTTTTTTTCAGATGATTTTGGTATTTAACTATGTTGTAGTTATGTAAATCAAGACTCAGACTAGGAAGTTCACGTCAAACGAGTTGACTTATCAATGAATCAATCATAAGGGAATTAAACTAGAATGCTCTTTGCTTAAATATAATGTTTTCGAGACAAAAGACCAAAAGGAGGGAAGAATCTCCCTCCCTTCAAAAATATCAATTCAAAAATCAAATGATTATATTAGTCACTTTGCATATAATATGTATATGTTCCGTTACAATACCATACACATAGAGTCAGTTAATTAACCTTCCATTTTCAGCATGAAAAAAATAAATAAATTATTCTCATTATAACCAGCATCAAAGAGAAATGAAGAATCATATTAATGATCGTACAATTGACGATCAGTATATGTACATATATATCTATAAATAAACCCTTTTTTTTCCAACTACCAGACACTTTGCACACATTTCAGACACCCTCATCTCTTCGAAAATTTAAATAATAATATTATATGCATTAAAAGCACTCGAAGGTAATATCTAGGCTTTTAATATATATATATATATATATATAGTTACGTTATTAGAGCGTGTATGGAGGAAAATATTTAATGATATTATCCCTGGGTCAAAATAAATCCCCAATTTAGATATATTGTTATTAATACTATTATTTCACACAACCTTTCCTCAAAAGAAAAAAGAAACAGATTCCCGGAAGGTAAGCCATTTCCTCTTCCCAACTTTAATAATTATTAGGAATGTAAAAAATATGCAAATGGGGTGTGTAAAATAATAAAAAAGAAAGAGAAAATCATCAACCTGGTTGTAACTCAATTGACAATTTGATGAATGTTGAGAGGGAAGAAGCAGCTTGAGCTGTCATGACGTTTTACTGAGCTAATAGCTGCTATTCTCCTTTATATATATATAACAATAAATAATAACATAGATGAAAGACAGAAAATTAACTGAAATTAATGTCAGGAAATTATATATTTTTAACTAATAATTATTATTATACGAGGACTTGAGCCCTTTTTGTTTACATTTTATTTGCTTTATTAACCTTAATGCATGTATTCGTCCTTCATACGAGATCTTTACTATCAGGTAGATATTGTTCTCCCCTCAGTAGTAATAAAGGAAGAATGATAACAGCTTTGGAGAACAAAAAGTACACTTGGTCAAAGTGCCAACTCCACAAAATACCGCACGTGGCATTTTGCATATTATTTACATTCCTAGTAATAAACTCTACCTACAGTATGAAAGAGTTATGTTTATTTGTCTTTTGAGAGGAAAAGTTTAGAGCTACAAAGGATTTGCTGAGGCTCCTATGAAATTTAAAACAAGAACCTATAAGAGGGATGTGGACACATATTCAGCCCCATATTAAAAAAATGCCTGAAATAAAATTTTTATCCGACAATTTTTAATAATACAGAATAGCTACTTATAAGTACCTTTTCAAGTTCAATATGGGAATAAACGTACAGATTTTGTTCAATGCTTACCTTCAGCTTATCAGTCTCAAAATTTACACATCTTGTTTAGAGACGAGACTAACTTTAATCAGCAAAATATTGCTGTTATTTGGATGTATTGGTCAAGCCTTGGGGCTAGTTCATAAATGGGTGAAACGAGGAAGTTTCAAAGGGGATACAGCAATGGAGTGAGTGGGTGAGTGAATGTTTAAGAAAAGCAAAGGATGTATATACATGGAGGGCCAGTAGACCTTGATATTGATAATTATGCTCCGGCCACCTTCAGGATCGAAGATGTGTTGAATGAAGAAGAGTTTTCAATGCACACAATTTGAAGACTTGGGCCTGTCAGTAGTCCCTTGCTCAATCGCATTGAGCATATTTGGTCAATATTGAAAGCCTTTATGAAAAGAAAATTAACTATATTAACTAAATTTAGAATACATTTTAAATGCCTACAGAAATGTGATGTCAGCATTTCGGAGCAAAGATCAAGAACAGCTCTATATAGAACAATTAATTGAAGAAGGACTATATAAATGAAATTAGTTCAATGATTTGCAGTAATTGTATACCTAGCATCCAAAATTGTTTTGTACATTGAAGTGAATAATTTTGTGTTCGATGAGATTCTAATAAATGAAATGAAATATGACTTTTTAATAACTATTTATACTGAATTTTGCATCTTTATTTTTTTATTTTATTTTTATTAATTATAATGAATATTGTTTTTTATTATTTATTCCCATATTGAACTTGAAAATGTATAGACTCAACGATATAGATAAGACTAAATTCAAATGGATTATCCAAGTAGTGGGGGTATCAACAGATATTTTTCTTTTTGCTTCCTTAAGTTCAACGCTATCTTGACATTTTCCCCATGTTTATATAATATGAATCGTGTGTATGTAAAAAAAAAAAAAAAAAAAAAAAGAAGAAAAAAGTGAAAATTGGTTTGAATTCTTGAACATTATATATGTATTAACGATTGATGTGTATTTTTCGTAAAGTGAATCAATATATAGAATATGAATCTATACCTTTTCAAGTTCAATATGAAAATAAACAGGTTCAAATTCAGTTGACTTATTCCCATATTGAACTTGCTTATTCCCATATTTAACTTGCTTATTTCCGTATTAAACTTGAAAAGGTATAAATACTAACTCTGCTCAAATTTAAAAAGTTAGCAAATAGGAAAAATACAAAATACCAGTTGTTTTTTCAAATTAGTCCTTTCCCTTTTGAAAGTAGAGGTGTTGGGAGTGATCAAAAAAGATCTTTTTATGATTCCCCTCGTTAGGTCTCATAACGAAATGTCGAAATGCGGAGTTCATATACTGAGCTTTTTTTTTTTAAAGAGATCCATGAGCAATTTTCCACTTGAATTTCAAACAACATTTATGTAGGTAATTTTGAGGACTTTACAAGTGAAAATCAATAACTTCAGATCAAATATTAGGCATAAAAACATTTCAACAACACCAGTCTAACTCTAGGATACTAGGCCCTAATACTTTGCTCTTGTAACGAGTAATACAGGTCATGGTCGATTATTAATAGGAGTGTAAATAATATGCAAAATGCCGAGTGCGAGACTTTGTGGAGTTGGCACTTTGAAAAAGTGTACTTTTTGTTCTCCAAAACTGTTATCCTTTTTCCTTTATTACTACTGAGAGGAGAACATCATCTACCTGATGGTAAAGATCTCGCATGAAGGACGAATACATGCATTAAGGTTAATAAAGCAAATAAAATGTAAGCAAAAAGGGCTCAAGTCCTCGTATAATTATTACTATTAGTTAAAAATATATAATTTTCTGCCTCTCATCTATGTTATTATTTATTATTGTATATATAAAGGAGAATAGCAGCTATTAGCTCAGTCAAACGTCATGACAGCTCAAGCTGCTTCTTCCCTCTCAACATTCATCAAATTGTCAATTGAGTTACAACCAGGTTGATGATTTTTTCTTTCTTTTTATTTTACACATCCCATTTGCATATTTTTTACATTCCTACCTATTACTCAAGATTTAATCATCCAATTTTAAATTTAATTAATAGCATATCTAAACTCAAAAGCTATTATTGTTCACTAATTAATATTGACTGAATGGAAATTTTGTAATTGCTTTGAAAATTGAAAAAAAGAAAACAACAACTTTGGCACATCTGCATTAACTAATTTTGAGGGGAATGAAATGAATTTTGATGATGAAACAAAGATTTTTAAACTCCTGATTATAATTTTTGTCCATGGATGAAAAATACCATTCATTTATTACTACTGAACCTATTCAGTACTGATCCAACTGTGGGCAAACTTGAATTTTATAGTGTTGCTCCTTGCAAAGGAATAATTTTCTTTCATTGAATTCAAGTCAAAAATCATAGCCTTTCATGTTTTAATAATATATGTAATAAATACATTATTTTGTGGATTCATATAGGGAAAAATGTTTTTTATTTTTTTATGTTGGCACACCTGTCAATGACATTTGTGCCAAATTAATCGTCAAATCATTCATGTGTATTTGATAATCGCGTCGTCCTTTTGTGAACAGATCAAATCCAATTTTTCGTTTTTTGAGAATTTTAAAACCCCTAGTTTATTTTTACTATCAATAAAACTGATCATCCCATTTTAATATTGACTTAGTAAAAGTGTTCTATCGGTTTTGAAAATTGGAAAAAACATATAAGCATATGTGCATCATATGTGAAAAACATCTGGTAGCTGCTACCTTTCCGTATTTTCCTTGTTGTCCACTTTTTAATATTGGACAGAGTTATTGTTTAGATATACAACAATACATTGATAAATTCAACCAATAATGTACTAATTAATCGTTAATACTTGTTTATTATTCAAAAATTCAAAAAAAGAGCGCGCAATTTAATATATTTTTTATATTTGAGCTTAATCTATCTACGTAAGCACTCGACAAAGTACCTCATTTTCCCTCATTGAGAATTATATGTATGTTTCATTCATTCATAATATTATCAAATCATTCAAATGATACGAATGTTTTGAAGGGATTTACTCTTAGAGCATGATTGATCCTTTTTAGAGAGTCATTGATAGGTGAGATCGTCTTTGGTTGATGCCCTTACTCAGTACGACGAGCTTTTTTGTCCACTCGCAACCTCGAGTGACAAAAGGGAATGGAAATATAATTTGGAAAAACAACAACTAGTAGCTGCTATCCTTCTGTATTTTCCTTGTTGCCAACTTTTTAATAAGAGGAAGAGTTATTATTTAATATAGTATATATTTATAAATTCTATCAATATACAAATCAATCGTTACTACTTGTTAAATATTCGAAAATTCAAAAAATGGGCGCGAAATCCTTGGTTTAATTTGCTTTTTATTATCCCAAAAAGCTCGTCATGTCTCACGTCGAGCTTTTTTGTTCACTCGCAACCTCGATTGACAAAAGGGAAAGGAAAAATTTGGAAAAACATATGGTAGCTACCCTTTTGTGTTTTCCTTGTTGCCAACTTGTTAATATTTTGCAGCATTTATTATTTAGATATACTATATATTTATAAACATTACCGATCACAAACCAATTGTTAATACTTGTAATACATTCAAAATTCAAAAAAAGGACGGGCAATCCTTGATTTAATATATTTTTTATGTATCAAAATCATAAATAATAAGAATACCCTTTTTGAGTTTATAACACGTAGAGTCAGCTGCTTTAAATCAAAAGAGTCCGATTATGAAAATCAGCTGAAGGAAGAATACAGTGTATTTTTGTTTATCCCAAAAAGCTCGTCGTGGTCTACCACGACGAGTTTTTTTTTTGTTCACTCGCAACCTCAACTCTCAAAAGGGAAGGGAAAAATTTGTAAAAACACATCTGGTAGCTGCTAGTCTTCTGTATTTTCCTCCTTGACAACTTTTTATTTATTATTTAGATATACTCTTATACGTTGATACATTCTACCATTAATATACAAATCAATCCTTAATACTTGTTTATTATTTAATAATTCAAAAAAAAGGGCGCGCAATCCTTGATTTAATATATTTATTATATTATATATCAAAATCACAAATAATAGTAATACCCTTTTTGAGTTCATAACACGTAGAGTCAGATGCTTTAAATCAGAAGAATCAACTGAGAAAAATTAGCTGAAGGGAGTCACGTTAAGCTTCTTTGTTCACTCGCAACCTCGACTGACAAAAGGGAAATGAAATATAATTTGGAAAAACAACTTCTGTATTTTCCTTGTTGCCAACTTGTTACTATTTGGCAGAATTTATTATTTAGATATACTATATATTTATAAACATTACCGATCACAAACCAATTGTTAATACTTGTAATACATTCAAAATTCAAAAAAAGGGCGCGCAATCCTTGATTTAATATAATAAATAATAATAATGCCCTTTTTAAGCCCATAACACGTAGGGTCAGCTTCTTTAACTTTGAGTTTTTTCATTAATTTTATTTTAGAGGAATAACTTCCCTCATTCAACTTCATCAATAAATTCATTATGACTCCATTTTGATTCTTCTTACATTTTGACAAAAAAAAAAATTCAAAAAATTCCTAAAGTCTTTGTTTCTTTACTTTGTTTTATGTGGAAAATGAAATTTGTATACTTTCTTTTAAGTATATCTCTTTCGTCTTCTTCTTTTTTTAGAAACTTTGTACATTTTAACAATTTAAAGTTTCTCTTTATGACAATATGTATATTATGTTTGAAAGTAAATATTTAATCGTCACGGAGCTGACGATTAGCTATTAATGATTACATCTGATGAAGAATTGTATGTTGTTTTAATATTTGCACACACATATATAGGAGTAACATATGCCAAATTTTAAACATATTGATCTACTACTCTACGTACAAATTCCTTTCCTAAATGTATAGAGATAAAGTGAAAGTTTTAAAGCTATAGTCGTTAGTCAAAGTTTCTATTTTGTAGCATTGTTAAATAATTATCAAACGCATAATTTAATATAATATTAAATTACAGAGAGTACAAATTATGAGTTCGATCCGTTTTCAATAGATGGCTCTGTGACTGTTGTGAATGTTTCATAGTAACAGCTGGTGTCAGAGAGGTTATTGGACATCTGTTAATAATATATAATAGATTATAGACTTTTAAGTTACAAACAAAAACCCTGTTTCTTGTTTTTTTCTTCCTTTGCTGAAGTTGTCAAGTTTTGTAGTCAAACTAAGGAGCATTTGCGGAAGGTTTATTATTGTTTCTGCTTTAATTGGGGGGGGGGGGAGAAGTGCAGCTGAATTGCATTGAATGCTTGCAAATGTTTATGGAGACACTGCTCTTACTCATAAACCATGAAAAAAAAATAGTTTTGACGTTTCAAGAGTGTTGATTTTAGCGTTGAAGTCAAGGCTCGCTCTGGACAGCTAAAAGAAATCAAAGAACTGGAGGCATTACTCTATGATGATCCGAATCAAACGCGAGAGGAGCATGCAGGATCATTGGAAATTACACAACAAGCTGTTACCTTAGAAATACCTTAGGTATTATTCACAAGCAAACGACCACAAAACACACCAAACTAACTTATACACCCAATAATGCATCGTTGATTACAGGCTCTGTCTCACTTCTTGATCCTATGAAATATATATTTTACGTGAGAGCAAAATTAAGGGAGGAGGATGATGTGATATCAAATCATTGAATTCAGTCTTATCTATTACTGTGATCAAAAAGTAAGGTGAATTTGCTTATAAAATCTAAAGTTTTCATTACGTCTTCCAAATCAATGTTATCCCCTTCAAAGATATTCCCATCCGATTAAAAAAACGCACTTTTGCAAACGCTTTTTCCAGTCCTCGAAATAGTGTTGGAACAGACTTTTTCCGGCATAGTTTTCAAGACCGATTCGGTTTTTAATATCTCCTCAATCGTGTCCAAACACTGTCCCCCGCATTGGATCAATAAGTGGTTTTCAGGGTCGTATGCCTAAATTCAAGTCTCATCTCCATTAATGATGCATTTTAAGTGGTCCACATAGTCAGACGGCAATGTTTCACACTCATCAACGCGACTCTTTTTTTTCCTACAAATTGAGAGATTTTGGCACGCGTTTGAGACACATAACATCCTTCAAAACGGTTTGTGGTGAGCCAAATGATATTCCAACACCTTCAGCAAGGTCTCTAATTGTCAATTGACGATTTTCAAGTGCCAAATCTTTGATACTGTGGACATGGCCGTCCATAGCCCGGTTCGTCTTCAATGTGTTCTGCGCTCGCTTTGAACTCGTTGTACCACTTACAAACGTTGTTTTTTTTTTGTGTGCCATAGTTTGATGAATAAAGGCCTTCTGCAACATTTTCAATGTGTTCGCAACAGAATATTCGCTCTGCAAACAAAATTGCTCAACAAAAATCATCCATTGTAAAAATCGAAAAGTTCACTGTAGGTTGTTTACAGTCAACAAGTGTCACCACGAGATAATTAAACCTTTTGACAAGCAGACGCTTGGCAATTATTTTTAACAGTCCTACCAACTTAGGAAAAGAAATTTACCTGCCTTCTTAATGCCTGGGAGTTTGTAATGACAAATTCATCTTACTTTTTAATCACAGAATATCGTTTAGTCTATATAGAGCTTGCATCAATTATAGGTAACTATTGGTTTAATAGAGTCAAATAACAATCAGCAGATAAAATACAGAGGCACCAGATAGGAGACAATACAGAGGAAATTCAATGAAAAGGAGAGTGAGACTAGCTCCGTATAATATATTGATTGTTGAGATTTCTTGCAGTTGGATAAATAGGTTAGGATGAGGACTGACAACAGCTGCTATACTTTGCCCCCCAGAAAAAATATTTAAATAATTTAAATTGAAGGAAATTTATGTATGTACATATAATATTTCGATTACATCCCTGGAATTTATTTTATACCTTAGCTTAGACTAAATTGACGACACTGATCCCTTGTAAGTCTACACAAATGATGTACATACAAATGACCAAATCTTTGAGAGTGTGTTACATCCATCGGATGAAGCCGACATTTTATTTGCTTTATTAACCTTAATGCATGACTTCCTTCATGCAAGATCTGTACTATCAGGTAAATATTGTTCTGTCCTCAGTAATAAAGGAAAAATGATAACAGCTTTGGAAAACAAAAAGTACACTTGCTCAAAGTGCCAACTCCACAAAATCTCGCACTTTGCATTTTGCATATTATTTACATTCCTACTCAGAACATTAATAAGGGAAAGAAAAGTAAAAAATATCGATAGCTGACAATAAAATACATACACTGTAAATTGTAACATACAAATATTACTGGGATTACATCATGATAGGGAATGATTTAAAATAATGCCACTTGGCCAACTTCTAGAAATATTCGTATCTTGATCTGGTTTTCTAAGACTTTTTTTTTTTTTTTGTACTCGTTTGTTGTACAAAGGTTCTCCTTCAACGTACGTACTTTGTAATACGAGTTTAATGAAGCCACAACTTTTGCATAACTCTAATAGAATTGCATTAAAACAAGATCATATCAGGGTTTGTCCCTTTTATTTTTTATTTCTCTCTTTCTACCCTTTGTGTTATTTATACATACATACATACATATGTGTATTTCATGGTTGAAGCTCTTGGTTGGACGACTCATTCATTTTTCAAGTAGTTTTGAGGTCCATATCAAACATGTTACTACAATACTACTACAAGCAAATCCATAACGAAAGACAACGTGTTGTGCATTCGTAGAGAGGAAGTTTCAGAACAGGTTTGTCCATTCGTATTGATGATATTCAATGGAGGGGTTTTTTGTTCAACTAGAACGGATTAGGGATCACCAGGGGCGTACTGGCCCGGCGGTCAACCGGTCAATGACCGGTGCGCCCCTCTGAAATCTTTACTAGGCGCCCCTTCGATTTAACATAATGCGCCTTTATCGTACAAGATATTTACTCTTTGCCCGGTGGAAATTTTCGCCCCAGTACGCCCCTGGGGATCACGGATTCCTATTGTACATATTTCAAGATGTCCATATACAGAGATTTCTCTTGCTCCCTTGATAAATATGTGCTAATATTCCTTCATTTGAAAGCTTCATGTAACAGGGAGCTGCTGTTACAAAGAAATGCAAGGCATTTCGTTTCATTTTTTGTTTTATTTTGTTGATTCAATTCCTGGGCATATACCATAAAAATACCTTCGTCCTCAATAATAATAATAATAATATTAGTAATAAAAAGGTTTTTATTCGGTGGGTCAAAGATGGAAATCGCATTCCTTTAAGCTCAACTGATTATACAAACAGTCTTGAAGCTCGAAACTTGACGCTAATTCCTTCTGAATGGAGTTTCGTCAAAAAGCAATATATGAAATGTAGTGAAGTTCCTCATCAACGCCATCTAGTGGCAGTTAATCGAAGAAGGAGCTGCATTTGTACAAAACTCACGTATAGTTTTCTTTGGAGCAAAAGTTTTGAGTTTTAATTTTTTTGCGCGCAACTCTGAACATTTCGAGCCCTAGGGCTATATATAAGTAAAGTGCGTGATGTGATAAGAACCTCTGAATTCTTGTTCTTTCTTTTTAAATAATCAAAAAAATATTTTGTTAAATACAATTTTTAGTGTCACATTCCTTTTATTTTTTTAAATGAGAAAACCTTGTTTTTTTTTTGTTTTTTTTTTCAAATGAACTAAAAATATCAAATAATAAATAACAAGCTAGAAAAAACACTGTAAATATTTTTATGACTATAATACTTAATAGTGTGCTTTCGAATGTTCTCTAATGACACCACTCCTTTTTGGTAACTACTAAACTAATAGGAGGATTAAGAAACCAGCAGAAATCCTTCTGGACCCTACTAAGTACTTAAGGTGCTCTACCGTGAGTCACTGATTTCTAGTGGATTTTTGCTCGTAATTGAATGAGAATTTACACAATATTTAGATGGAGGATTTCTTCTTAGTTAAGGACTCTTATCGGGGGACTTGAGATCCCGTTTGAAAGCTGTGGGTCTCAGCTCTTTAATACATTCCTGATTAATCAATTTTATATAATATTCAAGGAGTTATTTAAGGTCAAAGGATTTGGCCGTCTTTTAGGCCTACTTCCGCATCCCCTACACCCCAAGAGTCCTTATTTTTTAATGCACAAAATGAGTAGTATCCTTCTAGGCTGAAATTGAAGTTGAAGTTGGAAAATGGGTCAAATTAGCTCAAAAAGTAGGGACCAATTTCTCGAAAACCGTCGGACCGTGGGTCTCATCTCTTGAATGCATTCCTTATTAATCCATCTCATGTAATACTCAAAGAGTTGTTTTAGCCAACTTTTGGGCCTATTCCGGCACCCTACGCCCCCAGGAGTCCCTTTAGGTCAAAACAAGGACTGGAAACGGAATTTACATTAAATACACTAGCAAATCAGGGTTTTTAATGCACAAAATGAGTAGTATCCTTCTAGGCTGGAATTGAAGTTGGAAAATAGGCCAAAAAAGCTAAAAAAGTAGGATCCAATTTCTCAAAAACTTTAGGACTCAAAAAAAAAAAAAAAAATACAGATTTGAGATCAGAGTGCAAAACTGAATAACCTTTATTATACTTAATCCCCTTAGGATTTTTGAAAGTTCAAATTTGCTGACTAGTGCATTGGGTGCAGTTGGCACTGAGGTCAGGAGGATAAATCCACACATTATATCTGAGCAGTTGGAGCTCAATTACTGCAACTTCAGACTTTGTAGTCGAGCTCAAAGATTTGATAATAATTAATTATTTGACGGAAGCTAGTAAGAAGTGACTCACAGCTTGAACAAAGCAACTAGAGGAGGAGACTCTTTTTTGCGAATTGAGTCTGAGTCGAATCATTAAACTGCTGCAACTCCAGACTCAAAGTGGTCCTTGACTTTAACTTGAACGACAAGACTCAAGTCTTGACAGTCTCGGACCTGTAAAACATGGCTCGTGAATAGATCTGAACTAAGCCCCTGATCTTGTAGGACATACAAGTGAAGCAATTCGGTAGACGATCAAAAAAAAATCAATTCAAACTGTTTCAAATTTTCTCTTCATATTTATTATAACACGTGATCATAGATAGAGATATGCATAAGACAGATTCTGGACAATCTGTTCCAATCAGCAAAAGTACCCACACGTAGAACTGAGTTGTTGACCTCCCCTTCCAGTTCAAAAATCCTAACGAATATTTGCACTCCTATAAGAACAATTAAATAATAATTATTGAAAAGAAAAAGATCATTCCACCATGCCATAACAGCCCATCAAAAACCAATCATTTTTCTTTATTTCAATTTTAAAGGATTTTATTTGCTCAAATGATTCCTCATTCAAAATCCCTTTGAGACTAACACCAAGGACTTTATTCATAAAATAATAATAACTATTATTATTTATAACAGTGTGAAATTTTTATTTTTTTTAAAGCTATCTTGATTAACCATCGGTAAAGAGGGCTACATGAGTTGTTATTATTATTATTATTATTACTACTCTTGTTTGAATTTGTATTTTTCCATACATACATAAATCTGACACGGAGCATGATGGACCTCATTGTCTCATGCCAGTCCTTCCTTTCAGTATTCATTATTATCAGGGATCTGATTTGAAAAGTCAACTGCTGTTGTCAAATGTACATAGTATTTCATCTAATATGATTCTCAACAAGTTGTACGAATATGAAAAACCATCATGTCCGCAAGAGTTGCTCCATTATCTTCTAAAAAAGTTTCAGAATCTGAGGGATCCTCCTCTGACAAGGGTAAGTTCTGATTTATTGTATCCCTCTGTATCATTAATAAGTAAGGACATCTTATAGGAGGGAACGCAATTATTAATTGTGGATATTCATCATATTCCTCAGAGTCGATGAGCATTTGGAGCCAGGCCTCATCTCCCTCGATTGGAGGAGATTCCTGTGTCTTTAGAAAGTGTAGTATCTTTTCTGAAGGTATTATTGATATATAAATGCACAAAATATGTAGAGAGATCAGGGAAGGACTAATTCAAACACTTTTTACTCAAATACTCAAAAATGATTTGAATTCAAAATATACAATTTAATTCTTTTTAACTAAAAATCAAGTCGATGAAAAGTCTCAAAGGATGAGCACTTTTGTAAGAAAAAAGAACATTTTAATCTCCTGTGTTTTTGATCATCGTCTGGAGACATAGACCATCAATTTCGAGAATCATGCATCACAAAAATACGTATTTACAAAGGATGAACTGTCCGTGAGGTGATCCAAGGTTCTGACACCGAAACCGAAGACTTACAAAGAGGACTAAAGACCTTCGAAAATTGTTCTCTATATAGACTGATATTGACAGATAGACGGATCGCAAAAAAAGCCGATTTTGACTCTTTTCTGCTTTTTTGATGTTATTGTGGGCTATTAATTTTATTTCAAACAGTAAAAAAAAAGCAATAAGAACAAGCGGCTTTTGATTCCTACTATAACTAGTGAACTGACATTTAAATGTCCTAAGGGATACTATTTTGATAAACGCTACTGATAGGTCTTGAAATAGAGAAGAAAATGTCTCTTTCAATTCTACAAATTTAACAAAGGTATTAACTATACTTTTTCAAGCTCTATATGGGAATAAGCAAATTCAATATGGGAATAAATAATAAAAAACAATATTCAGGAAATTTAACATAATAATAATAAATTTTATAATTAATGAGTATAAAAAAATAAGGTGACACGAGGAAGTTTCAAAGGGGATACCGCAATGGAGTGAGTGGTGAGTGAATGCTTAAGAAAAGCAAAGGATGTAACTATATGGAGAGCCAGTAGTACATGCGACCCACTCCAGGATTGAAGATCTTTTGAATGAAGAAGAGTTTTCAATGCACAAAATTTGAAGACTTGGGCCTGTCAGTAGTCCTATGCTCAATCGCATTGAGCATATTTGGCCAGTTTTGAAAGCCTTTGTGAAAAGAGAATTAGCTATAAGTAAAGAAAAATTGAGAATATTTTAAATGCCTAAAGAAATATTTGCAGCATTTCGGAGCAAAGATCAAGAACAGCTCTGAAACAATTAATTTAAGACGGACTATGTATATAAATGAAATTATCTCAATGATTTGTAATAATTGTATTGCTAGCATCCATCCAAAATCGTTTTGTCTATAGATGTGATTAATTTTGGTGACATGAGATTCTAATAATTTTATGAATATTGTTTTTTATTATTTATTCCCATATTGAACTTGCTTATTCCCATATTGAACTTGAAAAGGTATATAATTAATTTTAAAAAAATGCGTAGGATCGGGGATCCAATTGGATATCGTTGCTATTGGCAGTATGACTCTACCAGGTAGTGTATTAGGACCGTGCACAGAGGGGCCCCTAAGATAACTGAGACCCATATGGTTATTTAAGTATGTACATACATATTATGTAAAAATTATATTCATTGATGCCCCTTCAATACTTAGTCATGGCTAGTATGAGCCTCCGGTAAAAATGAAGGCTCTCAACGACAGAATATTCCATTATTGCTCCCCGTCTCCCCTGGAACAAATTATGTACAAATACATTTTGTAAAAGTATGCGCGACATCCGTGTACTTTTGTAAAGCATTTTAACTTATAATTGAAAGGACTCTAAGGAAGTAAATAATATTAATAATAATAATAACAAATTAAGGGAGATGGAGTGAGAGACATACGAAGCATAGGCATATGAATATCCTCATCCCTCTAACTCTCTCTCTCTAAGTTTTTCTTCAAAATCCGAAGGGAAAATCAATAATAATTAATAAGTACCAAGGTACAGACACACACACATAGATGCATCGTAATAGTAAATTAAGTATGTAGATACTTCAAATCCTACAGCTCTTTTAAGCTTCAATAATACGTAGATCATTTGGTTGTATACATATATTTGAAATATAATTGATTCTTGTGTTTTGTTTCACAAATTACGTTTATAATTCTTTTAAAGATAGGAGGAGGCCATTTTCCCTGCAGTAGGAATTAGGTAGACTATTGATTAATGTGATTAAATGATAAATAATGTAATATTAATTATTCATCCTCATTACTATGTAGTATGTAGAGTCTCAATGCTCTTATACCTATGTACATACCCTTAGAATTGAATTCTAAGGCTGTATATATATTTTGACTTTTGTTTCATGTACACATGTTATTTTAAGTCAAGAGTCGACTCACCCTCAATCACCTTGAAGAGCTCAAGGAATGTTGTGTTGTTCAGTATTTACGAAGGAAATTAACCATGGGATCCGTACCCTCCCTTGTTAAAGTGGAAAGCATCAACTCTGCTAAAAAGTCAGGTCTCCTCATTCTCACAAATCAATCCATGTCCTCCATACCCTCCAAAAGTAAGATGATCTAATTCTTATACATGTTTGCCGTGTCCATTCTCACAAGAAGTCATCCTGTCCTGTCCTGTTCTTTCTTCTTCCTTCAGTATTTACAGTATGTGAAAGAATACGTCTCCTGGATCTCTCAGGAAATTGTCTTCCATCCATTCCTCCCGAGATACAGAACTTTCGTACTCTCAAGAGTCTGTTCCTCAATGCAAATCAACTCACAGAGCTACCAGAGGAGATTGGACTCTTGCTGCACCTGGAATCCCTCTCTGTGTCGTACAATTTTCTCATTTCACTTCCAGGATCCCTTCGGAAATTGGTTCGACTAAGAGAGTTTAAAGCCTCTATGAATAAATTGTATCAGTTCCCAGAGCAGCTCCTGGATTTGGTGGAGCTCAACTTTGTGGATCTATCTTATAATCGGATACAAGTGCTTCATGACTCTGTCGGCTACGAAAGACTTGCCGTAAGTAGTCAGTATGAGTGGGAATCACGACTGAATAATGATACTCCATTGCGTGCTATTTATTTATTTTTCAGGCAGTTGATGTAAATTTAAATGAGAATGATCTCCAGAGAATATCCGAGGATCTCTCCGCTTCTCCTCGACTCAAAACACTCAGAATTCAAAACAATCGCTTAACCCTCTCCTCCATACCTGATAGGCTTCTCTCCGACTCCCAAGTATGTATATAATACACATATAAAACAAATAACTACAGAGTCTCAATCATATATGTATATTTTTAGATCTCATTGCTTCTTCTGGAAGGGAACAAATTCGAAATGAGGGACTTTCAACTCAAAAACGGCTATGACAACTACGTTCAACGACAGTCCAACTTTCTAAGAAAATATTCATACGAATCAAGTCATCGATTGCAATAAGTATTTTATTTCTGACAAATATTTAATAGGTACAGAGATATATATATATATATATATTTTAATTGATATATAAATATTTATTTATATGTATACAGAATAAAGAAGGGTTGTTTCGCGTACTTCCGTTTCTTTTAAGGTTGGGTCATTAGCTAGTGGCATATGGATGTAAATAATTGTAATAATAATGGTGTAGTGATAGAGAAGAAAACGTTACTGTGTCCAATGGGTGAAAATAATTATTACATTCATAATAATAATAATAATAATAATTAAGGTCGTTAATATTCCTAAACTCGGGTGCATCATATTAATTGCTAATTATACATCAATAATAAAGTTGGAAGAAGAAAATACTCTTTTCTACATATATATATAGAATCTTCTCTCTCTGACAAAAAAAAAACGAAAACACACTCATATACGGCACCAAATTAATAATGACTACAACATAATGAGAGTCATCATTCAACCGTCTGGTGTTTTCATACTCAAAAATATGATGATGATAATGGACTGTTTTGTATTAAATGCATTGTAATATTGAAGGAGCCTTTAACTCACAGCCTCCTCCTCCTCCTTCCTTCCTTCCTCCTACAAAGTTAAACCCCCCTAATTAGTCTATATAACGAACTAACTAATAATATAACAAACAAAAAGCCTATCAAATATTATGCATCATATATATAAATTACAACGTCCTTTTCGAAACAATCGTTAAAAAAGAATACATATTATCATTACTAGAATTTAAGTATGTATAGTCTACAGATATTACTTAAAGAATTTTTTTTTTCCTTTTCTTATAAAATTACTTCATAGAAAAACAAGATTTTGAGAATTGTGTATTATTATGCATTGATAACCATTTTTGTTTTTTTAGTGTAAATAATATCACGGAATGTGGATGGATACATATCCAATGGGAGATTGAATCACCAGATACCACTCACAAATAATAATAATAGTAGAAGTAGTAGTAATAGCAAAGATCCATAAGTATCACAAATGCTCCCGGAATTTGACTCACGCAAGGAAAGGAAAAGAGCCCATATTATATTAATGGAGTTTCATCGACTCGACATTTAAAAGACTAGATCAAAGTGGCAAAGATGATGATGATGATGAATACTGCTGAATTTGGTCTATCTAGGGTGGAGGCAGAGGGGAATGTGTACTTTTAAAATCATCAGGGTTAAAGTTTTCAAAATCTTCTCTCTGTTTAGCAGCCTCTGTTTTCCTCGTTGGGGAAGTTGATTTACTCCGAAGAAAGCTTTTCATTTGTTGTTGTTGTTGCTGCTGGTGCTGGTGCAGGGGCGCCATGACCTGTGGCTTAGTTTGACTCTTGGAGCTAACATCCAGATACGTATCTACATTGTTATTTTCACTCTGCTTGACTGAGAGGGGGAGCTCTTTGAGAGGCGTGGGATCCCCGTGAACCGAGGAATTAAGGGATCCAAACCTATTGTCGGTTTGAATTGGAGTTGAAGGACGTGGAAAAAGATTTTCTACCCGAATTTCGGGTACGAATGATTCATTATTAAAAAGAGGACGACGAGGAAGGTCTCGTTTTAATCTGGAAGAAGCGGATATCTTTCTCCTTTGATTCTGTTGAATTCTTCGCCGTTGTCGACGAGTTAACCGCGATTGGATTTGCTGTGATGACATTTTGAGGGCCGTTACTACATTAAATATGCATTAATAGTGAGACAATATACATATATATATATAATCATATTAACTACAACATACTTCTCATTGCTTTACTCGCATTAATGTGAGATGATGGTGTTGATGACAAGGGTATATTATCAAATGAGTGTCTTCGTTCCAAAGCAATGGACTCACAAGGAGGGGGGGATGACGATGATAATGATGATGACGACGACGACTCATCCTTCTTTTCATGTTGAATTTGCATATTTTCTTTTTCGTCATGATGAGCAATACTGCTCAAATTGCTTCTCCTCCTTCCAGGGGATTGTTGCTCAATGGAGTAAGGGGAGTATCTTTTATAGTGTCCCGAAATCTGCTTATTAGTTGAAACTATACAGTAGCAACCCACTATGATTTCCAAAATAATAAACGTCACATGTGCTCCAAAGGTCTACATACAAGCATACAT
The DNA here is from genome assembly GCA_963680855.1 of Lepeophtheirus nordmannii. Taxonomy (NCBI): domain Eukaryota; kingdom Metazoa; phylum Arthropoda; class Copepoda; order Siphonostomatoida; family Caligidae; genus Lepeophtheirus; species Lepeophtheirus nordmannii. The sequence continues at coordinate 31,613,987 of OY804524.1, read as the reverse complement.
AGAATAAGGAAAAAATATATATAAAAGCATAATTTAAGATAATAATAAATAATGAACTCGCGGACGTTATCACTATAATTGACGTACCCATGACGTAAAAGAGTCCACCTTCTCGGACAAGATAAATAATGTAGATGAAAGCTCCAGAATTTGAGATTCTAATTTTTTCCTCTCCGTCTTCTCTGCAAGAATAGACTTGAGAGCAGAATTAAGGGACTCTGCAGATTGTCGAACCGACAATTGAAGATCTTCTATTTGTTTTTTGTACTGCACACTCAATTCCTCTAAATAGCCACTACTAAATGTGACGTTCCTCTCCAACGACTGAAATGACGAGAAGTATGTATTTATATATGTATGTAACTAACTTATAAGTGAGCAACCTTAATATTGACCAATAATTAATTAATTATTTACTTAGTTGTACTTATTATAAAGTACCTACCTTGATTCTGTTGGTCAGCTTCTGCCAAACCGACTCACGCTGACTTGCAGTATTAGCACCATTGCTATTCCCTTTCTGCTGCTCTGCGTCTTCTTGCCCAACAGAATTTACCATGCTACTTGCTGGAGGAGGAACATGCAGAATTGATGGGGGATCCAACATGGTTGGATTAGTTTGAGATGATGGTGGTGATGGAATGGGTTGGGAATTAATGGAGGGGGAAGATGAATGAGAAGGACTATTCCCTGGTTCTGGGATGGCTGAGCTATCTTTTTCCACTTGACTCGGTAAAATGTCGTAATCCACTTTTTTAGAGGGTTTATCCTCTTTATTTACTGAATTTGTGGGGGGAGGAGGAGGAGATGATGAATCCGCATCCTGAGATTTCTCCTCCTTGGAAGCATCACTTTTAGGACAGGATGAACTATTGCCCTCAATACGAGTCCTCTTTTTTTCATCGGATTCTCCAATCCCTTCTGAAGTATTGATACTCAAGGTGGTATTTTCAAAATATGCAATGTTGCATAGAGCAATCATACGGCTGGTTCCATAGAGAGACGAGTATAGTTCATAAAGGGAGGACCCGAATGAACAAGATGAATTATGTGATGATGATGATGACAAGGAGCGAAAACCAAAGCGCTCACATGCAAAATCTCTTAAAAAACCTTTCAACTTGGGATGAATTTTGAGAAGGTTCTCCAAGTAGGAGAGTTCTTTGGACATAATTCCCATGACTTCTTGAAAAAATGTTCCATTGCAATGTGGACAATGAAATACGTAGACGGGAGTTTTTTCAGGTTGCTCTACTTGTTTATTTGTTTTTTGTAACTCAGGATTTTGATTCGAGGAGTCCTTTGATTCTTTGGATTGAAATACGTTGACGACTCGCCCAATGGTCTCATCAACTTTTTCTTTAATAAAACTAACAATAGAGCCTTTTGCCCGAGGTTTAACCTGACTTGGTTCGTCTTCCTCTGGCTCTACTGGTGGTGGTGGATGGACCGCAGCTTCATCCTCTTCCTCCTCATCATGGGCCATAAGTTCGATCTCAGAAATTCCTAAGATTTTAAAGAGTGAAATGGGACAGTAGTGCTCAGATCCATGGTGGGACACAACTTCAACTTTAACATATTTTCCAAAAATGTTATCCTCAAGAGTATCAAAACCTTGTACATCTCGGGAATCCTGTGCCTTAAAAGTACCAAAATGAGACCAGTCCCTAGAGGGATACACATTGCTCAAAGAGACACGAAATTCATTTGGACTCGAAGAATATAATTCAAAATTCGCTATCTCAATTCTACGCGCCTTGATGGACTCACAAAGCTCTATAACGAACCATACTTTATCAGAGCATTTATTTAGCATATATTCATCTCTAGAGGATGATATGATGTAATTGGATCCAGTTGACTCAGGATTCGTCTCAATGATTTTAGCTCCACAGTCAACACTCGCATAGTTTTTTTTAAGCCGAAGAGTGGAGACTGATGAAGGCGACAATTGAGGTGATGAGGAGGAGGAGGAAGAAGAGGAGGAAGAAGAAGAAGTGGATGAGGATCCTCCACTCTGCGCTCCACTCGAACTTGCACCAGATGAACCCCCATCCAATAGAACTGAGCCATTTTTTGATTCGGGTTGAGATGGGAGTGAGTTATTGGTGGAGTTTTGATCATGGAATATTTGATTTTGAAGTTGCTTCTTCTTATCTTTGACTTCCTTCCGCTCCTTCTCTTCCTTCTCTAAAGCTTTTTGAGTCCATTCTCTATGTATGAAAAGTCAAGAGAATATTAATTACTATTAATTGTGTATTATATTATACAGAGTTTAAATCGAAAATAATAAAATCCTTGATATCTACAATGTATGTATTAAGAAATAGTAGAAGAAATTCTTATTTATTTGAAACATATTTCTTCAAAGTTCTTCACAAAATAGCGCAATTATCAAAGAAAAACTTCCGAGTTTGGCCCCACCCCTATTATTAGACAAAGGTTCCATGAACTGAATTGTAAAAAATAAAAAAACTGAAGGATTTTTGAAAACAAGTGTTACAATAGCCCATGTATGTAGTAGATACAACACATCATCATTTGATGACTGTGTTTCGTCGTCAAACACTACATATATAGAGCTAATGCACAAATGATGGATTGATCATTATCAGGATATAAATAAGCCTCACCTAAAAGATGGAATGTCCTCAGTTTTATTTTCAATCTTTGGGACTTCTATTTCCGTCGTATTTAGAGCAGTATCATCATCACCACTCTCCTCTTCCTTTTGCTCGTCAAGCTCAACGGCGACGACGACTTCTTCTTCTTCAGGAATCCCAGTTGAAGGACTCTCAGAAGTCGTCTTATTCTGAGACACATCCCCTTCCTCCTCCCTCACTTCCCCATATGATGCACTACTTTGAGAGTCTGGGATTTTAAGCTCACTTTCCTCCTGAGGCAGCAGCAAACTATCCGCTTTTTCCTTTTCTTTGAAATTTTCATTTTCCTCATTGTTTGTTAAACTTAATGAAGGTTGAATCGTGAGAACGTTATTTAATGAAGTATGAGAGTCACCAGATCCATGTGACTCCGTCGTTTTGTCATAAAAGATTTTATTCTGGGAGGCGGAAGAGAGAGTCGAGCTTTTCTTCATGTAAAAATGCCTGAAATTAAAGATGTATTTTCTATCAAAACTATGAATGTACATGTAATGAATAGAGGTTGTGTTTTTCACTCATGAAAGGAAATACATGAGTAGTCCTCTTTAAGCTTAGGATCTCATTTTTGAACTGATTATTATTATTATTATGACTATTATTACCTGCTCAATAATAAAAACACAATGATGAGACTAACACAGCAAGAAACGAAAGTCAATGCATATCCAAGGAATTTGGTGAGGGACACATTGGATTTGTGTGAGCCTTTAATGTATCCGGAGGGAAATCTAACGTCCTTAGGAATACGTTTTGCTACATATCTTGGAAAATCCGGGATATAGCAAGATCCCATGGGATCCATCCCGACTTTTTCCACATCAACACAAGAGATATTATTATTATTATTACTATTACTATTAGATGACGGCTCGATGACAGGAGCATGTGCTTCCTTACTATCCATTTGAAAACAAAACAAATGATAGCATTTAGTTGTTATTAGTTGTATTTATATCAGCACCATCTCTAGCTAAGGTGTCAAAGTTTCTCTGAGAGGAGACTCACCACCACCAGCGTGACGTCCACTCACGGCACTACTGAGCGCTGATGAAGGGAGAAGAATAAGAAAACCTTAGGTTTTGTTTGCAAATAATGAATTATATAATAATAATAATAATAATAAGGGCAATGATTGAACAAGTAACGCAAGCCGTTAAAAGCTGAGCTGCCTAGGAGGATCAGTACTCGTCTGACTGCTATTAGGAGAGAAAGGAAAGCTCCTACTGCTAAATACTTGAAGAGGGCACGGGCCATCATCATCATCATGAGAATAGAACGTGGCTCTCACACAAGTGCAGCAATTTATTATTTATTATTTAACACTCCTGCTGCCCACCCCATTCTCGCGAAAACTCGCGGTTTGAAGGAAAATGCATTCAAAAACAAGGGAAAGACGACGAATAAATCGTAGCAAACTTTTTGCAAACTTGTAAAAAAATACTTATGAGAACCAAAGACGTGCGAGGGGGCACGTCCTTCCTCCGAATAGTTTAAGCAGTAGTTTAAATAAGTTAATAAATAAGCAAAAATGCTGAGTAAGAGCCGTAGCAAAACGTTGAAATCGAAATCAATCGAATAGGTTCAGTTAAATATCCCACCAGAACAAAGGATACATTGACAGCATAAACACCAAATATTATTAATAATACTAAGAAGATGGGACTATCTATTAATTACATTATTCAAAAAATGAAAAAGGCTTCAGTCTATTTAAGGACTCTTCTATTTCAATGCGAAGGAAGCAGTACATATTTGATTCAGAGCCATTAGAATAGAAGTCAGAGGCAGCAGTTAGTACTACATACACATAAATGACGATGATGATGACGATGAATTGGAATTGGAAACTTCAATCTAAATTAAAATAACTTACTGAATAATGAGATGTAGGAATGGATTTCTCTCTAGGAATGGTGAGGACGACGACGTAGAAACTGAGAGTGGTACAGCAGGCTTTCCAAGGCTTGATTTCTTCTCCTTGGAAGACACATAGTGTAGCTCACTGTCCATGATTGCCAGAGTTTGACACATGAGAAGGACCCTATTTAAAAGAAATGAGAGACATAGAATCATTTTGACTATTAAAAGTATATATGTATGTCCTCAGTTTTCATTTATCTCCTTGAAAGGGAAATGCATTTATGTAGAAGCATGTATGTATGTATGTATGTATGTATCTACAGAAATAATAATAATAATAAAAATGATAAGAAAGATTACGAATGAAAAATATCAAAAAAATCATGCATGGACAAATATCTATTTTAAGAAGAAAAAGAAGAAGAAGACTGTATGTACATAACTTAGAAGAGTCAATTGTAGTTCTTCAGTTGACATGAGGAGTCTTGTCTTGAATGATGATGATGCTGCTTATGATAAATTAATGATGACGTACTTGTGATGTGTGAGTATTGTTTTTCTCACTCAATTTATTGCGTTTAAAAAATGTATTTGCTCCATCAATTAATTGATGAAAGAGAGCCTTTAAACAATTCAATGTATAATTATAATTGTAGTATGTACATATTGTAACATATATTTCAAAGGAAGACAAAAAATAATAATTAAGCAAAATGGTTTTAGAAAAAGAGTTAAGTTATATTTGTACATATATAAACCTATTGTGTCAGTCAGTCAGTCAGTTATAATGTCAATCAATCCTTTTGTTCATTAATTCATCAATCAAAAAACACGCATATCTATGGACTCTGTAGAAATGAATATAATTTACTTGATTTGTGATCACTATTTAGATCATCGTAGACCATACTCTATATAGAGCAGACAGGGGACGGCAACCTTTCAGAGGGGTAATAATACATACATATATCAATCAAATTTACTTGAATTCAAACCCCTTAACATGTCAAAAAAGAAGACTTTGAGGGCTCCAGGGATCAAGAGATATATATATATAAAAGAAAAATTTAGAATGACTTCCTCCTTTGTTCCTTGTCATGAGAGCACGGGAGGATGATCAAGGCTAGTAGGGGGGACAAAAGTCTATCACTGCAACATGCATAGAATAATTAGAAATCTAAAAGCGTACGAAATCTACAAAGGTTTCTATTTTTAAAATGGTAATTGAATAAATTGTCTGTATTCTTCACATAAATTTATTTTTTCTTCGTACAAAAGTGCATCATACAAAAAATCCCTGCATATACCAGTTTCCATTGAAGTGCATATGTATGTAAAACTGTAATGACTGCAGATAGAATGTAAATAGTTCAAGTCATACTATTGTATGACCACTCACTTTCTCACTAAAGCATGCTCCATCCAATAGACGAAAAAGCACGAAAAATTTATGAGCCTATATAATAATTATTTGTCTATCAAATCAACAGCATACAGGGGACCATTGATACTTATACTCATACAAATCATGCTCTTGTTTCATTGACTTTAAAATAAATAAATAAATAAATAACACAGAAAGGCGCATTTCCTGCTCTGAACCAAATGAACTAAAAAATAATGATATTTGCAAGTTTCCATGTTCGCATAGGGACAGCAAGCAGGAGTATTTTCCAACTTTGACTGACTCTCCCTCCTCCTACAATCCCATTCATTGAAGTTTGAATCCCAGAGGAGTCTAAAGCTTCATTTTAGGGAGGAGAAGGGACGGGGAAATTCTTACAAATCTCAATTATTTGCTCCTGAACTTACTTTGGACCTCCGCGTTGGGTACCCATGGTTTGTATATATATATATACATATATATTGGGTGAGTCAATATACAAGAATTTCAAGTTCAATTAATATCTCAGCATGAATTTCAGGCCCAGTACGTTTGTACTCCCACAAATTGGACTTGATTCTTGACTATACATAATTCATTTTGAATTATAAATGCAAGTAATGATGTTGATGATTGAGGGATGTCTTTCAAATCCCTACACAACAGAGAGGAATTCACTTGAAATGAAGCGAATCCTTCAAAATAGTCTACAATATAAAAATCCCCAAATTCAAACCGAATTTGAAGAATAAAAATCAAATACGTGCTGTTATTTTATTCATGTTGTAGATACAAGTGCATTGCATTGAGAGACTATTATTATGTAACCAAGGTACGAAATACATCTCTTTTTTTTTTCAAAAGGGGTGCATCCCCGGCCATGCCAATACATCTCAGCCCTCATGTACTCAAAACGTATAAACTGAACTATGTACGCGAACTCCAGTGAATTCTTTTTTTAAAATAAAATAAACTCACCAAATCCCAATTTTTAATTTCATTTTTCTTTATCCCTTCTATTATGTACATAAATCAGAGATTCTCATTCGTCTTTCAAGACTTTAGCTAGAGCTAGCTAGAAAAGGATGAAAGATGGGCACACACATATGATGATGATTGGAGATCCTCAAATATTCTCACTCACTCAATAGCCAACCCGCTATTTTTTCGCGACACAAACCATAAGAACCCTCCTTGAAGAGGGGAGAGAAAAAAAAACAAATTTTTATGATGGATCACTTGCTCTAAGACACTAAAAGTCAAATGTTTTTGATAAAATAGAATTTCTCCATGACAATCGATGACGTCATATATATAACCAACAAAAAGAAGAAGAGAAAGCTAATGATGCAACGGTTTTGGACTTGAAGCACGAACCGAACTCATTTAAAAAATAACGAATAGGCCGCTCTGGAAGAAAAATTGCATAGTATTATATATAGAGTTAACTTATTGGAATGCAGAAGGATTTTTCATCAGAGTAGTCTTGGAAGTCTATTTTTGTGTGTGTAATTTTACTCAAATTGATGAAGAGTATCCATACTTTTCGTTACTTACATACGTCTGCTATACCGTACTTCTTCTTCTTTTTCTTTTTACATTTAACAGAAAAAATTACATTTATTTTTTCTTTACTTCACGCATCACTACTAACGGATTTTCACCCTATTAAATAATGTATATATATATTTTTACAACTTAACATGGAATTCCTAACGAAGAGAGGGTTTCTCTTTAGATCGACAACGCTCACTCTGCACAAAATATTGTCATTGACTTAATGAAAGGAGTTTACATTTTTTGTTTTTTTATTCTGTAATACAAGAATACGCTGATTCAGGGATCAAGGAAATGAAAAAGATCAATACGAGTTAAAATATCACGAGCTTATATCGTTTAGCTATTGCATCATTTAATGTATATTATTTATAATACTTTACACGCGTACAAAGTACTTGTAGCTCGTCCATTGGCGAATTTTAATTTTTTATCGCTTGTCATCATCGTCTTTATTTCTATCCTCCCCTTTTGAGGTTTTCATGACTTGTCTATATATGGAATTATTTTAATGATCATTTACCAAAGCCCTGGAGAAGGCTTCATAAGTTATTATTATTTTTTTCCTAATAATTAGTATCTAATAAATGATTAATTATTTATAATGATTATAATTCAAAATCTTAGTAGCATTTTCTGATCTTCTGATGGGTGTCATACCCATACGTGTTTTCTATTGTATCTCGCAACCTTTTATCGAAAATAAAAAAGGGCCCATAATTAATTAGTCGGTAATTAATTATAATTAAACAGCCAATTCTTCCCAACTGTAGAACTATTTAATAATATTTATACTAAAGAATTCTTCTCAACTGCACAAAAGCTAACTCAAGTTCAACTCATCAATTCGCTTAGAATATAATATTGTATATTATTAGAGAAGTAGGAAAACCAACAGCTGACAATGAAATACAGTGTAAATGTTTATGAGAGTGAAATGTTTGTAATATAATATGTGTCAAGTCAACCAGACACCAAGTGTATCTGAAATGTTTCAAAGAAATGAGTGTGAACTGCACTCATTTTATTCTTGAAGACATTCTCTTTCCTCGTTTGTATTTATAGGTTATTTCGATGATTAATTAAATAATGACTCCAATAATTGCAGCTGTATTAACCACTAACTGACAGTAAATAAATATCTGGGGCTATGAAAAAGGTAAACGTTCTTTGTGGGACTATATTGGCTCCATGTGCAGTCTACACATTTATCCAATTGCTCTATTTGATAGACAACAATCTTCAGTTTAGCACTTTAACCGTGCGCTATAGGTCTGTAAATAACTCGTAAATATTTGCCCGCTATATTTATGAAGACAAAAAATACACTTAAAAGTGATGGATTTTCTCCTTTTTTGAATATTATTTGAAAACAAACAACTTGCTTTCTTGTTGACTTGACACATAATACTATATGAACGCTTGATGTATGTACATTTATTTATGGAGAATTAATTTTTGGATTAGGTAAATGAGGCTTTATTTATGTATCTTATTCGGATTGAGCAATTAGGTTGATTAAAATATATGTATGTATAAATATATAATTGTATTATATAACATATAGAATACAATTCTCCTGTTCACTCAAAGATATGAATTATTATTATTATTATTATTAACTGAAAACACATAGAGACTCATTGCTTAAAAGAAATGCATTGCTTAGATGGGCCCTTGTGAAAATTACTTACGAACATATATTTTGATCATAAAAAAAAAAAAAAAAAAGAAACTCCTTAGTTGTTTTTTCTGCGAATGAGTCTTGGTCAAAAAATAAACATACATACATACAAAAATGTGACAAGCAACACGCTAAAGAAAGCCACTGAGTTGCAAATAAATTATTTCAAGGTTAAAGTAAATATTTAGCAAACTTAGACAATTGTGAATTGTCTCTCCTTCACTCCGGATTCCAATAGTCATTAAGCTATTAATGTTAATAGCTTGACCCATCAATCTTGAGCTCTTAAAGAAAAAATGAGAACTCTAATTTGGAACATCATACTCATTCTCCTATTCTTTTATTTGAACACTACCTCTGAGGCCCAAGTTCTCTATACTCACGTAAGTATGAGACACATTAATAATAGTAATTATTATTATTTACGCATTTGCTCAAAAGTCTGTATAATATATCCATTTATAGTCATCCATTTATCCAAAAAAACATTGTTCCAAGGGGGTCTACTCCGGACATTTAAATGCAGAGGAAGAGCCTCATGGCAATGGAACCTATATTTGTAATAGATACACCTACTCTGGAGAATGGATTCGAGGTAAACGAAATGGACAAGGATTGACACAGTTTGCAAATGGGGATCTTCATGCAGGGAACTACTATATGGACAAGTTTGATGGTTGGGGAGATTTTGAATGGAAAAATGGAAGGAGATACGTGGGAGAGTTTAGGGATGGAAAAAGGAACGGAAGGGGTATCTAAGAATAATCTATGAATAGAGTTAACTGAGCTTTGTTTGACATCCTCTTTTCCTTTAGGGGAAATGACGTTCCCAAACGGAGACAAATATATTGGAGATTGGGTTCAAGGCACTCGATCAGGGCATGGCTTTTACACCTTTAAAAAGAGTGGGAATCGATACAAGGGGAATTACGTTAAGGGGCGTAAAATGGGTGCAGGGATATTTTGGTGGACGTCTGGTCGCTACGCGGGCTCTAAATATATTGGAGAATTTGTAAATGATCGGAGGCATGGGGACAATGAAACATACTATTACAGCAATGGGGATGTCTATGTTGGCGCATGGAGAAATGGAAAGCAGAATGGGGCAGGTGTTCTTAAATTTAAAAATGGAAATAAAATGCAAGGGAATTGGGTACAAGGGAATTTGGAAGGAGTCACTTTCTTCATTTTTCCTAATGGAGAGCGTTATGAAGGAAATTTTGAGGGGGGCACACGAATAGGGGATTGGATCAAAACTGATTCTGCACCCATCGATCTCCAGGCCTTTTACTCCGCTAAAATGAAAGAAAATACAGTAGAATAAATAATTCATCTCAGTACGACGTTGTTAGAGCTCTAGCAAAACAGTTGATTTAATTTAATATCAATAATATGATATATGTCTATTGATGAATGACTGTTAAAATAATCAAAAATACCATGTAATTAAGAAGTAGAAATCATGGATAAATAAACATTCTCTATGACCCTCATTTAATATTGAATAACGTATGCGGGGTACATAATTAATAATAATTAATTACGTACTTTATTTTTAAAAAAAAAGTTGAATAACAAGAAAATGACGTAAGGAAGTAATCTGTGACGTGATTAGTCTTCTTTCACAGTCCTGTGTCCCATTTGCTCATTTCTGCAGATCAATTTGAAGACTTTTCTATTAATCAACATGACATTATTTATATAGAGATAATTAATTATCCTATTTCCATTTTATTTTTTTTTCCAAGTGTAAGTATATGTACAATGAGAAACTAACTAATTTTATTGTTGTTGTCTACACTAATGTGCACCAAAATGCTCACTCGATCATCCAAATTAATCAATTAGCGTATATAATCAAACTCTAACTAAAGTTTATAGATTTAAACGGTGGCCGGAAACCTTTCGGGGTGAATCGGGGGCTATGTCATTATATGTACACTGACCTTTTTCTTAAAGTCTAACGTCACCTTCAAAAGACGCAATGAAAGATATTTGAATGAACTAATGGTTTTAAAAGTTTCTAAATTTCTAAAGGATCAAAAGATTTTGAGATATAGTTATATATGGCATGAATGGTCAACACTTCCTAACCGTTGGATTAGGGTGATCAATCGTTCTCTTTTGCCCATAACATATTCTATTTTGACACCTACTTTGTGTCCTTTTTCTATAAATTCATGAAATGTGTGGTTTCTATTTGGGACAAACTTAAAGGAATAATATCCCTCCCCCAAAAAATACAAGAATGAAGATTTAATTATATTAAAAAAAGACCTCTAAAACCAGCACGTGTCGAGCCAAGTGTTGTTCTCTTCTTTGGAAATCAAAAAATGTTCACACTTAGATAATAGTATATTTCTCTGTCTTTCTAATCTCAATTCATTCGCTCTCTTTTTATGAATAGCTAGAAAGGTTCTTTATTATCAACAACTATTAAGTCATGAGTTTTCATGGTATGAGACTCAAAATGGGAAAGCTCTCTCTGAAGCAATTCATGACCCACCACTCTCTTAAGACACGACGTTTTACACAATATCTTCTCATGAATAACCATCAGGAAATCTGGACTCATCCCTTTGCTGAAGCTTTCTCCACGACTCCCTGCATACACTCTATAATATCTGAGTCGAATCAAAATGAAAGTTTGGATTCCATTCAGAAATCAGTTCAGGAATTAATGGGTCTAAGGACCCATAAAACAAGTGCAATAACTCTTGAAAGAAAAGTTCGAGACTTTTGTGATTTATATCTTGAGCTACCATCAGAGTCCCATGAGGTCAAGTCCTCTTTTCTAGAGGGACTTGCTAAAAATTATGATGTGAATAAGGATGAAGTCATGTCAATCGGTAGGGAACTCACCTTGACAATTGATATCTATGTAGAGTAATAATTATTATTTTGTTTCAACTCATCATGTATATATGTATGTATATGTAGCAACCCAGTACATTGAAAATCCTGAAAGTGAAAGATTTTCGAGACTCGAGGAAACGCTTCGATCCTCCTTGATACCAGCATATACATGGTTATTTCAAAAAATTGCTCAACTTGATGGGGGTGTCAAATTTTTAGTGGACCTTCGCTCGGATTTGATATCTTTGTCTCCGCCCAACACAAGATTTTTAAATTCACAATTAAAGACGCTTCTAACTCACTGGTTTGCAGTTGGATTTCTAGAGCTACAACAAGTTACATGGGGATCGTCTTGTGCAATGCTACAAAAAATTTCCGACTATGAGGCCGTGCATCCAATTCGGAATTGGACGGATTTAAAAGTATATTTGAAGTATATTCAGACCAATTAATTATAGTCTAATTTTGTTAAGTCTCGCGTGGGTGACTATCGAAGATGCTTTGTGTATACACATAGATCCATGCCTGGTGAGCCCATAGTTGTTCTTCACGTTGCTCTTAGTGGAGACTCCATACCAGGGGATATATCACAAGTTGTGAAGCATCATCGAAAAATTAGAAAATTTGCATCTATGGATGTTGGATTTAGCTCATCTCATAGATCAAAAATAGACACGGGGTATGAAGACCCAGATCTCTGCAATGTTGCAACTTTTTATTCAATTACATCAACTCAAAAAGGACTGAAAGGTTATATATATATATATATATACATATTTTAAATGTTTTGGATATGAATTGGATAATAATATAAACTGACCCAATGTTTTACTTCTTAGGCATTGAGCTGGGGACACAGTTGATTAAGCAAGCGGTTATTTCCCTCACTGAAGAATTCCCAAAAATGAAAACCTTCTCAACGTTAAGTCCGATTCCTGGATTCAAGTCCTGGCTTCTGAACACATTATATTCTGTTAATCACAAAGAAATATCTCTTGAATCCCTCTTTACCGAATCAGAGATATCCGCTCTGAAGCTAACCCTAAAACTCCCAGAGTTAATATCGCTTATCAAAACAGATAAATGGGCTGATACTCAAGAAATGCAGGATTTACTTGAGCTTCCTCTTATGAGACTCTGCTCCAGATACTTGTATATAGAAAAACATCGGTTAAATGCTCTAGACTCTGTTGCAAACTTTCATTTAAGGAATGGTGCCACACTCTGGCGACTTAATTGGAAGGGAGACACTTCCATCAGAGGACTCTCCAATTCATGTGGTATGATGGTTAATTACAGATACTTTATCGAGAAACTGGAAAACAACTCCACAACATATCAAGAGAACCATTTGATTGACGTCGGTGATCAAGTGAATCAATTATCAACGCAGGCCAAATCCCTTATGAAATGAAAAGAACATGATTTTAAGAGTTCAAACTGTATAAAGATACATTGTCGATTTATTTCGCGGATATAAATAATATGTTTTTAAGTATTTAAGGAAAAGTATCTGTGTCAATACATACAAAAAATAAACACTTGTTGAGATCTAAGCAATATATATATATATGTATATATAATTAATCAATTATTTGTCCTCAGCAATGGGAGGAACCCACATTTGATCAAAGCCAGCCTTGTTTTTTTCCTTGGAATCTAAGCTACAATATTCCCGCTGATTTTGTCGGAACGTTTTCCTTTCGGACTTTGTCAATCCTTGAGGATTAAGTATCATATTAGGATTAGCAAGGAGTTTATTCACGGGGTTATAAGTTCCAGTATTCTCTTCTGCATCCCAATCTTCTTCCACATTAGTCTTTGGAATGTGTGCACTCCCCCTTGCTTTTTTCCATTCGGGGATTTCTACATTTTGAACGGGTTTTTGTCGTGCGTGAGCTGTAGGGCACTCCTGTAAATGTTCCTTGAGTTTCTCAACTCCTCCACGGATATGATGAGCGTTGTCAAATTGGCAAATGTTGACATTGAGAGCGGCTTTGTGATAAGGGGATGTCGTATCGGCCAGTATGGACTTCCTACAACGCGTCAAATGGAGAGCGAATCGCTCAGGAAGGATTTTGTGGCTTGGTTGGTAGGGACACTGTACAAGATTCGTTGCCTCATCCATCCAGGAGTCTCCCTTCTCGATAGGATTCTTGTTGGACTTTTTGTACATTGCAGAGCTTCGTCAAGAACTACTATGGATGGATGGATGGTAAAAGGATTGACTCTTCACTGATATTTGAACGTAATGCTGACGTACATGCAATGAATTATCATGAGAATATCTTTAATTGTACATGTATGATTCTATACAATATGTATATCTACATACAGTAGATCTGATTAGGCATTAAATTACACGCTGGCACGATTATCTCTCTACCCCGTCTACTCCCTCCCTCACACTCTTAAAACACGATGCAATTTTCAATGCAACTCAAATATCTTATATTATATAAATGAATAATACAAATCGTCAGCAACCATTAAAACCACATATAAAACAATATTGACATTGAGGTGTCACTAATGACGAAATTTTACAAGATTCAAGTCTCTCCAGCTCAGCTAGCTACCTGCAGCTCCAGAGTGACTCATTGCCAGATTAGTGATTGCAATGAAAAACTGAGCTACTGCGTTTTAATTTTTATACGTCATGTACGAGCAAACTCTAGCAATCGATCGCCAATACTCTTTCGTCATTAATGTGAAGCGAAACAAAAGCGAACTCTGGGAGATTTTAATATAGTATATAAATATATTGTATGAATGGAATTGTGCGCTACCATATTATTTTGTAATACTACTATTACATAAAATATTATATTTATTTTTCGCTCGCACACGAGAATGAGCTAGCTAGCTAGCTCCCGGTTTCAAAATTCAAAGAGAGGGAAACATAGAAAAATGTATGCTGTATAATACAATATATATCTACAAGAAGGAGAGAGATATATAGATAGCCAGGAAACTGTCAAGGCACTATCTTTTCCCTTGAAGAAACAGGGCCAGAAAAAGAATGGATAAAGTGTCACTCAGACTTGAAAGAAGTAAAAAGAGGCTGAAGGAGCAAATGGTGTAGTAGCTAGTATTTCACTTACCCAATGAGAAATCCGCATATTTCCTCTCTTTGGCTCTTTATTTTTCTTTCTTTTTGAGAAAACGGAGTAGGCCAATTGTGGGGGAGGAAGGGAAGGAAATAGAGAGGGAAAAGGAATGAAGGATGCAATGTGTACTAATGACTCTGAGGAAGATTTATTCGATTCTCTAATTGGAGCAGAAGCCAAGAGTCGGAACGAGGGATTCGCAGAAGGGGTGTCTTTGGGAAAAGTGAGAAATAAGGATACAGGTCTTGAGGAGGGACGAGCCAAAGGGCGGGAAATCGGATCCGAAGTGGGTTTTTATGCGGCTTGGGCCATCATTTGGAAATCTCTGGACGATTCTATTCGCATAAAAGCAGAGAAACTCTTGGAGGCCTCCCTGACCTTTAGCAGCTCCAACTCAACGGACTTGGATACGGAATTGGAGAGGCTTCGATGTCGGTTTAAGTTGCTGGATAACTCCATAAAGAGAAAACCGTACTACGTGGATTATAATCCAGGTTGGGGATGATCCTCCGAATCGCATTTCTATTCCCTTGTATCATCCAATGACTGATTTATTTATTTCTTCTTCTTCTTCTTTTTTGTTCCAGAATTGAAATCCTCGACTGAACACTCCTCCTCTTGGTAGTGTAGACCCTTCATCATTCTCTCACCCATAAACGACGACGACAACGACGACAAACCAATCACCACACTCCCAAAGACATTTAATTACACGGTTCTACTACTAGAGTATCATGGATTCAGGTGTGGATACCGAGCCTGAGTCAACTCCAGTGCCTCCGCCTCGATTACCCAACAATTCATCATCAACAACAGGTGGTGAATCAAGTGCTCCTCCTTCGGCCTCCGCCACACCAGAGCCCACTTCGTTAATTACAACGAATCCCTCTGAAGACGGTTATCTGGGGGATTGCTCATCAGACGGTGGAAATGAAAAGAACTTTCCCATGCCCTCTGATCTTTTTAGTCGTTTTGAAGTGGAGGATCCACCTGCGGGCATTGCTTTTGAGCATGTCAAATCCGTTAGTTCGAATGGCTATGCGAGAACTAGTCATTCGCGGAAAATGAAAAACTTATACTACAGTAATCATCACAACAGATCCTTCCGACATCATTCTCACTCCGAATGGAGTGCCATGAAAACAACTCTTGCTGAAAAACGACTTCGTACGGCTGTGGGACTAAATGATGAGGAAGCAGTTCGGCGTCTTTGCAAATCTGCCAACCCTAATGCTGCTGACGGGCACAGAAGAACAGGGCTTCACATAGCAGCAGCAAAAGGCTATGCCCCTGTTGTGAGTGCTCTTCTTGAAGCGGGTGCGGATCCCAATCAAAAGGATGCTCTTGGAAATACTGCTTTACATTTAGCGGCATGCACCAATCACATAGACGTTGTCACATTACTCCTGAGAGCGGGAACCAACGTCACCACTCTTGATAATAATGGCCGTACTCCCATACAACTAGCTCAGTCAAAACTCAAACTACTTCAAAAGACCTCAAGTGGAGGACAAGAGATGTCTAAAGTGAGTCTATGGTTCTCATAGTAGAATCATCCCTTTGATTGATTATTCTATAGGTATAATACTAATGAATTCCCTTTATTATATATCTGTAGGTGAAAGCAGAAGTGGGCCAAGTCCTTGAAATGATGAGAGAATACTTGACAAAAACGGGCATTGATGCCTATGATGACCTCCTCAATAATTTTTCAAGTCGTTTCAATCTGCATCAGACCCTTGATCAAGTTAACATGGATCTTCAGCATCTTTTAGATTCCTTAGGGAATCTAAGTTTAAAAAAGAGCTCCTAAAATCGGTTCCATTTTCCTTTCTTTCTATATATTCTTGACAAGGATTTACGTACTTAAATGTGTGCATTTTAAATGTGATTTTCTTCAGAGGAAATGATGATATGAAAAGATATGTGTTCTTTCTTTCAAGGAAAGGTAAATAGCAAACTATTCATCATTTGTTGTGTGGATCTACGAGTGCTAACAAACAACCACATTATCCCTGAAGACTTAAAATTACGAATTATTCTCTCGACCTCATTCTTAACAATGGCTTAATGGAAGTCTGTGCATTTATTATTAATTTCAAGTACTACTCCTTAGAATAGCCCAAGTTACCAACCATGTGATGGCCAAGATATCTTTCATTCTTTACATATTTATTATAACTTCTTGACACTTGGATCAATCAACAATCGTTTTCATAGATAGAGGGATGGATATCTCACGTTTGAAGCTCAACTGATCCTGTCTTATTGTTAAGAATAAATTAATAAATAAATATTTATTATTAATTCATATTATAGTTATGAATATTTAGTTATGTTTGACAAAAAATAATATATATATTAAAAAAAAAAAAACAACGAAATGTCATCGTTGCAATTGATGTTACATACTTCTTCTAGGAGATTTTATAGATGTACAAATCCATGCTTCTAAAGCTCAAGAGAACAAACCCCCCTCCCGCGTCTACTACAAAATGGGGCTCTTGTCCCAGTTTCACGTCCTAAAATCTTTATGTAGGACTCTATACTTATACATCATTTACTAATTGTAACATATTTATATTAAACATTTTAAGAGCGTTCAGTTTCATAAGCCTTCACCCTGAAAAATACCTCAGGGAAAGGGGGGGGGGGAGTTCAATACTTGGAAGGAATACTGTTTGTTACTTGCATAAATTTCAAGAACGTTTCAATGCTTCGTGTATGGACAGCGGACATAGAAATGATTACTCACTCCAAAGTGAGTCCTGAAACTAATAGACCAGCTGACGATGCTTGAAACAATTGTGATATACATACTTAAATTCACTTTCTTCTTTATTCCCTCTTATTTGAGTGAAATATGATAGATATTACATTAAGCATCAGGAAGGATAACTGTCATTGGTACACTGATATTATGATCTGAGAAAGATCAGGAATGATATTAACAAAGGATTCAAGAATACAAATAGTAGGAAGCCGATCATACAGTAATTACCTTGTGAAATATCTATATATAATTCATATTGCAAATTAAAGAAACGATTAAATACAATGATTTTATTTAATCATCATCATCATTTCAAATTATAATCATAACAACTTCAAATAGTCGAAAGGAATTCATGTTCATTTTAATTTTTTTATGTAATTCCATTATCTCAATTACATTCATACATACATTGTTGTATCAGGAAAACTAAACATTGATTCGGAAAGGAAGAGTGATTACATACAAATGTGTCAAGTCAACAAGACACCAAGTGTATCCGAAATATTTCGAAGAAATGAGTGTGAATTGTACTCATTTTATTCTTGAAGACATTCTCTTTCGTTTGTATATATAGTATATTTCGATTAATTAAGTAATGACTCCAATAATTGCAACTGCATTAAAGGAAAAAAACCAACTGACACTAAATAAATATCTAGGACCATGAGCAGGGGCGTACTGGGGCGAAAATTTCCACCGGGCAAAGAGTAAATATCTTGTACGATAAAGGCGTATTATGCTAAATCGAAGGGGCGCCTAGTAAAGATTTCAGAGG
The DNA here is from genome assembly GCA_963680855.1 of Lepeophtheirus nordmannii. Taxonomy (NCBI): domain Eukaryota; kingdom Metazoa; phylum Arthropoda; class Copepoda; order Siphonostomatoida; family Caligidae; genus Lepeophtheirus; species Lepeophtheirus nordmannii. The sequence continues at coordinate 31,595,322 of OY804524.1, read as the reverse complement.
GGCGCACCGGTCATTGACCGGTTGACCGCCGGGCCAGTACGCCCCTGACCATGAGAAAGATAAACGTTCTTTCAGGAACCAACTCGGCTCCATGTAGAGTCGACACATTTATCCAATTGCTCTATTTGATAGACAATAATCCTCCTTGGTTCTTTCTTGATACAAAGTGACATTTTAGCACTTTAACCGTGCGCTATAGGTCTGTAAATGACTCCCAAATATTTGACCGCTATATTTATGAAGACAAAAAACTACTGTAAAATGATGGATTTTCTCCTTTTTTTGAATATTATTTGAAAACAAGCAACTTGCTTTCTTGTTGACTTGACACATAATAATAATATATGAACGCTTGATGTATGTGCATTCATTTGTGGAAAATTAATTTTGGATTAGCTAAATGAGGCTTTATATATGTTTAAAACGTTTCTATGCTTCGCATGGACATCGGACTTCAAAACGAGCAGCTTCATTTCATTGATATCTACAGTTATGAATTGATATACTTCAAAATATGGCAGATAGGATGACAATTGCAGATGTGTAATGATGATTTGGCACACAGACGTGGGTCCAAGGGAATGCTGAAGTACTCTTGCTTTCAAGTAAAACGTCAAGAACTAGGCCTCACTTTGGAACCGGCGTGCATTTATTCCACTATGGGGGCTGTTAAGAGCGAAGCATAGAGACGTCCACCATGAATATGATAAGTTTATAGGATCAGGATTAAAATACAAAGTTACAGCGGCCCTGACTTAATTAAAGGCTGAATGTACGTACTCTTTGAACTGTTTTAAGTTATAATTATGTTATAAACGCATACAAAATAATAATAACAATACAAATTAAAAGTACAAAAATCTCTCAACCTCCATAATTAATTTACTCACCTGTTAGGTATTATTTATTATGTAGTGTCTGTCAAGAAAATCACATCTCACGGATGTATAATTTAATATTCTCTTTGTAGAAAGGGATTTTAGTCAGAATGGTATAATTTACGACCCATCTCTTTAGGACATTGATAATTTTATTTACTTAATCTTTTGTGTTATATCAGAAAAAACTGAACATTGATTTGGAAAGGAAGTCTGATCACAAATTATGATTTCATGAGCAAAAAAAAAAAAGGATGATATTAATTTGAATTGATAATACGATGAAAATGTTCGTTGAAATGGTTAGTATTAAATGTAGTACAATTTTAAATATTTCAGATATAATTAATTTAAAAGAAAAAAATAATATTATTCATTACATTGAAATGGATTTAGTGACTAGAATAGCGAGTCACAAGAAATGAGCTAAAATATCATTTTAAGGACAATGTCATTTGTTCGGTGAGAAAAGACGAGAACCTTGATGATGAAGCTGACTCCAAGTCTGGGGATTCTAGGGTTCTGCACTACAGGTTTATGATGACTTTCCTCCTTCAATCCTTGATATGCAGTTGCTATGTTGACTACTTCTGTAATTGATTAAATCTGTTCCTGTGATTTTGTGCATTGACAATGGGGGACTACACTGTTGCTGATCTTATGGGTGACTTTAGAAGAGTCAATCCTCATGATGGTGTCTCCTGTGGCAACTCCTCATGTAGTTCTTGTGCTCTTTGTACCTCTTCCTCCATGAACATCTCTCAACCTAAATTGCGTTTTAATGCTTATTTTCGAGTTGGAGTCTTGGGTTGCTTGTTGAAGCTCAGATGAGCCTTGGCAGTGGTAATCCGGAAACTTTGGTAAGCTGAGGCTTTGTATTCTTAAATTTTTTGTTCTTGTCTATATATGTAGATATTTTCAAAGTTTTTTTTTCTCAACTTGAGATCTTGGAAGGGCCCACTTGCATTAAAACTCTCTTGATTCCATCCTATTCACATTTCTATACCCTTATACACAACGTCAAGATCTAGGCCTCACTTTGGAACCGGTGTGCGTTGTTTGTTCCCCTACGAGGGCAGTTCAGAGCGAAGCATAAAGACGTCCACTATGATGATTGATAAATTTATACGATCAGAATTAAACTACATATAAAAAAGAGGTGAAAAGTGAGAGCGGGCCCTGATTTCATTAAACGCACTCATGAATGTACGTACTCTTTGAACTGTTTTAAGTTATTATGATTATATAATATTAATATTATAAACGCATACGAAATAATAATAATAATAAAAATACAAATTAAAAGTACAAAGTCGCTCAACCTCCCTAATTTATTTACTCTCTTGTTAAGTAATATTTTTCATGTACATATAATTTAATATTTTACGACCCCTATCTATAAAACAGTGATGATTTATTAATTTTTTATGCAGCAATACATTATTACGACTCGAATATAAATCCCAGGACAATCAACAGCATCGTGGATTCATCACTCATCAGTCCATCCACTCCCTTTGCAAAATATACATATTCATTTACAATCCAAGGATCTCCCTCAAAGCTGTGAGCTTTTATTATTTGTAAAAAGACAATATGTATCTATGAGCCCCACCCACAAAGCAGAGCAACTTATCTATGTAATATGACTACATAATTAAATTTCGAATAGATTAACCCCCGATTAAATCATTCTACAGTAAAAATTGCACGTACATTAATGTAATATGAGCCACCCATTCTTGGAACAAACAAATATGTATTAGGAGCAGTGGTGCTGAAGGGATTTGACCTTGTAAGGTCCATATGAATACCTATAACAATAATAATATGTTATACATAAATTCTTTAATAAAGAGATACAAGAACTTGGGATACATAAGAATTATACGTATCGTATAGGTGATTAAAAATGGATTCAGGGCCTCACATGTTTGGGAAATATGTAATCATGTTATATAATTTAAGGACACAGCATTAATAATAGATAATATGTTTGTTTGTACGTATTTAAATGAGCATCTAAGAAAAAAAAACCTGATGGTTACGTAAGGGATTGCTCCTCATTTAGGATGCTATCATATGTACAAAGTCGTACAAAATGAAACACTGGTTTGTTGTGTGGAATGAAGTAGTTGTTGTATGACCTTGGAAAACCTATTCTGGTAGTATACATATAATACCCTCCATTGTCTACTTCATATTATAATTAATAATTAATTAATTATGAACACATAAGGGATTTGTTTTCATGGAATGAAAAAATGATGCAAATAATGACTCTTTGATCACATAGAATGCAACAAAGTCCAAACCCACGAATGAGTCGACAGGTTTGATAGTATATGTACATACATTAATCATTCCTTTATAAAACCATATATTATTATCTTCCTATCATCATAAATTATAATTAGATTGAAACGCTAATTGTCTTTTAAATGGCTAATCAAGACACACACACACAAATAATGGATTAGGGGTGCATGCATTTTGAATGAAAGTGTATTAATTGGAAATTATATTTCTTTGCTCAGTCTTATTTTACTCATTTTGAGCCGAAGAAATGTACTAATGCAAATACATATTAGCAAAATATACTATAATGAATCAATGATAATTATAATTAAATTAGTTATCTATCAAATATAACCATCAATCAATTGACAATCAGTGTTGAGTTGTCAATGGCTGTCATGAAAGGATTGATTGGGTGCGAAGAGATAATTGTTTAGAGCTGAAATAGGGCTAACTCGGACTTGAGTACCCATTCAACGCATCCCCTCCCAGAAGACCAACCTACAAAAGTAGAGAAATAAATAATAATTAATCAATAGGTGACAGGAAACTATTGAGATGCACATATATATATATATATATTTCACGGCATGTTCCCTCTAACCAACGAAATCCCTGGGACTTCATCTTCTTTTGAGTTGATACATTTATTAAAAGATTATTTGAATCGATTAATTGTTCATATTGATCGATTCATTTCATTTAAATTATACACTAAGTTGCGTATTAATTACATATACTTGAAATGTCCACAATTAAGGACAATTCCCTACTACATACTACCAATTGGATCTCCAAAACTCTTTCTCTCTCTCCATTTTTTTTGCCACCTATCAATGATCCCTCATCAGTCTTTTGAGCCCGGATTGATGAGTGATCCTTTTCTTTTTGATGAAGAAAAGGTTGCTTCGAAGATGAATTCAAATATCTACATATAAAGAATCAAACACACTCTACCAAATACACAGTATATTATGTATTAGTCAAGAAACTAAGTTATAAGAACTGATACGAATTCAAGTCTTAAGTCATAATCAATCATCATATATATTTTGTCAATGTCTCTGAAGGACACTCCATGTGAATAATATACTATGTACATATGTGAAGGGAGAAATCCTTCTTTGGTCTTTTATTTTATTTTACTTTATTTTATTTTATAATCTGTCTATATGGTTTGATGGTTTTGCGGATAAGATGCCAGGCTATTAAACGGATATAGTAATACTTCTCAACATCCTAATCATAAAAAAGTGTATTTCTTTTTATTTTATTTTATTTTCTGTGGATGGATGTGTTGTGAATATGAATGAACAAGAGTCAAGCGTGTTTAACCTTTAGCTTGTTTATTTGTCTACATATTATTATGTTAAAGTGTCATTGAAATTATGATCTTTTTTTGAAATGGTAGCGTCGTCGATGTTTCTAAGATAATAATAATCATAATAATAATATTATATTTGTATACATATACTAATTATAATTTGATGAGATTACGCAATTATCCTAATATTTTTACTTACTTGAGTGCAAATCTCTGTGATGTACGTAATATTCAAATATCACGTATGTATGTATGTATGTACGTTCTACTTTGGTTGATGGCTCTTATCTTTGATCTCTAACAATGTCATCGTAGCTATAGAGGCGGCTGTAGAAGGGCAAGGATTCCCCTTGTAATGACAATGATTTGTTAGCTGAAATTGTAAGCCCTAAATATTATTTGAATGGGTTTCTTGACCTCTTTATCTAGGTACACAGAGAGTACACAGTAACCGCATGTGTTTGTTCACTTATGTACATATGTAGTCTAAGTTAGAATAAAAAGCGTGGTCCCTCGGTCCAGACAAAACACTCTTATTATTATTATTATCGTTATTGTTATCGTTTCTGTTGAGGTAAATTTAAAATTAGTACATATTATAGTAAAATGATATATGTAATTGACAAAAGAGCATCTAAGAAACGTTGTGATATTGGACCGTACGCAACTTGCGCCAAAGCAGACGAAAAAGAGTGTAGTGCCCGTTTATTCCTGTCTTCGTGGTATTGCCTCTACATAGTATGCCTTCATCACCCCTATCATCATAATCCTCATGACTCTCTTGTCAGTGTTTGAAAGACCATGACTCAGAATGAGTCTCAGAGATCCTTGCCTCCGAGTTTTCCTACTCCTATTCACTCTCTTCTCCTCCTCCTCACCTCAAGTCTCTCCAACTCTCTCTGACACCATTCGCAACTCTGCAAATGTATTCAATAATGGAAGTCGATTATTTTTCTCAAGTGTATCCACTGGGATTCGAGCCACGTCTCAAATTGTGATCAATCAAAGGGATCGGCAACAATGTAGTATGCATCGCTCCCAGGAATTCCCTTGTAAGAATTTGAGGCCCTCATCCCTTCCTCCAAGTTCTGTACATCATTTAAGACCTGGAGATATACAATTCATAGGGGCCCTAGGGGACTCTCTCACGGCAGGAACAGGAGCACTTGCGGATAATTTGTTTCAAATATTGTGGGAGTATCGTGGAGTCTCTTTCTCAGCAGGTAAGGATCTCCTTTGTCTCATAGTTTATCCATGCACAATCATGTATATATACTGCAATAGACGATGCTGAAAGATATCTTCTTCATCAGAGCAAATCAAAAGTCACGGAGACTCTCAACTGTGTGTTTATTTTATTTTATCAGGAGACGAGCATCATTGATGTCAGGGTCAAATATACAATTTAAGGGTGGGAAGAAATTGTTGTTGCTTTGTTTCTTTCTGTGTAAGAAATAAAGGACTTCAAAAGGGTTTAATAGGAATATCCCTCAAATGAAAGAATCCCCAAATAAAATTAGCCATGTCACTATATATATATATATATATATATATATATATATATATATGTATGAACCAGTGAATCAAATTAAGTCACTCAAAATGGATAATCTATATTTTGACAGAAAGGGGTATAAATATATATATTTTTAAACAGTTATTCCTCCTAGTGTAAAAAAACAAAAAAAAAAAAATCGTAATTCTCAACTGGTCAAACGAGTGGACGACACATTCATTGATCAAATCAATGTACACTTCATTTCATGGTCTTTCCTATTCGATAACCCAGAGTCTTTACATATTATGTATGTATAACATCTCCTAATTTTGTTCATAATAATACCAACGCAAGGTACATTTGATTTATGTACATATACCAATACGTACAATGGACATATATCAAATGAAGTTGTGAGAACTCAGGAATAAATAATATACAATATATAATCAATTAAGGGCAATTTAACTTTGCATTACAAACCAATTGTCAAACAAACAAAACAAACAAAAAAAAGGAGAATGTTCACATTGAAGTCCTGCACATTTCAAATTATCCTCTCCTTTCTTCATTTTTCCTTATCCAGGTGGCCTTGGAACCTGGAGAGAATATCTCACAGTTCCTAATATCCTCAAAAACTTTAATCCACATCTCTATGGCTTTTCCATTGGAACAAATAAAGTACGAAATGAGAAAAATGTAGACTATAACATGGCTCGATCCGGAGCAACGTCAGAAGACTTGATTCGTCAAGCTCATCTACTCATAGAGAAAATCAAAAGGGATCCCCACATTGGTAAGAGAGTCTTTTGAAGCTCAAGAGGGCTTATTCTTCTTCTTCTTCTAATTTTTATTTTTTTGGGTCTGGATCAGATTACATAAAGGATTGGAAGATGATAACAATTTTCATTGGGCACAACGATGTGTGCTCCTATGCCTGTCAACGTCATCCTAAATTTCATCATAATTTTGTTTCATCCCCAGAGGTGTATATTGAATTTGTTTCAAAGGCCCTTGATATTCTACAAAGGGAGCTTCCAAGAACATTTGTGAGCATTTTGCCCATGGCGGGTATGAATATTTCACTATTGCCATATGAAAGACCCACTCCTATTTATATCTTTACTACTATCTCTCCTTACAGACGTGTCCCTCGCTTCGGACATTGAGGAGAAACCTTTTCCATGTGATTTAACGTTCTTTTACCTTTGTCCCTGTTTGTTTGATCCCTTTTTTACGAAGCCCTTCTCAAAAAAGGAAATGATGGCTCTTGAGAGGAAATATATGTACAAGTTGGAAGCATTGGTGAACAGTGGGCGATATGATACGAAGCCAGATTTTACGGTCGTTATACAGCCTTCCATCGTGGAAGGGGATGTTCCTCGATCTAAAACACGACGAGGAACGTTTCAACCAAATTTGGACTACTTGGCCCCTGACTGCTTTCATTTCTCTCAAAAATTACATGCCATGGGTAAGATGATCTTTACTTTTTCAGGTTCTCCAATCATTTTTCATTCTTTCTTCTTCATAATTTTAGTCAGTCGTGCCCTCTGGAATAATCTTCTAGAGCCAGTTGGCCTCAAAAGACGGAACTACAGACCTGATACACCTTTCCTATGCCCCACAGAGATCCATCCTTATCTGGCTACCAATGTGAACTCACGTAATTCTAGCATGTCCACTTCAGACATGATGCAAGACTTTATGCAGCAAATTGGTAGGGAGCCAGGAAGATTGAATTGTCCTCTTTAGTGGAATCCAATTTTTTTTTGCCTACCTCATCATTTCCGATTCCTCCATTTCTACCTTTCCTCCACTACATTCAGAACTAGAAGCCAGATTTTGTAAGATTTATTAATATTGCACAAGTGTATAAATTTTTAGTTTTTTCTAATTTGTAAATATACATATATATATATATATATATATATATATATATATATATATATATATATATATATATATATATATATCAATGAAATTATATTTGACATTGCTTTAATTCAATTTGAGGATCAGGCTCCAAAAGTTACATCTTAGTAGTGACGCTCTACACAAACATATTTAATCCGTTAAGAGAGATTAGACCATTCAATCGATGACTCCTCCAAATTTAAACGCAAATACTCTTATTTAACTTGGTAGTTAGCTGGGATACATAATTTACAGTTTTATGAATCATTCATTGGAAACATCTGCTTTTAGATTTTTGTATGCATGTACATATGTTACATGCAAAATAGCCTTTTAGATGAAGTTATCAATGTGGAAGTGTGCCATCTTTGAAGGAGGTATGTATAAACAGTCGAATTTTAATAGAAGAGCCTCAAATAAAATGGTAGATAATTAATTGTCTTGTATTTCTAAGGCACAAATGGATTGACAAATAAAATGACTTAGTGCCCATTCAAAATATACTATGATTACATTCTTATCCACTCACATGATATGTAGAGACAAGTGCGATCAATTAATTAGTAATTAGCCATTTCATAGGGATTTTAAGTAGGGGGATTTATTCATTTTTAAAGCCACTGGATGAAGTTTCCTTGTGATCCCTTGGAAATTTGTTCATTTCCTTTAATAAATATGTATAATAATTTTGTCTCCATTTACCCCAATATGGCGTCCCTTTCGGTGTATGATGCAACACTCTATGTGTACATACAAGTATTGACTTGCTCATATCCTTAGAAGTCAATCTGCTACATATGTATTATATGTACAAGCCTGAACATTTATGAGCTCAGATGAAGAAGTGTGTAGCTTGAAATAAACAATCCCTACATTAGTATCTGATTCGTTGAGTAGTCTGTCTCTGAAAACATGAAATAGTTCTCTCTATGATTCTTCCAAGTGACCAGAGTCCTGTATATGTAGACATCAATCAAAAATGCATTCAACCATGTAGAAATTAACAACATACTTTACAAAAAAGGGGAATCCAGAGAATGGGTGGACAAGGACTCTACACGTTCAGTTCAATTAAAGGATTGTGTGTGAGTAATACGTATATAACATGCTTAATTAATGGTTATGTGGATAGGTTGAATGACTGTGGAATAGATGTTCTAACGGATATTAAATAGTGACTAATGTGTAGACTACTAACCACCTGAGGATTAGATATATGTATTTGATGCTAGCCTAAAGTCTCAAATGTAGATAATACTCTGTTGTTAAGCTTCAAAGCATATTATATTAATAGGTACATCGATTTAGTCATAATAAAAGAACCGTTTCATCTCACAAGTTTAATACTATTAGAAGTGGATAATAATAATAAGAAGAAGAAAAATAGGTATTATTTTTGGATGTACTCTTCAAACAAGTATCCCATCAAATCCATATCTGAAACGTTAAGAATTGCGAAAATCGACATATAAATATATTTATATATATATGTACTGAGAAGAGTAGAATGACCTCCAATGACCTTCATTCAGTTGAAGGTCGAAATCCAAGGTTTTTGCAGGTAGGCTTAAGCATTGAGAGCCAATAAAAATACACAATATTATACTAATTTATATATGCTCTCTGTGGTTCCCTTTGTAACAACTGGAAAATCTACATATATATATATATATAAGTTCCTAGGTTCCAATAGCTTCAGGAAGAGAAGCTTTTAACAGTTATGTGAGCTGCCTAGCTAAATAACTGTCTATCCAAACATATATAGACATTAATGTTACTTAACTATGTATGTATTACGTTATATAAGGAGTACATTATGTAGTTAAAGAAATCCAGGGTGAATGACTAAATGACTATGTAGAGACAAATCATGACATGGAATTGTTCTGTGTCACACTCGATCCATTGCGTGTGTGTGTGTGTGTTCAGTTTTACAACCGTTATATCAATATTATACTATGTAACTCCCCCCCCCCTCCCCCCCATTCATTATAATATTATGAGTAATTATAATTATCTCTAAAGGAAGTAGAGTTGAGTCAAAATGGATCAATGACATAATTCAAATTTGTTTTGTAAACCTATTGTGCCCCTTGTATTCATTAATTAAGAGTCAAAATGGATCAATGACATAATTCCAGTTTGTTTTGTGACCTATTGTGCATTGTATTTATTAATTAATTAATTAAGGATTTGGACTTAATAGCATAAGTAGTGGCACATAAAGATGTAAGCAAATAGGAAGCCGTTCAATGCAAGATTCCAGAAACTTGAAACTAAGGTGACGTCAAGCTTTAACAGCACGGTACTTCAAGCCAACACTAAAAGCATGAAGAACAGGAAGTGCCTTTGATTCAATTATAAGACATGATTATGATATCATTACATGGACTCAAAGTCCTGAATTGGATATAGATTTAGGGAATAAACGTACATCAAGAATCTAAAAATGAAGATAGATATTTAATTATATCTCACTACGTATGAAATGTATTAATATATTATAATTATAATTGAAGGAATTCATTATAGAGGAAGTTCACTTAGTCATGAATCCCTCTTTCTAAGGACTTATAAGCTCCATCAATCAATTTTATTTTAATATGCCAATTAAGACGAAATAATATAAATGGATTTCCGTCAAGTTTATATTCCTATCATAAAACCTAAGTGTTGACTCCCTTGAGTAAATGTTTAAATAAGGGATCCCATTTCATGCAAATAATACAAAAAAAAAAAAATCCTTCATCCTGTTTTACAAATTAATAATATCATTAAAGTCGTATAATTGACTCTAAAGTCCTTTTATTTTATCTATAATAATAAGTATATTTATAGAACGTATATATAATCCATATTGTTAATGAGAGGTTAAGAGTCTCTTTTGAGAAATATTGTTGCGTTAATATATATACATATTAGAAGAAGAAATAATATTATCTATACTTATTACTACGAGTAAATCAACGATATTTCACTCCAGGATCATCTTCAAATTTAGAGAATATTCATTAGCATTTTCTGACCAATAAATTTTATTATATCAAGTTGTTATTTCATATCGAAATGGCTTTAGGGTATAAATATAAAGAATTACATTCATCATGGAAAAGGAAGTTCAAGGATTGGAAAAGGGATTTGTCCAATATATTCAGATAATTATTTTTATTTAGTACAAGGGCGCTTGCCGAAATTGTCATAGGTGTGGTCAGCTGAGGTCACTTAAAACCTTGGAGCAGGTGAGCAATGAAACATTTAATTGGTGAGAAAATGGAAGGGATAGATCCTTCTGTAGCCTCCTGGATTTTAGATATTTTTAATCGTGGAATCCATTTTTAATATGGGCCGTTCTGTTTTCGAATTCAAAGGTTTTGATGTTGGCTTTATGTGGACATTTAAAGAAGAGTATATCTGGTGAAATGATCTTGTAAACGTGCTCTTTACTAAGAGTTGATGTCTCTGCACCATTTTGCCGTTTGTAATGTTGTAAATTTACCTTGGAAGCACTAATAAGTCGATACCCCACGCAACAGTTGATAAAAGTTTTTTGCTAACGCAAACTTTTAAACATTTCTACATAAACTCGTTATAGGGAGAACTTGCTGCCTATGAATGTGTAACGTGCGGGCATATTCATGTGTTTCCTCTTGGATTTTGTTTGTAACAACACTACACACATCATTCCGTGCAAGGAACAACACAGATGTATTGCATGATGACGAACAATGTCAAATGATCTTCTTCGATTTGAACTAATCAATGCTTTACGTACACACAAATATCACAAATCACCCTCAGGGATGAATAACAAAAGGGTTTTATTATATATGATAACGGAATAGTAGGGAGTTAATCAGTGAAAGGACTTTAGGATCATCATCATCGTCATTATTACAAATGTGACTTGTGGAAGGTTTTTTGTTTTTTTTTTTAAAATTGCAAATATCTATATAGTGCCTGGGAGTAGGAGGTTTTTAAGGGTATTTTCAAATAATGTACAAATATGAACTCAACTCCTTATATTTTATTTTTCTTCAAAGCTCAGCTCTCATGTATTCAACTGTATGACATGCATTCAATCATTTTGATGAGTTTGATGGAGAAAATAAATAATTGCATCTTGAGTTGTTCAATTGTACTTTGTTTCTCGGATCAGAAGGATCTATCTATCTATCTATCTCCCAATCTCTCCTTAGTGTTCATAAGGGTAAACTCCAAACTTTAAAAAGAAAAGAAAAACAACAACCATGGTTGTAGAATTGTATAATTCAATGTGGGAGCATCGAGATAAGAGGCTCGACGGCTGGTTTCTTCTTGGTTCCATTTGGCCAACATTGATTATGTGTGTAGCCTATGTATTCATGGTTAAGATTTTTGGGCCGGCTTATATGGGTCGTAAAAAGCCAATGGATTTTAAAAATTTTATGATGTTTTACAACATAGTTCAAGTGGCTTCATGTGTTTGGATGCTTAGCCAATTTTGGATCGGAGGTTGGGGAACCTACTACAGCTATGGTGTGTTCATTCATCCTTCATTCTCTCTTTTTTTACTTTTTATTCTTTTGATTATAGTTTGTCAGAAAGTGGATTTGGATGATCGTCCTGGATCTAAAGCAATGATTATGGCGAATGTCATGTACTGGTTTTACATGAGTAAGCTCCTGGACTTTGTGGACACTTTTCTATTTGTTGTCCGTAAGAAAAACTCACAAATCACAACCCTTCACGTCTTTCATCACGCAATTATGCCTCTCTATACTTGGATGATGGTCAGATGGATCCCTGGAGGACAAGAAACTTTTGGAGGACTCCTCAACACATTCATTCATGTTCTTATGTACTCCTATTACTTTCTTTCGGGTTTGGGGGATTGGATTCAGCCCTATCTTTGGTGGAAGAGATATTTAACTCAAGCACAAATGGTACAGTTCATACTTATTTTCATTAAGTGTACTCTTATTGTGAGCGGAGTTGGCTCTTGTGGATTCCCATGGGAAATGTCTGCTGTGACTGGGCTTCTCATGATCGTATTTTTCTATCTGTTCTATGATTTCTATACTTCAGCCTATAAAAAGAGAAGAGAGGAAAGGGGAACGAAGGGACTGGGAGCAACTCAAAATGGAAAGAAACATCATGAGTAAATCCAGGGACATTCATTTTAACCATCCAATGTTAATTTATTTACCTTATCTCAAATAAGATTCTTCATTAATTAATTAATTAATAAATTCCTTCACATTACTCTTTTTTTATTTTTAAAAGAACTAATGGAGGGCTAGTTTATAGTTTAAAATGTATATAAATTGAGAACGGTAAAACAGACAAAACAAAAAAACTATTCAATCAGGAATGTGTACATATATTGTTGTTTGGGATCAAATAAAATGAATTAATTCATGCCAGAGTGAGAGAACGCGAGAGAGTTTGTAGAAGGAATGAAAGTATGTCTAGAGGAGGAAAAGCCTATAGACAACTCTAAAGTAGTCAAATAGGCAGTTCGAAATAATGGAGTAACACAGTAGATCTAAAAGATCTATCCATAGAGGCAATTGATCATAAATGCATAGTATGAGTACAGTTTATAGCCGCTAGAGAGCGCAGAGCACATAGAATTATATCTCTAAACCCTTCTTCCAACAAGAGAAAGAAATTCTAGGCAATATTAAGTGTAGATAATAATTAGGTAGGTAATTATTATTATAATTATTATTCTTCACAGCTATTTAACAAGAGCTAATTTGAGTTTAACTGCTCCATGTTCCTCAGAACACTAATAAGGGACTCTCTGTCCTCTTCAATGTGAATCATTTCTCTATGATCCTGAAAAGCATTTCCTCTAACTTGTAGAAATAATATAAATTACACTTTCAGGATTAATAATAATAATAATAATAATAATTTGTAGACGAGTACGCGTTTGACCTGCAGCGTCTTATCCTTGGGGCTCATTGCCAGAAAATTCTCAACTTTGTTCTTTTAGGTCATATTAATAGGATGATAAAGAAAGAGAAATAAGCATTTTCTTGGAGAGAAAGACTCGTATATACATTTTAATATTTTCATAAACTCTATAATTTTTCATAATGATTACATCCGGGACCGGGAGTCTTCCTTCCCATTGTATTCTGAGAGAATACTCTTGTGTGTAAGCAAAGAGTGTTGATTAGTAAGGTTAATCTTTAGGGCTCCTTCTTTGTCCCTGTAAATGATCTAATGAGGGATGTCAATTCATTTACTTTGAGCAAAAAGGGTTTGAGAGCTTCATCAATTTGCTTTTGGTTATCTCTGGAAAGTAAAGACAGAAGGGAGTATTAGTTAAAAAATAGTGAAAAAGAAAAATCAATTTATACGTACCTATAAATTCTTGGAGCAGAAAAGATAGTAAACCAAAGGATGATCAAAATAGTTCCGATATTAATACAAGCACCCACATAGGTCAACAAATACATGAGTATCGCGAATTTCCCTGTTTCAATGATGTCATTTAAAAGGAATATTCTTTGGAATTTCATGACAGCTACATTGAATTTCTCAAAAAAGCAGAGTGTGTAATCAAGTGCAGTCTCCTCAGAGATGGAGATGTCCTTGTCCAACAGAGGCTGTAATTTAAAAAAATACAAATGAATAACTTATTATGTCATTGCATGACATATGTATATGAATACATTCAGAGTCGCCAGAGGGCGTTCTAGAGTTGAGAAATGTTATTTTGAAAATAAATTCCAAGCGTGGACTCTGAAAAAAGATACAGATTATGGGAGATGGAGCAAAAATGAGGAATGTTCCATGTCAATAAATATTCTGAGGGGTCTATGTCTTTCAATGGCCGTGATTTATATATATTGATAATCATTAATTACTAGAGTCTACGTAAATACGGACCCACCCTCCCTTCATGGAAGTACATTATACATCTACATATGTGTAGATATTACCTTGAAAGGGTGTCCTCCTTTAGTTTTATTGATTGCTGCCAAGGCACTATGATAGATGCGGAAGCCCATAATGGATGTAACGAGAGCCAAGCAAATGTTTCCCACAACAGATATGACAGATATGTATTTAATGGCAAGGAGAACCACTAGCACTGAACCAAACACTACTCCAGTTTCCCTTGGATTCTCCCAGTACACTAAATCATTGATAAATCCTTTTGACACACTCATTGTGGGACTTTTTAGTTACAAAATAGGAGACACTGCAAGGATCTTGAAAAAAAGGATCCCACTGGGATTTGTATAGCTCTCGATTTAATTGTAATTATACAAAAAAAAAAATATATATATATATGTTCTCGAGGAATGGGCCAAGAACTGAAAGTAAAAAGAAATGAGATATGCTTTCTCTTTTCCCTCCCTTTCTCTTTCTTGTTCCCCCCCCCCTCCTCAAGCCGAACTAGCTAAAGTCGTCTTTTTACAATTGGCAAATTCCCCAAGTGTTATTTTATTACCTACGGTTGATGCTCCCTGCTTTATTTTTAACCACTTTAAAATGAGTTGCACGATCCCTTAGAAGTCAAGTCATCCTTATCTTGACGGATATAATATGTAATTAATATGACCGTACTATGCACTATGTCCCTAGAATTACAAAGTGCTTCATTAATATAATCGTATTATTGTCCTTGTCAAGGCTCTGACTTATTGAATACATAAATACATTTAAAATTCAAGTATTTAGTTATATATATATATATGTATATATGTGTTTAAAATCAATCTAGGGAGTTTTGTTTGAAGGTAGCAATTTGTAGTATTTGGTTAATCCACACCTTCCTTTGCCTATGACACATAACTCCTTGCTCCTCGTGTCTGAGAAGGAGCATTAATTTTAAAAAGATAAGATTTGCTAAATCTTTCTCCTGAGTAAATAAATATTTACTAATGGATTAATCATTTCCTCCATAAATAACTACATATAACAATAATAATAATAATGATGAATCAAAACTGATATATTATTCACTCTCAATAAATTTATATTCGTCTAAAAACAAAGGAACTCAAAGGGGACTTGATGATTGACTAATGAGTTGAACGAGGGTCACAAGGGATTTTCTTGGGACGCATCAAGTGCATAATGAAGGATCCAAGGGATGCACCAATAAGTAGCGTCAAGGATGCATATGCTCCAGATTGTAAAAGTTCCTCCCTTTCCAAATTACAGCCTCGAGAATAGAGGATATAGCCATAGCCCCCAATTCCTCCAATCAATCCCAAAAGAAGAAGAGAAAATCCAACTCCAAAAATGGCTTTACTCCTCCTGCTATTCAGTCCTGTGCGAAGAAGTTTCTGACCTGGAGGACTTCGTAGTAGCAGAGTCAGAAGAACCACGGCAACGATGGATGGAATAAAACAGCCCATGGCTATTTGATAGTAAATGATCTCTTGGCTTCTGACGGAATTATAAATGGAGTGTATGTAGTTCTTCACGTCTTCTTTGGTTTGAAAAAAGATTTTTGAGGAGTCCATGATGGTTTCTTGTATGTGCAATTTGTATGAGTGTATTTATACTTTGAGGAGAAATCCTCAATTTGAATCAACTAAATACTGTTTAACTAAACTATATATATATATAAATATATATATTGACAAACTCTTTTTTGAATAAAAAGATATTATTCGGATTTTCAAATATGGCGCTCATGATCCATCAAGTATTTACTTAAAACATTCGATTGGATATCCGTTAAAGAAATTTTAATCATTCATACATGCGTAGAGAGTACATTTCTACATGCATAGTACTGATATTAACGTATGGCTGTGTGTGTAGTAGGTATGCTCTAAATGGGTGTGTTCTTTTCTATGTCATCATCACATGCAATTTGTTAGTCAACGAAGAGGGAGAACGATGAGGTTTATTAGTTAGTAAAATGGAGTCTTTCTTCGTAAGGAAGGGATGGGATGATCCCTATATGATTGTTTAATTCATTTATGTACATTTCGTATGAATATAGTATATTGTTATACAATCACTGAGTAATAGGACAATGTATGTATTTGTGTTGGATACATCTATAGTGCGCTCACACTAAGCTTGATAATATATGTATGTATATATATAACAACAATATAACAAGGTATGACTCTGTATAGAAAGATAGCTCCTTATTTCAATAATAACAATAATATGTGCTATTATTATTAATGTTATGCTTCATTTTATTATTATTTTAGCTAGGAATTAATTATGATATGTATGTACATTTCTTATAGATAAAAGAAATGATTGATAATAACTATTATCTGAGTGATAAGACCCAGAGAGCACCACGCCACATTTCAATTCCTCTCTTCATTTCATCAGGGTCGAACATGACAAATTTAAAGCTTCTCTGGTCCCTTCTTCTTTTCCTTTGTGGATCAAATGTGGGTCTTCTTCATGGAATTGATAGTCCTTTGAGGATTGTGAGCTACTCAGAGGATCCCATTGTAAGGGAAAATGGTCCTCTCACCGTTTTTTGTCATGGGAATTTACCGTAAGTACATATTTGCAGAAGATATTTGAACTATATATGGGGTTGAATAATATCTTGCTCACTCTCTTAGATACTCAATGTGCAAGTTTACACTTCCACAAGGAACCGTCTGTACAATCAAGGGAGGAGAGTCCGAAAAAGACTGTGGCAACAACGGAGCTAGATTTAATAAAACAAATCCCAACTTTTGTGCCCTTGATATCCAGTCTGCGAGCTCAAATTTTAACGGAATTTTCAAGGTACAGAGTTTGATTGAGCTATTAATTTTTCTTAAGGGCTTTTTCTTTTGAATACTATTAGTGTGAGATTGTTGCATTTGATGATGAGGAGGAAGGGAATGTTATGTCAGATAGCCAGGAAATAGATGTCGTCGTATCGTCGCCTGCTGATGTAGAATTTAATGATATCTATGGATCTGTGACTGTGATCGTTAGTAAGTTGTATACATATATATTTCACATTGATACTACGATTTAAATTGTACTATTCCTGGATCCACCATATATAGACAAACAAAATAACTTCACGTGTACAGCCGAATATGGACGCCCAGTCGGAGAGTTCCTTTGGCGCCTCGGTGAGGAAGGCAAGGATGACGCCGTTATCTTTGCGAACGAATCTCCAATGAACATTATGAAAGATGAAAATAACTATTACAATGTGTCTCAGGTATGTGATTTATCAAATGACAACCCTCTTCTAACATCCCTTTAAAATCCTGAATCCCTTATACATCTACAGAGCCTTTGGTATAATCCTGAAATTGAGCACAATGCCAAAAATCTCTACTGCATCTACAATCAAAAGGATCATAACGGAGAAGTGCTTTATAGTACGAGTGATCATATCTCCTTTGATGTGTACTATTTGAATGAGCCCGAGGCGGCAACAATTATTCCGAAGGTGGATGTAAGTCATTTGAGGATGCGTTTAGTTCATATTTTGTAACTTTGCTCTTCCTATCCTTGTTATAACTCATATTTTCTTTCTATTACATCCATACATACAAACAAGATTGGTGAGGATTTTCACATATCCTACGTCTTTGGCTCATACCCCAAGCCCAAAATTGAGGACATTATATGGAGAGTCAAGGGAGCAGACGAGTCAAATATTGAGGTACTGTATTTATTTGTTATGATCAATATGATTTACATAATAAAGCAAATGATCTAACAATAGCTAAAAGCAAAGAATCCAAGGGATCAATCCGTATTTATGGATGGAAAATACATTTTGGATCCACTTAAAAATGCTGGAGATCAAATCTATCGCATTGGTTTTACTATTTCCAACGTGACTGAAGAGGATTTTGCTAGGACCTATGATGTAAAAATTAGTAATCGTAAAAAACATTCGAATGATCTCATACTCTCAACAGTTCACACGTAAGCTCATTGTACGAAGACATTTTAATTACTTCATCAACTAACTCTCTATGTAGTTTCGATATACAAACTGGAGGAGCTGGTCATGATGAATCCAGTGATGTTGGATCCTCGAGTACCATTACAGGGATCGTAATATCCATAATGCTCATTCTTTTGCTCATTACTCTCGTTACGATCCTCATAATGACTTATAAGCACAAGAAGTGGTGCTTTGCTCCGCAGGATCCTCGTCCCAAGCCAGGCTATGAGGGGGACGTTGAGCAGCCTTTGAATGATTTAAATGATGCTCAAACCGGTGGCTCCTCCATTATAAAACCTAGATCATAATAATTAATTAATTATTAGTTGTATTCTATGTATTTATAATCGCACATTCCTTTATTAAATGGTCTCATATTTATTTGAATTAAAGTGCAGAGGCACTTTAATTCTATAATTCATTTCCTTGTCTCATTTATTGGGACTCAATATTATGTTATACATATTTACTATATGTTTTCTCAATGTTTTTGCTTCGGAAAAAACTTTTCCATTCTATATAACATAAATACCTATTATATATATATATAAATAAATTAAAAAATAATAGCCAATTAATAAATGCTCACTTTTTAGTCAATATACTCAGTATTATATTTTATTCCATAAATTGTATTTGACGTATTATATTCTTCATTAAGAAATTAAATCATTATTCAATGTACAATTACACATCATAACAGAATGTTAGTTCGTATGTCACACTTCTTTTTTTTTTGTTCTGACTAAACTCCAAACTGGCTGTTTCTATATATATATATATGTTTAATCATTAATTGACATGGCTACTGGCAAAAGAACTATGAGAAAAGAATACCGGGAAATTTGAATTTGATTTTTTTGAGGGGAAGATTCCGGTGGGGATATCACGTCGAGCTTTTTTGTCCACTCGCAACCTCGACTCATCAAAGGGGAAAGGACTAATTTGGAAAAACAACAACTGGTAGCTGCTACCCTTCTGTATTTTCCTTGTTGCCAACTTGTTAATATTTGGCAGAATTTATTATTTAGATATACTATATATTTATAAACTCTACGAATCACAAAACAAGCGTTAATACTTGTAATGCATTCAAAATTCAAAAAAAGGGCGCGCAATTCAATATATTTTTTATATATTATCAAAATCATAAATAATAATAATACCCTTTTTGAAAATACATAACACGACGAGTCAGCTGCTTTAAATCAAAAGAGTCAAATGATGAAAGTCAGCTGATGCTGGGAGAATACAGTGTGTTTTTGTTTATCCCAAAAAACTTGTCGTGTTAAATGGTTTGATTGTTTTTTTAGTTGACACACCACCTATAGGCTATAATGACTGACAACTGTGCCAAATACCACGTCTAAGTATTCATGTGCGTTTGAGATTCGCGTTGTTCTTTTGTGAAGAGATAAAATATAATTTTTCGACTTTTTAAAATGTTCCAAAGATGAGAACTAAATTGCAATTGGGGGAAATGCTGTTGAAATTAAGAGAGTTACAATGAATAATTGTGACTTGTTTCCTTTGACATTTTGAGAATCCGGTGTTTATTTTTTGCAAAGTCATCGTAAACCTGTTGTGCAGACTCCTAGAATCCCCTGACTTGGAGTCAACTTCATCATCAAGGATCTCGTCTTTTCTCACAGAACAGATGGCATTGTCCTTAAAATGATATTTTAGCTCATTTCTTGTGACTCGCTATTCTAGTCACTAAATCCATTTCAATGTAATGAATAATATTATTTTTTTATTTTAAATTAATTATATCTGAAATATTTAAAATTGTACTACATTTAATACTAACCATTTCAACGAATATTTTCATCGTATTATCAATTCAAATTAGTATCATCCTTCTTTTTTTTTTTTGCTCATGAAATCATAATTTGTGATCAGACTTCCTTTCCAAATCAATGTTCAGTTTTTTCTGATATAACACAAAAGATTAAGTAATTAAAATTATCAATCTCATAAAGAGATGGGTCGTAAATCATACCATTCTGACTAAAATCCCTTTTTACAAAGAGAATATTAAATTATACATCCGTGAGATGTGATTTTCTTGACAGACACTACATAATAAATAATACCTAACAGGTGAGTAAATTAATTATGGAGGTTGAGAGATTTTTGTACTTTGAATTTGTATTGTTATTATTATTTCGTATGCGTTTATAACATAATTATAACTTAAAACAGTTCAAAGAGTACGTACATTCAGCCTTTGATTAAATCAGGGCTGCTGTAACTTTGTATTTTAATCCTGATTGTATAAACTTATCATATTCATGGTGGACGTCTCTATGCTTCGCTCTTAACTGCCCCACAGGGGAATAAATGCACGACGGTTCCAAAGTGAGGCCCAGTTCTTGACGTTTTACTCTTGAAAGCAAGAGTACTTCAGCATTCCCTTGGACCCACGTCTGTGTGCCAAATCATCATTACACATCTGTCATATTTTGAAGTATATCAATTCATAACTGTAGATATCAATGAAATGAAGCTGCTCGTTTTGAAGTTCGATGTCCATGCGAAGCATAGAAACGTTCTTGATCAGACAGACAGTTCTGCTCCCAATGGGCATGCTAACTGCAGTTCGACTGAATTCGTCTGAGTTGAGAAAGAGCGCATCAATTCATTAAGAGATTCGTTCAATTCAAACACTTAAATGATTCAACACTTATTTAACTATTAGTTTCAAAATAGTGAAATCCGGATTTATTTATTTTTTAAATGTTGGGACTTCTTCTATGTACATAGATCAGTGATTCCTAACCTTGTTGGAGGTATTGAACCCCACAAGTTCCATACATCATGCATTCATCGAACCCTTCGTAGTTGTGAAAAACAATAAAAAAATGATGGCCAAGCAGAGTGTGACGTCACAACTCATACGAGATGGGTGAACCAAACCACCGAACCCCTGGGGCTCAATCGAGCCCAGGTTAAGAACCACTCTTCACGTTAATATATTACATCTAACGTTTAATTTAAAAAACAACAACATTCAAATGCTCTTATAACTATAATTAAATTGTACCTATACTTGAGCAATATTGGGATAAATAATAATTAATTAATTTATTATTATAATGTATGAATCAAATTGTACAAGAAATAATAATAATAATTTTAACTCAAAGATATGAATATACCTAATGTTGAGTCTCTTTGTTAATCAGTCAGATGACTCAATTTATAGACTTTTGAATACATATTATAAAACAATGATGATAAAAATAATAATAATAATTAATTAAGCATCTTCAATAATTTCCTCGCTTTCTACAGGTACTGGTGCTTCAAGACAATGCTTGAGCCCTCCCACATATCCCTTTGCACCTTCCACAATATCTGAAATGGCTCTATAAAGAATGCAGGAACTCTGCCGAGCATCCACATTCGTATTATAAAACTGACAGCCATCTTTTTGAACACATAAAATTTGACAGAGTCTAACTTTGTCCTTTGTTTCTCCATTCGGTGGCAGGAGTACGCTTTTAATCTTGTCATTCGATATGAAACGAATACCATTCCTTGCACAGTCAAATGAGTTCCGAGGCTGTTGAAATAGAAATGATTAATACATGTGTTTTAAAGCAAATGAATATAAGCAAGTTACAAGCGCTTACTTTTCCTATGCGTCCATTGTTGCCTCCGTCATTTGAATCAGTTTCGTCTGAAGGAGAAGCATTATCGTCGGATGGAATGTCTGACTCCTCATCATTGCTAGTGTTGTCTCCGTCATTAGAATCTGATTCTTTTAAAGGAGAAGTATTGTCGTCGTTAGACAGAATGCTTGTATCCTCATCATCAGTTGATGACTCGTCAATTCCCCCAATCTCAATGGGTTCTGAATCATTTGGAATTTCTTCTTTTTCTTCGCATTCGATTCCAGTATCGCAATTTCTTGTTTGCGTAGCAAATCCTTTGCAGTCCCCCTTCTCACAAGTTCTTTCCCTAAATTGAGTTCCCTCACCACACTTACCTCCACAGGTTGACCATTCACTAAACTTTCCCCAACCCCCTATTATTTATAAATTAATTGAGTATAATGTACAATGATAACATGACAACGTATGTATATATAAGGTTTGTAGTCCATACCCTTTGATTCTCTACAAATAATGTTTGAAACGGGTTTTTTAATGGTTCTAAGGTTAGTTTTTAAAGTTTCGCAAACTTCTTTGGGTATGTCCAGACAGTCTTTCTTTGAAAGTAGATTGGGTACGAGCTTCGTCACATTTCGACATGTTTGCTTGGGTTGAATGATGCATTTCTCCTCAGGAACTTCTTGAACAACATCCCTTTCTTCCTTGATACAGACCTCTTCCTTTTTAAGAGAGCAAGTATCGGGTCCACAAATCTCTTTTGTTTCTGAAGTACACTGCAGGAATTTTATAAAGATCCATTTAGGAAGAGTCTAAGGGACTATAAAAAAGACAGGAACATACCTTCACCTCTTCCTGCAAAGATTCTGAATCTATTGAGCTGATACAAACTAGAATTTGATTGTAGAAATATATAATATGCAATTAATATAATAGTCAAGGAAAATAATAAATACCTGTGCTCGGCACCGTTACACAAATCTGATTTGTTTCCTCATTGTCTTTTGAATTGCATTCTCTTGTGTATTTCTCTTGGCATATTTTAACTTCTTTCTTGACAGTTGTAGGGAAATAAGTTATATGACAACTCTTTTTAAAGTTCTCAGTGCATTGTCTCACCTAGAATGGTTAATGTTATTAAATTACCTACATATATAATAATTTGTAGAATCTATGTAGTAGTATTATACACACTTTTGTGGGCTCGTATTTGGTTGTATATCCTTTGACACACTTGGAGATGAACGTCTCCTTACACTCAATTCTCTCATCATACATTTTACTCACAACCATTTCCATTCTTCTTTGGCAAATCTCATTCTTTGAGCCTGAAGACCCAAAGATGAGCACTTTCTGATGACTCTTTTCCTCCTCAGTCTCCTCTCCATCCGCTCTCTAACGAAATAAAATTACGTAATCACATGATCATTTTTATCTTTTTAATGAATCACAAATGGGATCTCAACTTACGGGTCTTGCTAGTTTGGATAACTTTATTTCTTCTTTGATTTCATTCACCCAGTCTCGATGCTCAGTGTTTACGTTTGAAGTAAGATGTTTGCTCTCTGATTTGTAGACAAGGTTCTTTCCTCGACGAATGGTTATTTCGTGGGATCCGTTGAGAAGACAAATAAAAACAATCTAAGGGTGATATGATTATATTGATATGCTTATAAAATATCATAATTAGCCAAAATCCTTACTATTACGAGTCTCATTGCCACTCTCATCCCATACAATACGCAAGGATCCCTTTCAAACCTCCAAATTCGACTAATAATTTCCCCATTAAAAGACTTAACTTTTATACATTTTGTTTTTTTTTATTTTTTTTGCAAAAGAGGTTAATTAGTTAATTGAGGCATATGGATTATTGCATACTCTACTTTGCTCACTTTCACTATCTTACTCGTTTTTGTTGAGTAGGTAGATATTTGGATTTGAATTCTCCTTTCTAAATTCTTTTGATTTCTCCTCACTGGGTCCATAGCAGTATGTATATCAAGAGAATCATGATGGGTTTATTCTTACACTTTTTGATGGAAACAATCCATAGTTCTACTCACTACTCCATGATCTCTTTTAAAATGAATCAAAAGGAGCCTTGAGCCTTGATTTACAGTTTTTCCCTTTGTTCTCTATGAAATTTCCATTCAGGAGCCGCATAATCGTTCATTTTTGAAGGACTTAAGAGCAACCATTGGTACTTGACTGGAGATGAATCTGCAGTACCCTTCTGAAATTCACTTAGACAAAGGTCAATTTGGTGTCTTGAGGCACTCATTGAAAGATTGATACTGGCCGCCCTAAAGGGCACTTTGAATTCACACCTATGAGATCCAGGAAAGCAAATTTTAATAATTTCATTTTATACTATATATATAAAAGAGATGAAAAATCAATGAACAATCATTCTTTCTTTATTTTTTTAAATTATTATTTTCTTTCAAACACTCAAAAATGAAGGGAAACCTCACATTTAGCTACATTTCTATGTATGAACAAAAGTCCTTTTCCTCAAAGACAGATTTTCTTTTCTACTACATTGGTCATTATTCATTCAAGTGGGGAAATTGATCAATTGACTACCTCCTTATTTGCATATTACGTATTTATATGTATACCTTGCTATGCATAAAATATCATTTCCACCAAATTAATCAACTCTCCGAAAGGTGCGATGAGAATGAACAGAGTTTCTTATCAAATCATGCAACAAATAAATTCATTTTCTCTTTCCTATCCAAGTATTAGGTTTCTTATATAAGTATCTAAACAAAGTTTTTAATTCACATCGTTGATCCTGTTATACCTATAGAGATATGCCCTTCAAAGCTATTAGATCGGAATTAATAATACAATTTCATAAAGTATCTCATCGAGTATGATATCTGTGAAATGTTAAATTGAGTGTCTATTCATAATAAAAAAAAATAATGAAAAATGTTTGGAAATAGAGAATGCTTTTGTCCCGAATTCAGTTCTAAGAATTGCATTCATAACCAAAGACATAACATGTATGTTGAACACAAAGAAGCTCTTGTAATTTTAGTAAATAAAGTAATATAAAATGAAAACCTCATTTGAGACACATAGGTCCCTTAATCCCTAAATAGTAGGTAATGTTTAAAAAGAAAAATATTTCAGAGATATTTGAATCCACATTTAAGAGCTTAATTAAATAATATGCGTGGGTATAATGTTTATTACATTTAACAAGGAAACAAAAAAAGTACAAAGAATGTATTAAAATACGTATGTCAAACTCATATAACTTCAACAGAGCCGTCCTTTTGCCCAAAATATGCAGTTTTGGCCATATTAATGAAGAGTCCAGTGTCTACAATACCAGCAGAGGAGCAGAGTTTTAAATTGACACTCTCCCAATCGTAGGTTTTGCTCAAATCAAAGTACCAATCCAAAATTAAATTCCCATTATCTGTAACCAAAGGCCCAGCCTTTGCTTTAGCCATACGTAACTCCACCTGACCCCCAAATCCTTCCTCTATAAACTTTTGAACGGGTTTGTAAGCAAGAGGAAGGACTTCGATAGGAATATATTTCCAGGACGTTCCAAGTTTTGATGACTTTTTACGATAATCTGCTATGACTACAAAGTTTTTAGAGAATTGTGCCACAACTTTTTCCTGAGCCAGGCAGCCACCGCCACCTACAAATGACATTGTAAAATAATATGTATCACTCATAATTATGTATGTATGTATGTGTAATATACCTTTAATGAGGTTTAAATCGCAATCCGCCTCATCGCATCCATCAATTGTTACATCACAACACACATGAGACTCGAAGGAAGTCAACGGCAAATCATTTTCTATAATGAGTTGACGAGCCTTTAATGAATATTTAAAAGTTAGTCATTAGTCATACTATTAATACTATATATATATATATGTATATATACATACTTGAAAAGAGGTAGGAATGCAATGGACCTTCAGACCCTCTTCTTTGACTCTCTCAGCGAGTCTTTGAACCGCATACACAATGGTTGAGCCACTGCCTATTCCCACAACGTATCCATTTTGTACGTGATTGTTCACAGATCTAACTGCTGCAAGTTTCTTGGACTCTTCAATCAAATTGGACATTTTCCGTGAGAATAAAGTGAGGAGTTGATTCTTCTGCTGACCTATGTGTATTTGTAAAATAAAAGGGAGGAAACAGGAGAAGAAGCTTTTAATGATATATAAATGATATCAATTGAATGTTACTTATAAATTATTATTATTGTGTAATTGCGTTTTGACAGGTACAAATAAACAAAGCAAGGGCATAAACACGTCTTTACAGACTTGAGGAAACCCTCTTTGATTCTCCGGCTTTTGACGTAATTCTGAAGGCCAGGAGTGGACTATTTATAATATGTATACATATATATTACATTGAATCACCCAAAACTAGTTTTTTGTTGTTGAGTCTCTGTATCTCATAAAATTTATTCAAATAATAATAATAACCCAACCACAAAAAACGACTCCATTTCACAACATGTAACCTTCATAAAACAACGAAATAATATGTAATGGACCTTATATAATTATTATTATATACCTACGTATTTATTAGTACTTATAGTATATCATTCATTACCTTGAGATACCAAGGATCTACTTTTCCGTAGGAGCAACGACATATTTCTAAACTAATAGACTCAAATAATATACAAGTTCCAAAGAGCCCTTAACATATACATATGTATACAAAATGAATTTAATATATGTATATATAGGATTATATCAAATAATATATTGTGTAGCTATATTCGAACCCTGGAAAAATTGCTAGTGGCTATATATATAATATATAATTGAAGTGTAATATAAATAATAATATTATTTAGTATTGCGAAATACGATGTCTAGGTTTCGTGATTATAATATATAATACTCCCTCTGTTCCGAAATAATGTTTACATATTATAATAACTTTTTGTTCCAAAATAATGTTTACGTTTCCAAACTTTTACATGTATATCATAATTGAAAAACAATAAATACTATTGAAACTAATTTTAATATTTATTAAACAAAACAACATTTTATTTAAGATAAGGAGTCTCCAATTTTACAGGGTTTTACTGTGGATGAAACTCGTTTTAATAACTTACGCTCCTTCAGGTTCCTGAATAATGTCGTCTTTGGAATACCGCTAGCACACGATAGACTTCGAAGGGTTCCTCGCCGATTTAACGGAATATTCTTGATGTCTTTCAATTTATCATCATAGTTTTTCTTTTTACGCCCGCAATTACTTCTCATTGATGATGAGTTGACAACAATTTCGCCTGTTCGAAGTTGTTTAGAAGCATTTCTCCAAAGGTTTGAAATTGAGACTCTCGACACGTTGTATTTAGCAGAAATTTCATTTATAACTCCATGCTTCAGCTTGGGCGGATTTCTGCTTGACATATTCATCAGAAAATCTTGAAAAATCGCACTTCTTTGTTCATTAGACAAGTGGTAAGTTGGACGTAATTTTTTTGTAGCCATTTTTGGTTTGTACCTGCAATAAAAAATTAAAGTTATTAGTTAAAAAACGAAACCATGGAAATTTTTGTTAATGCAGACGTAATACATATATCGTAATCTATCAAGGAAAATTAATAAAGCTTAAAGTTCACCAAAAACAGTGATAATCGGAAAGGTTTATCCCAAATGTAAACATTATTTGGGAACAGAGGGAGTATTTAGTATTGCGAAATACGATGTCTAGGTTTCGTGGTTATAATATATAATATAATAATAAACAAAATGCGAAGTATGATAATATATATATATATACCGTGTGTGCTCTTTCATATTATCTAAATAAAAAAGACCCATAGATCTTCTTCCTTCATGATTATATCGGGGGGGGGGGGGGGGGGATTTGTAGATATTTAATTCTGAGATCGCTGATATTGATTAGATCTAGAATATTATAGGGTCTACTCTACCCATTGCAAAATGTAAAAATGAGACCCCAATCTGGTAGTGTGAGCAACTTAGAGGCGTTATAAGTTTGAAGAAGGTGTTAGATCCCTTTCCTCAGTGTATTTTTTTATTGAATAAGAATGCTACTTACAGTTAGTGTACATATAGTATGTTTTAATGCCCCGTTTTTTTATTAATAGTATGATCAATATTATCAAATTAGAACCTATCTTGAGAAAACACAGGGTATGAAACCTTGTTTACATTCAAAATAAAAGTAAACACGAGATAACTCAAAACAAAACAAAACAAAGTACAGAAGTGAGGCATGGCCGAGTCTCAAAAAATGGGTGATCCCATTGTATTCCAGATCCCGGATGGTGCATCCCCTCCTCCCAAGAAAGAAAACGTGTCCTCCACTAAGAAACCCCCTACTTGCATCATTGTGCTGGGAATGGCAGGATCTGGGAAAACGACGTTTGTTCGTCGACTCATTTCTCATTTGAATGGATCCAAGGCTCCTTACTCCATCAACCTGGACCCTGCCTGTTTAGAAGTTCCTTTCCCCGCTAATATAGACATTAGAGACACCGTGAACTACAAGGAAGTCATGAAGCAGTATAAACTCGGCCCCAATGGAGGCATCGTCACCTCTCTGAACCTCTTGGCCACAAAGTTTGACCAGGTGCTTTATATTTACCATCCATAACATGTTCACCCTCTAATGTCCTCACACTCCTCCCTCCAGGTTCTCAATCTCATCGATCAAAAATCCGATGTCTGTGACTATGTTGTCATTGATACCCCTGGACAAATTGAAGTCTTCACTTGGTCCGCCTCTGGTAACATCATCACAGAGTCTCTTGCTGCCCAATTCCCCACAATAATCGTCTATGTCATGGATACGGCGCGAAGTGTCAACCCCGTCACATTCATGTCCAACATGCTCTATGCCTGCTCCATTCTCTACAAAACCAAGCTGCCCTTCATCGTTGCCATGAATAAAATTGATGTCGTGCATCACAAGTATGCCCTGGAATGGATGAGCGACTTTGAGGCATTTCAAAACTCCTTACAAAATGAGTCCTCCTATGTCTCCAATTTGGCTCAGTCCATGTCACTTGCACTTGATGAGTTCTATAGTGAGTTAAGTGCTGTTGGAGTTTCCGCCATGACTGGTCAGGGCTTTGATCAATTCATGGAGGCAGTGGGAAAGGGGCAAATTGAGTATGAAGAGGAGTATAAGGCAGAGTATGTGAGGATAAGGAAGGAAAAGGAGGAAGCTGAGAAGGTAAAAAAAAAAAAAAAAAAAAGTCACAAGTATGTAGATCCTTAATTCCCCTGTATTTATTCATTTATTCTTATTATAGAAAAATCAAGAGAAACAATTGGAAAAACTAAGGAAGGATGAGTCCTCAGGGCATGGTGAGTCCGTTCCACTTGTTTATAGCATGCAAATGGAAGTGGATGAGTCGTCGGCAGTTATGAGAAAAGGGGAGGAGGAAGTGTATCTACGAACCCATGGAATTGATGACGAGAACGATGAAGAGGAGGTTCACGAGGGCCGAGACTATGATGAGGAAGAAGAGCGTAAAGAGTATGAGTCTTTCAAAGAATACATCGATAAACATAACAAAAGGACTGAGGACAAAATTAACAAATCCAATACTAAGGAGAACTAACTCCTTATATATATATCATAATTATAATTATAATTTCCATGTATGTAGAATGCATATTATTTATTTATTGATAAATGACGTTATTTAAGATATTTCATCAATCATTTCATCCTTTTTAAGGGGATTTCTCACTTTCTTGGAGCGTCTACCTTTTTTCTTTCTTTCTTTTTCGTCGTGAAGGAATTCAGATGCCTGGCTCCGCATGAGTTCATAGTTATCTAGGTCTAGATCCTCTTCGTCAATCTTGTATTCGACAACGGAGTTCAAGTCCTTATTTGCTACCTCTAGAATTCCTTTAAATGACTCCTTTTCAGAGTCTTCGTGGATAAGCGTGAAGGCCGTGCCAGGGCGTCCTGCTCTTGCCGTTCGGCCAACTCGATGAATGTAGGTTTTAATGAATCTAGGACAGTCGTATGAAATGACATTGTCTATGATTCCAATGTCAATGCCACGAGCAAGTGCGTCAGTGCAAACAAGATAGTCTATCTTCTTCTTCTTAAACTTGTTCAGTATTAACTTTCTACTCTTCTTAACGTTGGAGGATACTTCGCCGACTCTAACTCCATATTGCCTGAGGAGCACGGTCAGAAAGTGCGCATTCAGTACGGATCTGACGAAAATCAAGCAATTTTTTATTCCTTCATTATCCAACAACTTCTTTAAAACCAAGGGCTTGTTCATCAAACTTTGAACAGGCACAAATCTTTCACAAAGGTCACTCGGCGTACTAAAGCTCTCCAAAACGTTGTTTTCATTCTTTCCAATCAATATATCCTTGGGCTTGACAAGAGAGCAAAACAACTTGGGTTCATATAAATTAAGCTCCTGCAACTTTTCAGGGCTTTGACTAAGTGTTGCAGAGAATAATAGCTTTTGCAAGGGTAGTGATCTCATGTTTGCATTTTGAACGGTCAATGGACCAGGACGTCTTCTGTTTGCTCCTGAATACACTGCCGCCTCTACTTGTGAAAGCCAATCATTAGAAGCATCCTCCATGACTTTATCAGCCTCATCAATGATCAGGTATCGAAGATGTTGTAGAGAAAATCCAGGAGTATTGTGCAAATGTTCGACTAATCTTCCAGGCGTAGCAACAATTATATCCACAAGGGAATGATAATCATTCTCTCCTCCCAATCCTTTGCAAACCAATTCACTCTGCTCAGTTTTGACGTTTTTACCTTGACCAGAGGATAAAAGGATCACCTTTAATTTCTCTCCAGCCGCATAACTTTTAAAAACTTTAAAAATCTGCAACGCAAGATCTTGGACAGGAAGAATGACTAAGGCACGAACCCGTGGAACAACTCTACTTCGCAGAGCTTGAACTATTGGAAGAACAAAGGCGAGTGTTTTACCACTTCCAGTTGGTGCAGATACACAAATATCACTTGGACGATAGTAGAGTTTAAGTGAGGAATCCAACAAATGTGGAACGATTTGTCTTTGAACTGGGAAAAGGTAACGGATTCCATTCTTTTGTAACTTTTCACGAAGTGATTCAGATATTCCTTGTATGTCACACACTAACATTTGATCATCTTTTAAATCATCGGATATTAGATTAGGCTCCGCTAGCCAACGAGGAAGAATTCTTCTAGCCTTCTTTTTAGACTGTTTTTGTACGGAGTCGGCGCCCAGAATCATGAAGTCAGATGACTTTGATCCTTTTTTAGTGAGTGTCTCCTTTTTATCATGAGTGTCTTCATCATTATCATCTTTGGATTGGATGGAAGTGTCCATTGCCTCAACCTCAGAGTCAGCCAAACCACCTTCATCGTCTTTTGATTCTATGTCAGTGTCTTTGGACTTTTCCTCTGGAGTTTCTTCCTTTTTCTTTTGATCACTGACTTTAGATGCGACTTTTCTTTTTTTCCTCACAATTTTGCTATTCAGTTTTTCCAATGAGCCCTTCTCGGGAGTTTGATGAGAGTCCTCATCCTCCTCATCGTAGTATCTTTTCATATGAAACAGTTCCATCTTCTCCTATGAGCATTTAGTGTACAAGAGAAAAACTTATATTAATATACAATTGTCAATGAATATTGCTAAAATGAGAGGTGTCTTGAGTTGTACTGATACAAAAAAAAGAAAATATTTTCCTTTGAACCAAACCCATTCATATCATATATAATTACATACAAAAACGGAAAGTAAGGACACAGATA
The DNA here is from genome assembly GCA_963680855.1 of Lepeophtheirus nordmannii. NCBI lineage: Eukaryota > Metazoa > Arthropoda > Copepoda > Siphonostomatoida > Caligidae > Lepeophtheirus > Lepeophtheirus nordmannii. The sequence continues at coordinate 31,563,113 of OY804524.1, read as the reverse complement.
ACATAAATAGTTGGATCACATATAAACAAAATTAAATCTGCCCATTGCTTGAGGTAATGAGGAAATGATAGGTCCATAGCCTTGAGAATTGTCAAAAAGTTCAAACAGTGGTGCGGCCACGAGCTTATAATTTCGAGGAACTGCAAAATAGGAACGCTCTGGAAGTTGAACAAGGAAGAGTTTCCGATGTTCCTTTGGTTTAGTGATGTGAGGAGGAATGTAGGGATACTGGGGAGGCTCAAAGTTGGGTCTCCACCAATTGCCGATAGTGTCTTCAATGATCCAAGGATCAGGATCCGTGGACTCAGGGCGTCCAAGCGTGTCCGTCATGAGTCTTTTGAGGCCTGTCACTTCATCTTCCCCCGGCTTGAGCTCCCCTCCCGGGAGTTTAAAGAAGGTGGTGCCCAATTGGAGGAGTAGAACGTGGGGAAGGCCGTGCTCATGCACGAGGAGCACTCCCTCCACGCTCCGGCGCATTCCCATCTTCTCAAACTCATCCCTCATGCGCTGAAAACGAGCCGGCACGGAGGGATCCTTCTCGAAAAGAGGATCCTTTGTCCCGAAGGTGTAGTTCGTGAGGGGGAAGAGATTCACGGAGCGGTTCAATGTGAGGCTAGGGTTCACTAAAGGAGCTTCAGGACGGGTTCCTCGAGGCCATCCAGCTCTGGGAGAGGTTAGCACTGACATACTCTACGACGCAAGTCCGGGTTTCTTTAATTGGATGCCGTTAGCTAGGTCCACGCGCTGTTCCTCCAGCTCCAGGCCGATCAACAAATAAACAAATTATTATATTTACAATTTTCTCTCTCTCTCTCTCTCTCTCTTTATAGCCCCAATGACGTCACTAGGGGTCCAATGCTACCACACACGATTATTAATTCATCTTAATTCCAATAATAGTATTTTGTTTCATATATTATTAATAGGGCACCTTTGGCTACTTTTAAAATTAAAAAAAAAATTACGCAAGCGTCCATTACACAAAATTACATCCTTTATTAGGGGAAAGTCTATTACCGGCTATGATTCGCTTATAAATGATAAAGGCAAATGCATCCTTGACGTAATATAATAGAGCAATACATAGTTTATGTGTATGACCTTTAATTAAATACCCTAAAAAGTATTATTTATTATTTTTAGGGCGAGCATTCGCATCGCGCGCTCTATATATCTGAATTATTTGCTCTTTCAAACCTTTGTAAAAATTGTTTGGTGAAAATTGACTCGCGCATATAGATTGGAACTTGAAAGCAGGAAATTCCAAATTCAAGTCAGTCCAACATTCATTTGAAGGCACAATCATTTGAACGCATGTTCATTTGAAGGATTTGAAGGTACATTCATTTGAATGATCATCATTTCAAAACGTTTTGAACGCAGTTACTCTCAACTCTGCCACATTGAAATATTGCCATTTGTGATTCTTTACCAAGACATGGATGAAATAGTTGTCAAATCCAAAAGTGGTGAGGGGCAGATCAAGTGCAATTCTTGTGATAACTACTTTCCAATTTCCTCAATTCTCAAGCACATTTCCAAAACTAAAAGTTGTTCAAAGAAACTATCAAGTCAGAATGTGGGGCAAATCCGTGAAATTTGCAAGGAAAACAAGAAAAGTAGATTGAAACTTTACCATGCTAAAAGATATCAAGAAAACAAAGCATCTGTACAAGCTAAATATCAACAAAACAAGCACAAAATACTGGAAGAGCAAAGAGTCTATCAAGCTGCAAACTCAGTCACTATCACTAAAAGAAAAGGACAGTACTACCAAAATGAAACTAATAGAAAGAGATTCAAGGAATCTTCTGCAACTCAATATGCAAAGAAAAAGCAAGAATTGAAACAATGGGAAAATCACAGACATGCTCTCAAATCCGAGATTGAATGGGGACCCATATTTCCATGTGTTTGTTGCATGAGGGATATGTTCCTCAGGGGTGTTCAAGATTTCACTGATGATTTCAATGACTTTCTATCCTCAAATAACCTTCAAAAGTACATTGATAAGAAGTATGATGTTAATGGATCCCACTACATTTGCCACAATTGCAAAAGTTACCTTCTTAAGAAGAAAATGCCACGATTGTGGTTTTATAATGGTTTAAAACTGGCAGAGATTCCAGATTGTCTTAAAGAACTCAAAGGTATTGAAAAGCAGCTCATAAAGAAAAATCTTCCATTTTTGAAAGTCAGAAGACAATTACCACCAAAGACAAGAATGGATGTAATCAATGATAGAGTTGTTAATGCTCCAATGCACGATGATGATGTTGTGAAAAATGTAAGAAGCTTGCCAAGAACAAAAGAATCAAGTGGTTTCATCAACATCAAGTGGAAAAGAAGGCTTAAGTATAAAACTTACTATCAGATGCAAGCTGTCAGACCAGACAAGATTTACAAAGCATTGGAGTACCTCAAAAATCACAGTCCCTTCTATAGAGATGTGAAACTTTTGCCTTATGCAGAGTTTTTGAAAGAATGTGAAAATAATGACAGTTCTCAAGATCTATCTGAAGTTGAGCAAGATTCTTCTGATAGTTCTGACAGTGAATCCATTGAAGACATTCCAGATGAAACTGAAAGTGCATTCAATAATGTGACATGCATAGTACCTGAAGATCTCTCATCTGAAGTCATTGTCAACACAAAACAACTTAAACAGTGAAAAAGAAATTGTCAAAGAATTGTGCTACTGTCTATGAAATTGCTCCTGGTGAAAATAAGATCCCCAATGATTGGCTTATGGAAAAATATCATGAAGAAACCACAAATCCAACACTGTATCCAGATGGAGGAAATGGATTTGATCAAGAGAGATTGAAGAAATTGTCAGCAAGTCAGTCAATACTTTAGTCAAAGAGTTACAGATCACTCTGGAATACATGCCAAGGAAGAAGACTACACTTTTATAGCTGAGCAAAAGTGCAAAAAGTTGGCTGTTCAAAGACAAATTGATGTGGGAGTGAGACTGGGCAAGATTGTTGAGTCAGGAAATGGAAACAAAGTGATGAAAGGAGCAGATGCTTTTAGCATATTTAAGAATATCCCTGGAACACCCAGCTATTGGAAATTGTTTAGAGGTGAAATATTGGCAAGAATGGAACAGTTTGGAGTTCTTTCACATGTTCTTTACCCTTTCATGTGCAGAAGCCAGATGGGATCATGTGATTGCCTCAATATTGCAAAATGAAGGCCAAAATGTAGAACTTAGAAGACAAGACCCCAATGATAAGAAAAGTCCCAAAACATATTTTGTGAAAGATCTGCCTCTGCATGAATACAAAGAGAAGTATATCAGGGGCATAACTGAATGTTTGACAACCAAGTCAAGGCCTTTTTCAAAAATATTTTGACAAAGCACAGGGTTGCATACTATACTTATAGAATTGAGTTTCAGGCAAGACTACCAGAAGATATTGAAAAGTTTTCAAAAGATGGTGAATTTGACAAGGAGAAGGTTCCAGAACTCATTTATGATTGGATCTCATGTTCCCTTGACATCCCTGGAGATGCAAGTCTGGATCAGATAGTGAAAGAAGTAAATGTTCAGAGGCACACAAAATCCTGCAAAAAGTATGGCACAAAATGCAGGTTTAATTATCCAAAACTGCCAAGTGATGAGACAATAATAGCCATTCCCCTTCCAAGTGATATGTCAGAAGTAGAGAAAACACAGAAGCAAGAATCTGCTAAAGGTCTATTAGACAATGTCAAGAAATTTCTTATGGATCTCAAGGATGATGATGCAGAATGTGATCTCTCATTAGATGGACTTTTAGAACTACTTGGTATTAACTATGATGGTATTCACATACCATTGAAGAAGTCTCAGAGATATTAGAAACTATTGCAGAATCAAGACCACAGCACATTGGAGACATTTTAGATGCAAATACTGAACAAGAAAACACTGATTTACAAGATGATATGGAGCCCTTAGACACAAATGAACTTCCTTCAGAACCTAATGAGGCCACTAGGAAAGAAAGGAATTTTGGAAAGCTTATTGTTGTAGATTCTGAAGATGAAATGTTACAAAATGGCAAGAAATCTTGGTTTTGAACAAATGCTTGTATTTGGAACAGTTGTGGATTACTGCAAATGGCTCAAGATTTTCAAAAAATGCCCTTCTTCCGTTGAATTAGTTCCACCTAAAATCATTGTCCATGGAGGTGGTGGGGTTGGTAAAACTTATGTTATCAATTGCATTGCCAAATGGGTGGAGAAAATATTGAGATCACCAGGCTCTAACCCATTGAAGCCTTTAGTTCTCATTCTGGGACCAACAGGGATGGCTGCTTACCTTATTGGTGGAACAACAATACACACAGGACTGGGGTTCAAGTTTGGATGCAATCAATATTTTTATCATTAAGAAATGAGGACCAATTTTGAAGAATTAGAGATCATTATAATGGATGAATTTAGTATGATTTCATGAGACCACCTGATTAATGTTCACAGACGCATGGAAGAGATAATGGTATCAAAAGATGCATTTGGTGGAAGATCCACCCTGCTTTTTGGAGATATCATGCAGCTTCCCCCTGTCAGGGCCATTCCAATTTACTCAAAACCAAAAAGCCAAAAGAGCAGAAGTTTGTTCAATTCTTCAGAAAATCTGTGGAATAGTTTTGGGGTTGTTACATTACGAAAGAATTTCAGACAAGGAGTGTCTAAACTGAGACAATGCCTTGACAGGATTAGAATTGGTGAACTGTTGGATGAAGATATTGAACTTCTAGAAACAAGAAGATTGTCAAAGTTTCCAAACTTAGATACAAATGAAGCATCACATGTATTTTATACAAACCTTGAAGTGGATAACCATAATGCAAGAAGATTGAATTCCCTGAAAACTGAACTGGTTGAAATTGAAGCCAAAGGAATGTACCCAAAAGGATATAGACCAGATATTACCACAAATGAAATTATAGAAAATACTCCATTGAGACAAAAGAAACTATGTCTACAGATAGGAGCAAGGGTCATGTTGACTTTTAATGTGAGTTTGTCAGACTCTCTAGTCAATGGAGTTTTAGGAACAATCCGTGACTTTGCTTATGATGATCAGTCAATGCTAAAAGCAGTAATCATTGTATTTGACAATGAAGAAGTAGGTAGGTCAAATGCAGATGAAAGAGCATGAACTGGATTGTTCTAGATTCAAAGGACAGAATGGCTGTCCCATCTATAGAACTACACTTGAACACACTCTGAAGAAAAATGGAGCAGCAAAAGGGAAAACCACTCAGTTTCCCTTGAGATTAGCATGGGCAAATACATGTCACAAGTTACAAAAAAGTGCCACTATCAAAAAAGGATCATCAGATCTTGTTATCCATGGACATCCAAGAATCCCGAAAAATATGTTTTATGTCATGCTGTCAAGGTGTTCTAGCTTGGAAAACTTATACCTTGACAATGAAGTGGATTTATCCAAAGTACTATGTGATCCTGGAGCACTCAAAGAAAAACAGAGATTAGATGAAAAATCAATTGGCCTTACTTATAACATTGAATCATATGACATCTATTACATCAAGGTCCAAGGTCTTTGGGTAAACATAAACTTGATTTGTTAAATGATCCCTTTGCCAAATCTAGCACAGTCATTTGTCTAGTTGAAACTTGGCTTGATCCTACTATGCCATTTCAACATGGTGTCCCCCTGATAAAACATTGGTTGAAGCATCATCAGACCATGGAAAAGGATCATGTGCCTTCTTACCACAAGGTACTAAAATAGTTGGTCTAGTGTGTCAATCCCTGTATCAAATTGTTTCATTTGTCTATAAAGACCTGCAAGTTTCAGTTCTTTACATTTCTTTAGATCAACTTTTCATACCCTCCTTGAACAAGCTTGTAATTGGAGATTTTAACTTTGAAATCCAAGGTAAAAATGCACTGGTGACATTTATGAAGAAAAACAACCTGGCTCAAATTGTTCAGCAACCCACTCATCATGATGGAGGAAAAATAGATCACATTTATGTTTCATCAGATGTCAAAAACAGAATTGATTTCAAAATTGTGTTCAAATATTTCACAGATCACGCAGCTTTGCAAATAAAAATTACCTAAAAATTGTACTTATTATGGTTGTCTTTACTTTTGAAAAACATTTGTTTAGAATAATCATTTGGTGATGAAAATCGTAAGGCTTAAAGAAATTGGTTGTTGTCGGCCCCCAGCCTGAGAGGCCATAAATCAATGGATTTAGTATTCTTGCTCTTAAAAAAGAGCAGAACCAACAGCAGATAAATCTACTGATGATTGGAATCGGTCTACCCTCCGACACACCCAATCCCTTCCCATACAATGTCATTTATTCATTTAAGGTACCGCGCGTATAGATTGAAACTTTCAATCTTTTTTTCATATTATTTATAATATATAAGTGCACGTGATTTTGCGTAGAGGTCCAGCATTTTTTAATTTTAACGCAAGAGTAGCTGCTAAGTGCTAACAATCCGCGGCGGAGCAACAAGTTGTTTTTCAAACCTTATAATATGAGGTGTATCTTGGCTTTTTATTCAAATTGTAATGACGGATAATAATTATAATTATTTAATTAATGTATATATAATTATGAATAGAAAGTCAGAAGCATTCATACTAACGATTCAAATACTACTCCTAAATTGAAAGGGGGCATTTATAATAATAATTATTATTATTTATTGTCATTTGGGCTATATATAATAGAGAGAGTATTAAAGTAAAGTAGAGACGTGATGTGTCGTGTCGAAGCTGCTGACTTGGAGCTGCAAAACAGTTTCGACCATATGCATAGTATGTAGAAAAGTTCTTTTATTTAAATAAAATATTAAGTATTGATCTCGGAACGGTCTCAATTGAGACGTGAACATAAATGAGCTCTTCAGATCTAGGAATCGATGAAGGGCAAGATCTACCTGTTGAATGCAATCATGGGGAGAGGAAGAAAGGGAATAATAATTAATTAATAGACACAAAATGATCGACTATTTAACTATCTAATATCATTGATGCTCCAAGGATATTGGAACTGCGGAGTCAGAAGAGTAAAGATTTTGCGCCGTCATTGTATCTGTTTTATATGAATTATACATGTACTGTACATATATTTAGTAGAATCTTGCCAGGTACTTGGTCTCGTGATCCACAGAGAATCTGCGATGATAAGAAAGAAATATTCCGCACTGCACCCTGTATACAAATAGCATATGATATTTATTATGTTCTTACGTACCCTTGTAATTTTATATATGTATTATAGAAAAGCCTCAAGGTATTAATAATTTTATCATTTATTTTCTTCTTCTAGCTAATAGGATCCTTTCATTCTTATTATTACAATATCTTATCTATTGACGTCCCTTACTTAAGGTTACTGAGTCTTCCCCTCCAACTCATTCTTGAGAGAGCTATTATTAATAGCGTACATATATCTAAAGGTTCCACTGAATAACATGTCATCTGGCAAAGTTTTGATCTACGGTGGCATGGGAGGCCTTGGTCAAGCCATTGTCTCTCATTTCAAGTCCAAGGGATGGTGGGTCCTCTCCCTTGACACCAAAGCCAATGAAAAGGCGGACTCTAACGTAGTCGTAGATGTGAGCCTGGATTGGTTGGGCCAAGAGGAGTCTGTGACTCAATCCGTGAGTGGGATCCTCTCAGATTCTCAAGTGGAGGCGATCATCAACGTTGCAGGTAGTTATTTCATTTAGAGGAGTTGAAAGGATGATGAATATAATTAATTAATACTTTACCCTAGGGGGCTGGGCCGGCGGATCCGCAAACTCCAAAGACTTTATCAAGAATGCTGATCTCATGTGGAAGCAGTCCGTATGGAGTTCCAGCATTGCAGCCGCACTTGCTTCAAAACATCTCAAACCTGAAGGACTTCTTGTTCTTCCTGGAGCTCAAGCAGCTCTTAAAGGAACCTCGGGTATGAAGGAAAAAACAAAACAAAATATAGTTAGTTTAAAACCACTCCATGATCATCATCATTCTAGGTATGATGGGCTATGGAATGGCCAAGGCGGCTGTACATCAGCTCGTTCAATCCCTCTCAGATCCCAAGTCAGGTCTTCCAGAAAAGTCGGTGACTCTTGGCCTTCTTCCCATCACTCTTGATACTCCCATGAATCGTAAATTTATGCCCAAGGCGGATTTCTCCACATGGACAAGTCTGGAGTATGTCTCAGATACTCTATTCAAGTGGAGTAGCAATCAGGATCGCCCTACAAGTGGAAGTCTTGTTCAAATGATCACCAAGGGTGGAAATACTGAACTTGTTTGTTAAACAAGTTAACGCATCCACTTCATTATTTGTTACGTTGGTGGATATTATTGGTTACGAGGTCACTTTTTAATTTTAACTTTGTTGAATATGTGCAATTCATTGTCTCAATAAACATAGAATCATTCTCTTATTAATTAATTATTAGAAGTGTAGCATTTATTGATTTGTCAAATGTATATATATATATATATATATTTAGGATTTGGCCTTTTAAGGACTCCTCGTTTTTTTATTTTAACATCTATAATTTGAAGAACTTTGGGGGACTTAAAAGCCAAGAGTGCTGGAACATAAAGACATAGTAGTATCGTATCACAGCATGCATTTATGGTTATCATTTTAGGAATTGGATTCCTGTAGTAGTTTCTTTTGGATAAATGTGTTTTACAAATGTACTTGTATTGATTTTACTATCTCGGTTCATCTTTTATTTTTTAGTCAGGAGAGAGACTATCCCTTTCATTGAAGATCCAATTAAAGACTGTGATAATCAGTCTATCGATTATATAAATTTATTCAAATGAAGAAATTTTTAATTTGTTGATTTTACTAGTACAAAAAACTTGAATCTCTTTCATGAGGACCTCATTTTAACTTGCCTCCACATGGATTCTATTATACAATTTATTTTAAAAACTTCTGGATCCGTAGAGTTCAGATACCCGTACAGAGTTGATTCATAAATCATTATTAATATTGATAATTTAAAGCTAATGAATAGTTACATATGTATGGACAAACGTAACAAGTCAGTGTGTATCTCCAACGGATTATGAGGTACATATTTATTTAAATGTATCTTTTAGACGTGACTTTCATAACTCCTTAGTTATTCTTGTCGTTATCAACAGTCGAGACTGTCTCACTCCAGATCTAATGCGAGAAAACGATGGGATCTGTCTTATAAAAATTGAATTTAAAAAGTATAAAATGAATAACTTAATTTGGGAAAAACCTTTCTACGATTTCTAAAGGTCATTATTACACCTCATTAAGGGATGAACAGGTTCATTTATACGGGTATCAATTATAATGAAATTCTAACCGTAATTGATATAAGTACCTACATACATTACGTAATAGTATGTGCTTAGTATAATTGAAAAACTAAATGAATATAATTGTGTCTCCCAGCTGAGTATATTATTTAAATCAGTTTGAATAAATGCGCAATTGATATTTTTAAACCTTCATTATTTCAATTAAATTATGTACATATATAATGACTTGATATATATATATATATATATATATATATATATATATATATATTCTGTAGTTTTTAAAAAATTATAAATAATTAATTAATTAAGTATAATCAATTATATAGAAGTATATTTATACTTTTATTAAAAATGGGTTCCTCACATTTATTTTATAATCTTAGAACAGTCAAAAATAATTTATACTATTTGAAGACCTGAAATATTAATGAAGTAGACCCAATGATGAGAAAACACAGTATTTAATATATAATTAGAGTTTAGAAACACTTTGCAAGCACATCATCCATGCTTTAGCAATCTACAAAAGAGAGTTGAGACAGCAGATTCAAATCAAAAACATTTTTAACATCATCTACATACACAAAGTCTTAATTATAATTTTTAATTAAATTAAAAACCTTCGAGTTTAACTGGAGCTTTTTTGAATTTGAAAAAGGGGCTTCTGACTGATTCCATAACTGCTAGATAAAAGGACTCTTATCGGGCGCTTGACATCATCTCGTTTGAAACCTGTGGGTCTCAGCTTATGAATCCATTCCTTATTCATCCATTTCATGACATATTCAGAGAGTTATTTAAGTATAAAGGATTTGGCCGACTTTTGGGCCTACTCCGGCACCCTACGCCCCTAGGAGTCCCTTTAGGCCAATACAAAGACTGGAAATGGAATTTGCATTAAAACCACTAGCGAATCATTATTTTTAATGCATAAAATGAGTAGTATCCTTCTAGACTGGAATTGAAGTTGAAGTTGAAAAATGGACCAAATTAGCTCAAAAAGTAGAGTCCAATTTCTCAAAAACCGTCGGACTCTTGGAAAAAAAAATTACAGATTTGAAATCAGCGTGCAAAATTGAATAACTTTTATTATACTTATTATACCCCTTAGGATTTTTGACTGTTGACGAGTACCATAATTTGGGGTGGGGGGGAGGTTCTTTGATCTACTAATTTTCAATAGAGCGAGAACTCCACAGACTTTGAAAAATGATATCTCTTTGACTCGATAAACGATCTGCAGATATATGTATTTGTATGTAAGCCGTGATAGAGTGTATATCTTAACCCTAAGGATAAATTTTAAAAGAAATCTTGTGAATCAAATTTATAATTGAGAATAATAAAATATTTATACAGCTAAAAGGTACTTAAGATCGTCGTATTCTACATACTCCTTTTTTTGTCATCATGGCTGGCAATGAAGTTCTAGAGGAGGATCATTCCCACTGCTCAACTTTGAATGTGTCGCACTCTGATATTTTAATTTCCTTGGAGGCAAGTAGATACGAAGGTCTTCCAGATATGTTCATATTCAACTTCACAGTCTCAGTTGCCGTAATGACTTTCTTATTTCCAATTCCAACAAGAATTGAGGGTTATAGATCCCCTCAGCACTATACTCAGTATATAATTGATTGTGGTCTACGAATAAAAAGTTTTCTAAGATTTGTGATGTCCAAGGACTGGCTAACTATGAGAGAAGGGGCTTTTACCCTACTCTATGGACAAGAAAGCTATCATTTACTTCGTTTTCAACGCTATTTGATCATTTCGCTTCTCTCAATGTCAATCATTAACCTCGGAATCATAATGCCCATAAATATCATGAATGGCGACAATAAATACCCTGATTCATTCAGTGCGTCCACTTTAGGGAATTTGAGCCCTCATTCTTCCTATGTATGGGCACATATATTAGTTGGAAATTTGCACACCATTATTCTAATGGTGGTAATGAGTCGATTCATCCGTAAATTCGATCAAATTCGATTTGACTCAAAAGTTACCATTAGAAAACTTGTTTTATTGAAAGGACTGCCATATTCAATGTGCAAAGAGTCTGCAGTGAGAGACTGGTTTGCTCGCAAATATCCTTGGACAAGAATTCATTATGTGTCCTTCGTCTATGAAATTAAGGTGATTCAAAAGTTGAAAAATAAATTACAAAGGATTGAAAAGATTCTAAGTGTTTGTACGAACGAAGATAAAACATTTAGACGAGCAAAAGTTTTGGGTTGTATCTGTGGAACGGGTAAGGAGAATGCCAAATCGTTTTATGAGTCTCTGCGACATCAAATCCTAGAGGATATTAATAAGGAGAGACAAAAAAGAATAATTGATGGTCCATTGGATTGGGCTTTTGTGGAATTTGAAAGTGATGATCACGCCAAATTCATTATGGAGTGTGAAAAATATGACGAAATAAAAGAAGGCAAGTTTGAAATCCTTCCGGCACCGGACAAAGAGAGTATGGCATAATATTTTATATACATATATGTAGATAATTATTTGCTCTATAAGTATATGCTTTTTCCCTCATTTTCCAATAGATATCGAATGGGGGAATTTTACAACGGGCTTTGGAGCACTACTAAGAGAGATATTCGTTAATTTAGGTCTCATCCTCACGTTTATTTTCTTTACGACTCCACAAATTATTATGGGGAATCTTGAAGATATATCAATTATGATTTCTCACAAGAAAAGTATAAAAGTTCCATCCTTGATTCAGTCCTATATTCCAATTATATTCACGTCTATCATCGGAAAAGCATCAATATTTTTCGTCATGCTAAGCACTCGTCTTTTGGGCTATACAACGCAAACCAGAATAAATAGAAAAATTTTGACAAGAGGCTCTGCCTACTTTTTGCTAATCGTTTTAATACTCCCCGCATTTGGATCACTCTCAATAGAAAGTCTTCTTCAATTATACTGGAATTTATTTGTTCAAGGATCCGTTGGAAGTCAAAAGAATAAGTCTCGTTGGGAGTGTATCTTTTTACCCAATTCTGGAGTATTTTTCAGTAAGGTATTCTCCTCCAAAGTCTGATATTTCTGTCTAATCATGTTTGTTTTTTCAGTTGACTATCTAATCACGAGTACCTTTATTGGAAATGTATTTCATTTACGTAAAGTTCAGAATTTCATAATGTTAATTAAAAATACAATCATCTCATCCTCATGGTTGGAAGTAAGAGTAAGGAATGGGGAGGGGATTGGAAAAATCTGGTTTGGTCAAGAGTATGCTTACTTCATTGTTCAGTTTTTTATTGGGGCAGCCCTTGGAGTATCTTGTCCTTGGGTGACAGCTTTTGCATGTCTATTTATGATTATTCGACATTTGGTTGATACTGATCGCTTTCAATGTAGTTTTGAATCTACGAAATTGGATGTGGATTTTTATATCCTCATCGTTTCCATCGCAGTTGGAGGAACTCTCTTTCAACAATTTTTTACTTCTCTTTTTCTAATTATAAAATCACATGGAGAAGAACACTTTTTGAAGGCAGAGATGTTTAGTGCTCTTCTATCCGTATTTTTTACTTTTGTAATGTCTTGTAAGCTCTCCAGTGGATGGAGAAAACTTTCCACGATAGTAAACATGAATGGGATTAAACAGTTCAACTATTTTTTTCAAAATTAATTGAATGTGAAAATTAGCTGATTGAATGTGGCTCTAATAAAGAATTTATTTATTTCCTTACATTAATAAGGGATCTATGTATGAATTTGGTTTGTTAAACCACAATACTTAACATTTACTTAATAAAAAATACCCAAGAAGAGGAGGAAGCCTGGCTACGAGGCCGGATATACTGCTTTTTCCGGATTATAAATCGCAGTTTTATTTTTATTATAGTTTTGCCGGAGGTGTGACTCCAGAGTGAGTATTTTGACGATAAATAAGAGGGCCTCAGTGTCATGCTCTTACAATTTATACGAACATTATTTTTATTCCAAGGTCATTATGATTTCTATACCTCGTACGTAAGACTTGCATATTATTATGATTATTGCCTGGAAGACATGGAGTCTAATTTCTTTTTCATTCTTTCCGGAGCTCAAACTTTCTTCTATTTGCAGATCAATATGATATTATTATGAGCTGATCATTCAATTATTTTAATGTGGATTTGCACATCAAAGGATCACACATTCGTTACTATTATCTTAAGAGCATACATATATGGGATTACTAAATTACCCAGCAGTTGGAACGTGTTAGAGCAATATATTTTGAAAAACTCTGCATTCAAGAATAATATAATTAAAAAAACTATGTATTTACTAAATGCCGGAACAATTTATTAAACGACGTAACCTTTCACAACTGACCTCTGTATATTAATTATAATTATTATTTATGGTATATAGACAAATAATATAGAGTGTTCATTTTCATAAAGTAGCGAGGTATAGCGAGCTGAACTGATCTATAAATATATATATCAATATAATATCAATTCGTCATAAATCATAATTCATAAATTATGTAACATAATATATGTATATTCCGGCTACCAAAAATTTGATTTTGAAAAATATGCGAGAGGTTGCGTGCATTGAGAGTACTACAAATTGTATCTGTCACGCATGTATATATATATGAGAGCGCTCTTTTTGTACACATATGCATAAATTTTTATAGCTAGCTATATATTAATATATATATATATTATTTAGCAACTTTTTTCTTTGGAATCAACTGCGTGTAAACAATAACAGATCGCGTGCAACTTTTCACGTGGAGGAGTCGAGTTCGTAGTTGTGCAAGGAGTGGAAAATGCCGAAATCCAAGAGAGACAAAAAGGTATCCCTGACCAAAACGGACAAAAAGATTGGCCTTGAGAGCAAGCGCTCCCTCGTAGACAAAATCCGCGAGTCCCTCGACGCCTATACCCGTGTCTTTATCTTTGAAACGGAGAACGCTCGTAATCTCCATCTCCAGAGGATTCGACGTGAATGGAAAGAGGACAAGGGAGGAAGTTTGTTCTTCATGGGAAAGAATCGTGTCATGAGCCTGGCACTGGGACGCAGCCCTGAAGAAGAAATCGCTCCTGGACTCCATCAAATCTCCAGCCTTCTTAACGGACAACGAGGACTCCTCTTCACAAACGAGTCCCTCGAGGACTCTCTTGAATACTTTCAAAACAACAAGGAGCCGGACTTTGCCCGCTCTGGAGGAAAAGCACCTCAAACAGTCGTTTTACCCGAAGGTCCCGTCCCAGAGATGAGTTTCGCTATTGAGCCGCAACTACGAGCCCTTGGTCTACCCACAACCCTAAAAAAAGGAATTCTTCATTTCACAAAGGATCATGTCGTCTGTAAAGAGGGGCAGACCCTTGACTCGAATCAGGCACGAATTCTGAAGCTCTTTGGAATGAAACACGCGGATTTCTCTATTAAGTTGCTTGCCTATTGGGATAGGAGTCAAGACTCTGGAAAGGAGTTTACCACTCTTATCAAGGACATACCCACCAATAGTGATGGAGAAGGGGATGAGGAGGAAATGGAGTAGTAGTTGTGTTGAATCTAGAGAAAATGAGAGTCTCTTACAACATATGTATACTCCCCCCTTCCTGCCTAATTGTATCAACGATATTCCTTCTTAATCCTATTGTTATGTACTATTTCATTTTGAGATCATTATTAAATAGAGAAATGTCTATAATATGTATGTATACTTATTCATCTCCCTCATTGCATCCCTTGGGTTCGCTCTTAATAAATCAATCTAGGGATTTGATTTTCCATATTTTGTATCCCACCTCTTCTTATTTGTGTATCAACTCACATTCATCTCTAGGTTGAGTGCTCTCTAGAAGCGTGAAGGGTATAAATAAATAATAATGAATTAGGGGATATCGATTTCCATCATCATCATCTACGTAAATGACAGGCCTTCATCATAACCGGCTCTAAGTCACTCACAAAAAGTAGTTACAACATTGGAGAGGAGAGGAAAGAAAGAAAGAGAGCTGAGTCATTTTTTGAAGGAGTAGACTTGTCGATGAGTAACTCATGTAATAATAATAATGTACAGCATGAAACATAGACTCAATAGGAATGTGATTTTAGTGCGGAGAGGAAGGATATACAACCATGGATGAAAAGGTATTTTTTCGTCGAGTGGTTGACGACGACAATGGAATTATTCTATGACTCTTAAAACTATTTCCATACAGTTGTCTTGAGACTGGATGGTAATTAGGCTCTTCTACAAAGAGTGGAGTTGTATTGCTACTGGTACGGCGGTGAGGGTATTCAATTGAATGTTCCAGACGGGAAATCATCATTATTCTAACTATATAATATATAGAAATGAGGTAAGGGCACATCGGTTCGACGAATAATGACTCTCTTAAAAGTACTTAATTAATGAGTGCAGCAGCTATCTAAAAAATTGCATATTATAAACATATTATGTTCCATGATACAGTCTAATAGTTAACTTTGTTTACTAAAAGTGAAATTGACAGATGAAGTAACTTTTAATTTAGTCTTATAATACAGTCTCCGACAGTAACATTACAATAATAATAATAATAATAATATTGAGATAAGAGTCCCATCATTCCATGGCTATTGAGTAATATCTTTTTTTTTTTTCTTTTTGCATGCAGGGGCATGATGAATATTACAAAAAGTGCAAAAGTAGGGAAGATGTAGGAAATTCTGATTAAATAATAATATTATATTGTAGTAGGTGAGGGTTCCTCCTAGCTGTTGTTAAGAGTCTTATAAAACTTATAAAAATATTCTCTGATACACTTTTGTTTAGTAAATCCAGGGGCGTTCCATGGGAGGGGCTCTTGCTTCCCCTCTCCCCAATATATATATATTACATAGTGGATATAAAAAAAATGAAAATTCTGAGCTAGTCCATTCACACAAAAAAGTTATTTAGTTGAGAATTTCGTTTGGATATAAATTAGAGTAAAAAGTTGATGATTTTTATGAGAGTTATTTTTTTTTAGGGATGCGTTAATCAAGGTACTCCTTTACTGATTTGAAATGCAATGGGCAGACTGTTGTACTGCATATTCATACATGTAAATAGATTGGGAAAAACAAGAGCCTTTTTTGGGGGGGGGGGATTTTTGCAATGGAATTGAAAAAAAAGTGCTCCGAGTTTTAGTCGTGTTGCAAGAAGGGCAGTACATATACAATCAATATTCTTCTTATTATTTTTTTAAAGTAGAAGTACAATTTCTTCATCGTCCGTGTTCTTGCATTTGAAATAATAATAGTTGTCTTAAATAGAATAATATCTTGTTTACTTACTTATTTTTTTTTTTTTTTTCAGAACTTGTACGTGCTGATAAAAAAAATACGAGTAGTACTAAAATTATCTACTAATTAAAAAAATCAGGCAGTGCGAAAAAAAGGTTGAATATGATAGGTTCAGACTACAATTTCTACGGACTTGTTGGACTCCTCCTAGTAAAAATCGTTTTCGTCGTAATATTCATTCTCTACTGCTGCAAAAAATCGGATGAAGAGATCTATGATGATAAAAAGCTATCCTCTCATGGGGCGGAATCCTCTGACTTACCTCCAAGCTACTCGGATCTTATGGACAACAAGGATCCACCCATTTATATTGCCTCTATTTTGAATGAGGAAATTAATCCAGAGCTTAATAAGGAATGGGCCCTAGACCTTGAGAATCATGCCGTCAAACCTGAGATTGAAGATGTGATCCAAAGGAGTAGAACAAATTCCTTTATCGTTCTCAATCAACATCCCACCTCTCATCGATCCGAATCCTCAGCATCTCATTTAAATAACCTTAGACTTACTCTACGTCAGGAAGCTCTTTTCTTTCCTAGATCCATCATTTAAACACGCCTAATTAATTAATTAATTAATGAAATTAAAAGGGCGTGGACTTTTTAAATGAACCGACTTTTGCTCAGACTTGGTACAAATTATAATTATACTCTTTTGGAAAAACAAACAAAAAAAAAGCCCATTCCAGATATGGAATTGTTTCACGTATCGTATTATTATTTTACATATCATTGATATTAATTAATTAATTAATTAATATCAATTCAACAATACTTTGTATTACTATTATTATGACGTTGTGTCTCAACAACGAAAAATATTTTGCTAATTTGTATGAGGTGGACACTTTTGTACTGTTGCCCATGTCTCATTTCTCCTATTTGTGTATATATATTAATATATATATATATATATATCTATGTGTGTGTCTTATTTAAGTAAATAAATAATAATTTTGAATGGATCTTTCATTATATCATTATTAATTAAGTACGGATGCGAATCAAGTTGCGAGTCTTTTCATCCCGATTCTAATTTATATCACAGTTAATTCGATGATTAGGATTTAGGAGACTTACATAAGTGGGACTCGAGTTCGAGGAGTTTTGAGATATAGATCCCTCCTAGCTCGGACTCAGTCCTCTGCATCATCCAATATTAAAACTCAATTACAAATATACAAAGCTCTTTGATAATAATAATTAATTTGAATTGGGAATAGAAGATGATGGTAAGTGAGTCTAGAATCGGATAGAGCCTATATTCAAGTCTAAATCTTTTAACTTTAGGGTTTGAAGAGTCCCAGTTGAATGAGGATAAGTCTAAATTTTATTTAATAGCCATCACTTTCAAGTCGCAAATAAAAATTATAAAGATCTCCTCTTTTGGCTTATTAAAGTTAGTGCGTATCCTGGTTAGTTCTTTCCGTGACTCATGTTTCCTCCTTTAATAGCGTCAACATCTCAAGTTCTTCTCAATTCAAGGAGATTTTTAATAATGCAAAAACATAATGTGTATACGCTATTAGTCATTTGCTCTCATTTGAAAGGGCTTTTGTTTAAGCAGCTTTTTTCTTCCTCTCCCCCCTCCCCCCGGTCCCCAACTCTTATGAACTCGGCAATTAATTTTCAATTAGAAAAATACACTAATTAAATGACTTCATAAAACAAATAGGAACAAACTGATTATATAAAAATAGAAATTGATAAAATCCATGCGAAGTCCTCATTAAAACCTTCCAATAATAGCCCTAGTCATGAATAATTAAGTAATTTGAGCGCCAGTTACTAAGAGATCCAATAACACGCAGTTAGGCGCGTACAATTATCTAAAAAGGATGAATCTAAAACATGGTCAGAATGATCAACTTGTCAACGACCGACTTTGAGAACCATTACTACTAATACACTACAAGGATTGACATGATCTTAACATTTCTACACCCAGAGCTCCCTTGTACTCCATAGATATAGAAAGGTTATGACCGAGAGAGATGAAACAGTGAATGACTGATGTATCAATTCATTTATATACTCAGCTAATAAATCAATCAACAAATCACGCAATTGCATTCTTATATCAGTGTGTAAAGCACTTGACTTTATACAAAAGTTTATGAGGATCCCTATCAGTCAGATATTGTTTGATTAGTACTCCAAGTCGTACATGTTATGTAACTCAACACAAATCATTCCGCTTTAAAGTGCTATAAAAGAGTTCTCACTAATATTAGGGTGGATATAGATTAATTTATTATATTATGAACTCGCTCAAAAAAAAAAAAACACACGACATGACTAATGTGGTTAAATATACATTTAAAAAAAGTGGATAAATTATAATTAATTAACAGGTTTTTTTTGTTTGTTTTATTGAAGTGTTCAAAAAGGCCCTCTTGGGGATTGAAAATGATTTGGAGCGGGTCCAAACTTAATGCCTTTATAATTAGTCCACCTCCTTTGATTTAATGAGAGAATATTTTTTCTATATTCTCTTGTCAAATTAACATTGAGCTGCTTCCAGTCTTTGGGCCTCACTTTCTCAAATGCCGTGTCACTCAACATATCCCTCTTTCGAATCATTGTTTGAAGGTAAGTTCCTCGGAACCCACAGAGCCATTTGGGTGTACCATACATGATGTCAGTAGGGTGTATGTCATCATGACCTAAAATGTCTATATAGTCATTCTGACCTGCAAGAGCTCTGGAAGGGGCCCAGGGATTCTCTTTGATGTATAGATGAAGACCGTTAATTCTCTCTGAATCATTGCTCACTCTCGGAAGACACCCCGATGTTTTAACTTTGTCGATATAGCCAAACCTACGCAAGTGAGGATTTGCTACCTTTTCTGAATGCCAACGGGATGTGAGTGAGCTGGTGCTGAAACATCGAGAAAAACTTCCTCCCTTCAGAAACATCCTTGAAGAAGAAAAAAAAAATCGAAATGTAAATTCTTTAGACACACTCGAGAATGAATTCAATTTAGAGAGAAATCTAATTTATTTATACAGAAGAACTAATTTCGTTTTTGATGAAAAAAATTAAAAACAAGGCGCGCTGAGGAAGCTCCGATGACCGGAGTCATTGTTGAAACTGCCAATTGAGCAATTTCATAGATACTTCCAAATTTTTCTAAGAGCATTCGGGCTTTTTTATCACTTAGTCCATGGATAGTAGTTAGTGTCTCTATAAGTTTACGATCCGTAGACCCACCATGAGCAAATGAATTGGATCCATCGTCATTCGTATCAATGCCGAATTTGAAAGGATTCACTTTTCTACGACGATTAGTGGCAGAAAACTGAGCAAGGAGTTGAGGTAACTGAGAGGCTGTATTTCGTATAGGAATAATTTGAAGGCCCAAGTCTATGATACAGAATGTTTGTAAAGAAATGAAGGCAGAGTCAGTCAAATCCGAGGACTTGATGCAAATAACCGTTCCTTTTAAGCCCTTGATTGACGAAATATATGCAAATAAAAATAATCTTATATGTTTGTAAGAATGGTTAATTTGTAATGAATGAGGACTTGAGACTTTTAAGAAAGGCTCTAATATCTGAGAGATAATTAATAATAATCATGCAAACTAATTAGCCACTAAGGCAGGAGCACTTTATAAGTGTGACGATTTAAAAAATGGCATAAAATTATGATTTATTTTTTAAGCCCCTTCAAAATTTGTGGTCTAACATCGCAGAGCGAAGGGGGGTGTCGTCGTGACTAAGATTTGACTAATTACAACTACATGGATAATTAAGTGTATGATATTAATTACGTTTAAGTAAGTAAGTACCTCACAATTGATAATAGAATTATAGAACTTGGCCAATTTAGTTTTATAGGACCTCGACTCAGCCATGTATTCATCTTCATTGATGAGGAGAAGAACACTTGAAGGGGAAGTTTGGAAATCAGCAGGCCCTAATTCCTCAGAGAACTTAACAATGAGACC
This sequence comes from Lepeophtheirus nordmannii, assembly GCA_963680855.1. NCBI lineage: Eukaryota > Metazoa > Arthropoda > Copepoda > Siphonostomatoida > Caligidae > Lepeophtheirus > Lepeophtheirus nordmannii. The sequence goes on along the minus strand of OY804524.1, from coordinate 31,542,562 downwards.
AGACACACTGGACATCCAAGAGGCTCCTGCCCATCTTCGATGAATGATGATTTCATTATCCATCATGTTTGTGTCTGGATTGATGAGATGTGAGGAAGTGTTCATGATGATGATGGTTAGTAGTGTACGGAGTAGTCTTCCGTTACAAAAAACAATCAATCTTTAAAAAAAAAAAGGAGATTTTTGTGACGATGAAGAGACATTTGAATAACTTTTTCCACTCCCCCCTCCCCCCTTTCCAAACAATTTTGAAAGAAATTTGGGGGTAAAAAAAATTATGGAAGCTAAATTGAATTTTACTGAATATAGAAATATGATAAATATATATATATATATATAATATTTCAACAATATATATTTTTAAATATTCTGAGAAAAAAAAAAAAAAAAAAGAGAGAGAATCAATACGAAGTAGAAGATAAGAGGAGAAGGTTAACACAACTAGACAATGATTATTATATTAAAAGGATGTAGGTAATTAATATGAACATAAATTAAATCACAAATAATTTTCTCCTCTCTATGATTTCATGACAATTTTAGGATATTTTTTTTTTTTCTTCTTCTTCTTTAATTACAACAAATAAGCCCGTGTATGTATTCATCATTTCTTTTTAAAAAAAATTACTTATTTTCGGTAAAAAAATAGGCATAAAACTTAATGTTTGTATATATAGCATACGAAGTTATATAAACTTTTTAAAAAAAATTATTATTTTTGTTTTGTTTTTGCAAGGTTTTAACTCATCAGAAGGGGAGATTGGAAAGAGTCGTAGTAGAGGAGGATCAAAAATAGATGGCTCTGGTGGTATTCCTTTCTTATCGACTTTCATCGTCTGGATCGATGATGATAATCGTTTTGGCGGTAACCTCCTCCTCCTCCTCCTCCCTTTCTGAACTTTCCTTCGTCAAATGAACCACCATGAGAATTCCTCAAACTACTTCTATGATGATAAGGCCGGCGATGGTGTCGATTATTGTAGTCCTTATACGACGAAGAATTCCTATGATGATGATGGTGGTGGTAATGGTGATTATTACTGCTGTTATGGTGAAATCCGTTTTGTTGGGCCATTTGAAATGGATTCATTCCATTGCTGCTGCTACTGCTACTGCTGCTGCCGCCACTATGGTAGGGTATCGAGTCGGAATGACGTCTCTTTATCTTTTTAGTTCGCCCTCTATCCATTTCTTCATCATAGCGATCTCTTGAATCACTTCTGGATCGATTGTAATTATAAGTGGAGGATGATGAAAATGTTGAGGATTTACTTCCGTTCCATGCAGTCACTTTGTCTGACAATGAGGATTGCCGTAAGAGCTCATCCACTACATTTCCTCCACTTCCATTTTGATGGCCATTGCTCCATCTGGAGTCGGAATTGTTCATATACTTCTTGGAGGGGGACTCCTCAAAACCATTTGAAAAACTCTTTTTCCGTTTCTTCTTACGCTTGTCATCCTCATGAGATTCCTTTCTATTTCCAATGCTTGACTTCTCCTCATTGTTGTTGTTGTTGTTTATCCCTTCCTCGTTCTCAGATGAGGAGGGATGTGAGGCATGGGAATTAGTGTTCGTATTCCTACTAGATGAGGGTGAGGAGTCACTTTTATGTCCCTCAGAGGACCCTCTATCATCTCCATTCATGACTGAAGATACTGATTTATTCTTCTGTGGGAATAATCTACCTAAAGTATTGGAAATAACTTCCTTGACCGCACTCATTTTTTTAATTTTTTTGGGAGAACCCACTTCACTATCACTATTTGTTTGTTTAACATTCCAGGAAGAACCTCGAGATACCTCTGTGTCCGAGTCAGAGCGTTTGTTTTGTAAGTTATGAATGCGCCATTGTCCTCCAGAACTTGAGGAGTTGTCACTATGAATTGATGGGTTATGGTGCTCCATATCGACAACTGTCCAAGTTCCTGAAGCTGATGCCCGCTTCTCATCACTAGATATCTGTTGATTTTTTAGGGCAATGGATATAGGAAGAAAACCTGAGGAGTTGGAATAGACTCTCTTGCTGCTGCTATTATTATTATTATTAACAGCACCATTTTTGGATGCATCTTCACCATTTACTAAACTCGGCTGTTTGTCCTCATGTAAGCCATTCTGACTTGTGACTTCCTGATTGGCGGCATGGTTACTTTTATCCTCGTCCTCGGTAGAAGAAGAGTCTAACTCATCGTAGGGCACCAACTTCTTCGGTAACGAGGATGTCGATGGAGGTGGCGGCAGTGGTGGCGAGGGCTTATGCACTCCATTCATTATGCCAGATTTTTTGACATTCACGTTGTTGTTGTTGGTGTTGATACTATTCTTAGTATCGTCTTTTATTTTATTGTTGACACTGATTGAGATGGAGGGAGGATTCAGTGGTGGTTTAGTCCACTGACTATGCGAAGCTTGGGTCATTTCATACATTACAACATATGAAGCAGTATTTAATGCCTGAGACACAGGCACGGGTCTAACGTGACTATCGTCAAATTGATAAAATTGTCCGTTTGATGCCTCTCCGATGGCTGTGTAGTGTCCACAATTTGGAGAAGGGCCCACGTGGGTAATCATGGAGACAAGGCGATACTCTAATTTACTTTCTTTAGAAAGTCCACCTCTCACAAACCTCGAGACTTCTAGTCTTCGACTCAGTTGAACTGGCTTGCTGATTTTACCTCCAGTGAGAGCAAATCTCTTGAGTTGAATGCAGAGCACAACTGGAGGCCTTTCAATAAACGAGGATTTCTGTGCTGGAACTTTAACTTTACACTTTTCACATTTATACATGTTGGATCCATCCATTCCTCCCAACTTTTCAGGGCGAAAATAATGAGCTAATGCCTCATCTATATTTGATGCAGAACGAATATCAAGTAGCAGGTCCATGAAGTGCTGAAACGTGGTTGAAACATATTTACAACGCACACAGGTTACATCTTGTCTCATATAGCCACCAAAGATTTGATTGAACGGTGTGGTTTCTTTACTCGCGTTGTCTAGGTTTTTAGCCTTGGCAGATATTAAAAATGACTTTTGAAGTGACTCGATCAAATACCTATAGGATTAAAAGTAATTAATATTAAAGAAGAAGAAGAGTAAAGGTATAATAATAGTGGACACAAAGTAAAAAAATAAATAAACAAATCACACTACCCTTATGGAGAAATAATAAGTTTATCAAATTCAAATAAGGTTTTAATGACGACACTCCATGAAAAAAAAGGAAAGGAAGAGTAAATTACAAAATCAAGACAAGGACTCTCAGTATTCATTGAAAGTCAAATTATAGGTCTATTGATTTTAAAATAAATACATGGAAAGAAGTGTCTTCACGCGAGCAACATTCTGCTGCAATTAATCAAAGTATCTGGTGATAAGTGTTTGTTCTGAGCATCATATGTAGAAGATATATGTATATCCTCAGGGTAAATATTTCTCCATAGACAAATTGTATTGTAGTAGGGGTATGAACACACCTTAAGAACTCGTGAGCATCCTCTTGCCGTCCATGAACAAGATGCTTACAAATGGTTTTTAACTTTTCATAGACACGACTGGGTCGTACAATGTGGGTTCTGTGTGACTCCTTGAGTGTAAGACTCAGGGCACAGATGGTGCAAGAATGAATGGAGTATCCGCTGCCACCGTTGCTATTACATCGATGTTGTTGTGCATCAGTTAGGTAATTGATGAGAGCGGGAGTATGAAAAAGAGCTTGGAGCGTGGAATTCAAGTAGCAGGTGTTTCCCACATTCATCATTCCAGCCCCTGGAGAAAAGGGGCCTTGATAGCCAACTTTGATTTCTTCGCGTTTGAAGAACGTCACCTGAAAGGAAGAAGAATGAGTGAGTGTGCGACTCAATAATAGTTAATTATACCTTCGGTTTGGGTATGGACACGGGAGAGGAGGATGACTCCTCCTGGTGGGTATTGCTGCCTGCTGCCTTGGATGCTCCTGAGAGTGAATTGAGGAGGATGTAGTGTTTGAGGGGCGAAGGGGATGAGATCCGCGTTGGGGGATCGAAGGGAACAGGAACTAGACTTCTTTTCGATAGAGCATTCTCCAGACCCTCTTCCAGGACCTTGGAATGATTTCCGAAGCTTTGTTTGAGAGTGGAGGAGATGGGATCTGCCGTGGAGGCCGGCATCCTGGGACACTCTTCTCTAAGGAAAACTCCTTCCCACTTATTTACTTACTTACTTACGCTAAGGCTAGTGACCGACCAACTTCTTCTTCTTCTCCTCCTCATGAACGAAGCAGGAGATGATGATAAACAAATGCAAAGACGCAGATCCGCTTCTGTCCCGGCCACCAAATATCCACAAGCAGCAGCAGAATTAATAATAGAGTAACCACGTTCTTCAAAATGGCGACTAAATAAATAACATGATAAAAAATGAGGGAAACACTGAGTCACACAAACAGATACAAATACACACGTTTCTCACTTCATAAATATATACATACATTAGCACAGACACACACACACACACTTTCAAACCGAGCTGACTCCACACCTACTATTTGACTATACTACACTGTCAAGAAGAAGAAGAAGAGGCAAGAGGAAAAAAACCGGCCGAGATGCCCTTAATATTTACACACACTATTATAGTGGACTATATAGTGTGTGTAGATTAGAGATGCTCCCCCCCCTCTTTCTCGATTCAAACTCCCTGTCCTGGCTATGATATATATATATGTATATAATAAAATAATACATATATTGCGAACCTCAAGGTCGACTCCGCATATATGTATATAGAATTGCAAAAAAAAAAATAAAAAAATACTATATAACCACTTGGAGAAGAAAAGATTAATGACAAGCAGTCTAACGGTACTCTGAACAAAAATGCTTAATCACAATGCCATTGATTCAACTCTGCATACATATATTTAGACTTGAAGAAGGGTTCCTTATTATTTGAGATATTGAAAATACTTATTACTATTAAAGTTAATATTATGAGTTGTATATAATTCTAAAGGTACATTTTTCCATCTAAAGGAAAGTTCAAATAGCTAGTAGAATATCATTGGATAAAGGATCTATCCATACGGCTTCATTCCTTCAAAAAGGCCTCTTTACGAAGGGCACTAAATAAATATTATGTATGTAGATTGATTGAAAAAACTAGGTCCGTTTTTTTATTTATTTTTACAACGAAAAGTGTGTAGCAAAGTCTCGAAAAGACTCCACTCTGTTACCCTCCTTAGTTCGAGTAGTATAGACTCAAGTCTAAGTAAAGTCTCAACTCAATAACGTCATACATACATATTGTTCCAAATCTCATTTGATAGGCCTGTCCCCGTATAATAAAGTATTTGCTACCTGCTCAAATGACAATGATAACATGTATTTTAAAATACTTAAATTATTTTAAAAATTGAGAAAACTTTGACTCAACATGGAAACAAACTCAGGAACTCTTTAGATAATATCTTCTGGAAAAAAAATTAGGGGTCATTTATTGTGAAATTGGATATAAAAGGCCACTTATGGCTCATTTATGACTTGGAAAATATCAAAAATCCCAGTGGCAAACATTATTATTAAAATTTTCCTTCAATATTGGAATATGTACTTCGTGGCCGGAATGACTTATCTTACAATAATAATAATAATAATTACTCATGTCCAGAGACATTTGTTGTTGATTTATCAGAGTCAAGGCAAGTTTGCTCAAGTTCCAGTCACTGATATACAAGTCCAAATGGAGTCTACAGTCCTTTCAAGACTCTGGATCATTAAATTAACAAATCTACTCATATTTTTAGAAGTTACATAGTATTATCTGGTAACTCGGTAGCGAGTCCATCCCTCTATTAATATGTATTATGTCGTATATTTTACTAAATACTCTACGAGGAATAAATCCTTTAATTGTCTAATATATACCCATGAATAGGTATGTATGTATTAGTATTTTCATGAGGAAAAACAACAAACTTGGAATAGAGATCTAACTATGTATGTCAACTAATAGTATTTATAAAGCTGTAGAACTCCATAAATAGAAGCACTGATTAGCTAAATGTACATATGTGTTTCAAATTATAATTGGAACAACATTGTGTAAATAGGTGTAAAAATAGTTTTAAATATATATATATACGGATTATGTTCAAGGTGAAGTCGACGTACATATGCGACTTATATACATACATTGATTCAGTCTTCCTCTTTACATTAGGATTTTTCATAAGGCCTTCTATGTATATAATATGTCTGCTTGTATTTTTTATTACTAATAGTCCGATGTCCTACTAGAACAGGGGTGTCAAACATACCGTCCACGGGCCGGAAACTGCCCGGAAGAATGGTCAATCAGACCCGCAGAATATATGGATTAAACTTTTTAATCAAATGTAGTTTATGACCTATCCGCTAGGGGTGCATGTTAGTCTTTCTTTATAAGTCTCTTGTAATCTCATGTAAAGTTCAATTATTATAATTTTCGATACCAGTTACTTAAAATTTGTGCAATTTTGTGAAATGTTTTGTAAAAGTGTCGTTCAATAAACTTTTAGTTAAATTTAACATTGTCCTTATTCTTCTTTAAATCAAAACAAAGGGAAGACATGATGATATTTTGGATATTTATAGCTAAATATGCTATAATTTTAATGGTCCAGCCCAATACGTCTAACCAGGGGTCGTATGTGGCCCACAATGTGAAATGAGTTTGACATCCCTGTACTAGAATGTCTCGACTCTTGAGCGAAATTACGGGGCTGAACATCGATCTCATTTTGTACCCATGAGAGTTGAAATCGATCGGTATTTTGATTATATTATCGTCATAGACAGAACGTAATTTTCAAGTCTGGGAGTTCATATGACAGTCACAAACAAGGAGAACCTAAAGACAAAATAAATAAAGAGTCAAGTCGAGCTATTTTTTCCACTCGCAACCTCGATTCACAAAAGGGAAAAGAAAAATTTGAAAAAACAACTGGTAGCTGCTACCCTTCTGTAATTTCCTTGTTACCAACTTTTTAATATTGGGTAGAGTTACCATTTAGATATACTATAGATTTATAAATTTTATCAATATTCAAATCAATCGTTAATACTTGTATACCAAAAATTCAAAAAAGGGCGCGCAATTTAATATATTTTTTATTCCTCAAAATTAGAAATAATATTAATACCCCTTTTTGAGTTTATAACACGTAGAGTCAGGTGCTTTAAATCAAAAGAGTCAAATGATGAAAATCAGCTGAAGGGAGAATACAGTGTACTATTTTTGTTCATCCCAAAAAGCTCATCGTGAGTATTGACAGCTACATCCTTGATGTTCAAAACAAACAAACATACATTATGATGAATACCTACATCCACCTCATTGCCAGTTAGAGGGAATAAAATTCCTTCGTAATCTCTTCCCCACTCATTTCCTCTAACCTATTGCAAGGTATTATATGTGAAGGATTATGAAGTGAGCTCCAGTATCTCAATTGTGGATCTAACCCATTCAATTCGTAGTTTTGTGAACGTAACATTGATTATTCATAGGAGGATTGACTGATTTGGATATTTGAATCATTATGCTTGAGCAAATGGAATAGTCAAAAAACACTTACAAAAAATGAATTAAATAAAAGAACGGGTTATATCATTGAAGTACACTTTAGTAAATCGTATAAAAAATAAATTATACCCGAGTTTGATGCAATTAATGACTACTGAGGGCTAGCTCCTATAAGGTAATTATGGGAGATGCATCACAGCCCATAGGTACATATATACCGATCTTCAAATCTGAAAGGATGTTTTTCTATTTGACACATAGTCTATTTAAATAAGGCTCTCAAATCTCACTCACTAGGTGTAAAACTAGGGATGGACATTTTGTTGAGGTGAGGTAGGGTGTCTGGAATGACGGTTTGTCATACCTTTATTTCATTTGATCGGTTAATTATATTTGAGAATATTAAAGAACACTCCATAACTGATGGAAACTGAGAGGAGTGAAGGAGTGAATTTGAAATGTCAGAGATCCATTTACATAGAAAAGGCAACCTACACTTTCTTTGCCATGATTATTTCCTAATAAACGGAAATTGAACTACTTATAATAAGTGAGGCATGTTACTTCTTCAACAATACAGACTAGACTAAATTCATAATGATTATTATTATCAAGTACCAACGGATATTTTTCTTTCTTTCCTTCCTCTAACTCAACACTATTTGAGCATTTTGCCCATGTCTACTCAAAGGGTTTTCATCTATTTGCATAGACGTCACATATGTGTCAACTCAAGAAGAAACCAAGTTACTCTGAAATATTTACCCAAAAATGAATTTGAACTGCAATCAGTTTCTTGAAGATATTCTCTTTAATTTGTATTAATAGTATATTTCGAATAATTAAATAATGACTCAAGTAATTGACACTTAGTTTAGAAAAAAAAAAATACCGGCCAACATCAAGAATAAAAAACATCTCGTATATTTCAGACTATGTTGTTACTATGACGTAAGGGATTCTTAATAGTTCTACAACAGATGATGAACAGAGGGTTGTAGCCAACTACCACTAAGTAAATTTCTGGTTTATGAAAAAGATGGACGTTCTTTCAGGGACCATATCAGTTTCATCTGCTCTTGTAATATTTATCCAATTGCTCTATTGGATAGACAACAATCCTTGCTTTCTTGATATAAAGTGATATTTTAGCAAAAACCGGCCGCAATAAGTCTTAAAATGGCTACGAAATATTTGACCGTTATATATATGAAGTAAAAAACAACTTAAAAATGGGTTTTCTTCTTTTCAATATTTGAAAACAAACAACATACTTTCTTGTTGACTTGACACATATATTGATTAGTTACGAATATAAATCGTTAGTAAACATTCGTTATTCTATGACTAGGGTCACCAAACTAGAACATGTAGGCCAGATTCAGTTGGCAGCATCAATCTATCCGATCCACTGAGAGTTAGTTTGTTAAACCAAATCCTCATAGTTGCTGAGGGACTGGATAAAAGATTCACTTTCACATCATTGACCCTACAGCATCCAAGTAGTATCATTTATCACTGATATTATATCAGTATTAGTCACACAATACATACATTCCCTAGGATTTTCTTTATCCTTACTGGGTGTGAAATAATCCTGACATTTTATAAATTTATAAGAATCTACCCAGATACAAAAAAAAAGAAAAGAAAAAAGAGAGGATTTATTCGAGCAAGAGAGGACGGTTCTCAATTCATAATAATTAATTAATTCAACTTATATTTTATGTATTTAAGATATTACTCAACATTCCCACTCACCCCTAAATATCTTCTCAGAAGTAGATGAGATTATAGCTAGGAATGTAAATAATATGCAATACGCCGGTTGCGAGATTTTGTGGAGTTGGCTCTTCAAACAGGTCTTTTTGTTTTCCAAAGCTGTTATCATTTTTCCTATATTACTACTGAGGGGAGAACATCTACCAAACAAAAAAGGGCTCAAGTCCTCGTATAATTATTATTAGTTAAAAATATATATATAATTTCCTGACATTAAATTCAGTTAATTTTCTGCCTCTCATCTATGGTTTACATACATAATATTATTATTTATTATTGATGTCTTCATTTGTATATATCTATATATAAAGGAGAATAGCAGCTATTTGCTCAGTCAAACGTCATGATAGCTCAAGCTGCTGCTTCCCTCTCAACATTCATCAAATTGTCAATTGAGTTTGTAACCAGGTTGTGAATAATTTTCTCTTTCTTTTTATTTTACACACCTCATTTGCATATTATTTACATTCCTAAGGATACCCGACCTGTCCTTGACATTCTTTCAATCTTAGTAAAAAAAAGTTTTAGTTACTCCTGAGTCCTGTTTCAAGAGACAAAGATATAGACAGGTACCTAGATTCTCAATCTTTTTTTTTTTTTTTTACTAATAGTCCTTAGCAGGCTCCGTGCAACTTTTTTGAAAGTAAAGGTATGGTTTAATATACCTAACTAATAAAGACTAGGGCTTGTAGGGTAGTCCATGAAGATAAAGTCTATTTTTAAATTTCTTAATAATGCTAAACAAAGTGGGACTATGACTGCGCTGGAATGTTTTGTCCCTATTCAGAGCTGACTCCTCATTACCGAGCACAAATCCCTACCATTACCATCATAAATGGAGCCGCGCATGAGGGGAGGTCAAGAGAGTCCCACTTTTTTTTAGAATTTACAAGACGTCATTTGAAATTAATTAATAAATGAGTTTATCACTAAAAAAATATATTTCTTTATATTATGTATCTATGGATAGGAATGTAAATCATATGCAATTCGGGCGTGTTATAAAAAAAGAAAGAGAAAATCAACCTGGCAACCCTGACAATTTAATTAATGTCGAGGGGGAAGCAGCTTGAGCTGTCATGACGTTTTACTGAGCTACAAGCTGCTATTCTCCATTATATATGCAACAATAAATAATAACATAGATGAGAGGCAGAAAATTAACTGAAATTAATGTCAGGAAATTATATATTTTTAACTAATAATAATTATACGAGGACCTGAGCCCTTTTTGTTTACATTTTATTTGCTTTATTAAACTCAATGCATGTATTCCTTCATGCGACATCTTTACTATCAGGTAGATGTTCTCCCCTCAGTAATAAAGGAAAAATGATAACAGCTTCGGAAAACAAAAAGACCTGTTTGAAGAGCCAACTCCACTTTTTTATCACACGCCCGAATTGCATATGATTTTCATTCCTATCTATGGAACACCCTAGTAATAATTTCTTTCTAGTTACTGCGACCCCTCCACTTATAAAAAGGATACGCGTTTTCTAAATCTCAACCAAATGATGATTTCCCTTGAAAGAAAGTTACATTTCTCAAATGCATTTTGCAACATTCTCATTAAAAAAAAAAAAAAAAGAGTGGGAGAATAAGGTTCAAAATCAGTTGGTATTGTTTTTTTTTTTTTTTAAAGTGGCCCTCGACACGTCCTGCTCCGGCTCCTTTGGTTAAGTAGTACGCCAATTCTAGCCCCAATGCTGGAATTATTATTTACTCAATAGTAGATATGTATTCACAGCTGTACTAATAGAAAACTCGATTTGAACCAAACGGATAAGGGAAAGAAAAGTAGACAAAAAATGAGAGTTGATAACAAAATAGAATGTGAGGACGAGATTTTTTAGTCACTCGCAACCTCGACTCTCATAAAGGGAAATGACTAATTTGAAAAAACAACTGGGTACTGCTAGTCTTCTGTATTTTCCTTGTTGCATACTTTTTAATATTGGAAGAGGAGTTATTATTTAGATAAACTATACACTGATAAATTCAAACCAATCATCAACACGTCGATCTTTTTTGCCACTCGCAACCTCGACTCACAAAAGGGAAAGGGAAAATTTGGAAAAACATCTGGTACCTGCTACCCTTTTGTAATTTCCTTGTTGCCAACTTTTTAATATTGGGCAGAGTTACTATTTAAATGTACCAAACATTTATAAATTCTATCAATATACAAACCAATCGTTAATACTTGTATAATATTCAATAATTCAAAAAAGGGCGCGCAATTTGATACATTTTTTATATATCAAAGCCTTAAATAATAATAATACCCTTTACGTGCTCATAACACGTAACGTCAGCTACTTTATATCAAAAGAGTCAAATATTGAAAATCAGCTGAAGGGAGTATAAATACAATGTATTTGGGTTAATCCCAAAAAGTTCGTCGTGCAATACTTGTATATTATTCAATAATTAAAAAAAAAGGGCGCGCAATCCTTGATTATATATATTTCTTTACATATTATCAAAATCATGAATAATGATATTAATACCCTATTTGAAAATACATAACACGTCGAGTCAGCTGCTTTAAATCAAAAGAGTCAACTGATGAAAAACAGTTGAAGAGAGAATACAGTGTATTTTTGCACATCCCAAAAAACTCGTCCCGTGTACTTATGTATGTAAGTGGGATACCACCGTGTTAGTAATTCTGAGTTAATTAAAAATTGATGGATACTAAAGGATGTAGATTTGTCTAAGGAATTATTTCAAGTACTAGGTATATTATGTGCTTTTTTGAGTTTTAACAATCAGTCATTAACAATGTTATAAAAGAATTTAATTTTATCAAAAAAAAAAAAGTTGACATACAAAAATAATATTAATTTTTCCTAGGGTCGAAAATCATTTAAATGATTTGAGATGCAGAAGTTAAGTTGTATCAGTAGATAATTAATAAAATATGAATTTTATAAAAATGATAGTTATATATAATTAAACCTACACACAAAGAGGGAGATAGAAATTATCTCAATATGAGATAATGGACGTTTTTTTGGCAACTGGCTCAGAGTTCCTTATTCTGAATCTCCTTCATGTTTCTCTGGCTCTTCCCCAATTTCAACATCCTTCTCCTCTATTTTTTCATCTGTCTTCTCTTCACCCCCTTCTTCAATTACATATTCTTGATCAGTGAAGGCTCTTCCAGCAAAGGAGGCCTGATTGCTCACCAATCCCTTCATGTAAGAGGGCAGATCCTGGATAGCATTGGGCAAATTAAACATTACTTTTTGTAGGTTTTTGAGATCACTGATAATATTTTTCATGGGGTTTACATGATGTCGTTTTGGTGGGGGTTTTTTGTTGGAGGGTCGACGCTTGGGTTTGCCATGGTTCTTATTAGGGCGGGAATGTTGGGGAGGAATGGGGCGATGATGATGGTTCATGTGAGGCTTCTTTTTCTTTGGAATGGGCTTCGGTGTTACGGCTGGAGCTTTGTGAACATCGTAGTTTTTGATCATGAGTGGAACATGAATACTTCCTGGCTTTGTTCGATTGTGCTTAAAGCGATCCTGATCAATCTCCATTCGTATAAAATTAGAACCGTATGGATTTTTAAGATATTGGGATACAAAGTCAGCAGTCGTTGGAACTGGAGGTGGAGGACTTTTAACATTTGAAGGGTACTGAGGATGGGGCTCTTTCATATTTGGTAAGTCCCTGAAGACAGTTCCCTCGTTTGGTCGATCAGGGAGTGCTCCTGGCTCCAGCTTTATTTTAGTATTGGAAAAAACGCCGTCGGGTCTAAAATAATATCCTTGGTCTGGCTTTTGAGTTACTTCAGGCACTTTATAATTATTTTTATTAGCATCAAAGGAATCGTCAAATGTGGGGATATTTGGGAATTTTAGAGTGGAGTACGAGGAGATCCGATTAGGTCCAGGGGTCGTGGATTGGGCAAAGTTATTAAATGAAGGGTGAGGATTTGGCCTAAATTCATTGCGATACGGAGCAGAAATGTCTTCATCCAACTGACTGATAAATTCAAAATTATCTGATTTTGGAAGAACGGATCGAGGGAATTCATTTTCGCTGCTACCCAAACCCTTTTCTTTGGATAATTTATTAATAAACTCTTCCAAATCATAGTTTTCAAAGTCATCGTAGTAGTCATCCTCATCCTCTTCTTCCTCATCACTTTCCTCCATGAAAGAGGACATCAAAGGTCTGTCATCATGACCATAGTCTGATAAATTCATGGCCAGAAACATGGAGCCCTCTTCCTTCTCCTCATCTTCATCCGATTCAAAAGGATGGGTTTTAAATGGGTTAATGTCTGAGAACTCATCGGACTCTGTAATGTCAAGTTGAAAATTTTTGTCATCAATCATATCATGGAGACCCTGAGTTGAGGTTTGAGCATCTGGGATGTAGTGAGGCTTAGAGTCTTGTTGCAATCCCTTCATTCCGGACATGAATGAGTCCTCATCATAGGAAAATGGATCTTTTAGCTCAACATCATGCTTGAAGGCAGCAAGACTTGCTCTGGGTGTGGAATGGGAGAGGTAACTTTTCTTTTTCCCAAAGACAGTGAAGGGAGTCGTACTTCTTACTTGATAGTTAAGCTCTTGGTGGGGTCTGAAAGGTACTTTCTTTGTGGTTCGTTGTTGGTAAATGCCTCCGTATTTGTAGGTTGGGCGAACAGTAAAGGGTGTACTGGGCTGATGATCATAGTAGGAGTAATGGGGCGTGGTCGTTGTTACCCTTTGGTAATGGTAGTTATTACCATAAATTTTTTTAGTAGGTCGAACAGTAAATGGCGATGTAGTGGGTTGGTGATAGTAAGGATCGGTTGGCCGTCTTGGGGGACGATCATAGTCATTCTCTTGAGAGAGTTCTTCAGCTTCTTTGGATATATTTTCATCCATACTTTTAAAGTGGATAAAGGAATTGACAGTTGGAGTGGAGTCAGGGAAAGCGGCATGAGGTTTCATTATGGATGGAGTTGAGACGGGGGGACGCTTGTTCATGGCACCATTCGACATTATTTTCATTAGTGAACTGATTCCCAAGTTAGCTAACTCACTGTTGATGTTTTGGCTAGATCCATACTGAGTCGTTGTAGCTGTGGGCCTCACAGTAAAGACAGTGGCAGGAGTTGAAGTCCTTTCCTTCTCTTTCATTCGTTTAACCATCATTTCAAATGGACTCATTGTACTGATCCTTGGTGCAGATGTGGATGTGGGACGAACGGTGAAGACGGTTGAGGGAGAGGAGGACTCGAGCATGTCCTTCATTTTAAATGACATAAGGTCAAAAGGGCTATTATTATTATTATTGATTGTTTGAGTTGTTGCTTCTGTCTTTGGCCTAAGAGTGGATGTGGGTCGTACTGTAAAGGGAGTGGACCGTGAGCCGGAATTTTCCTTCTCTTTCATTCGAAGAAGCATGATTTCAAAGGGACTCATCGTCTTTGTTAATTTCAAAGTTTTTGTTGTTGTTGTTGATGAGGATTTGGGTAGAAAGGTTGGACGCACAGTGAATGCTGTGGTTCGTGCCGTTACTCTTGTTTGGGTTAAAGTGCTTGCTGTGGTGGTACCAGAGTCAGAGAATGACTGCAAATTTTTCATCATGATATCTAATGACAATTGTTTATTTTGATTATTGGCAATAAAAGGCTTCATGGGTCTGTGATTAGGAAAAGACTCCATGGGGTTTTGTTTAGGACCATTGTTTTTCTTTTTCAACTGATTGCTTTTATGAATCTTTTTAATTTCTTTCATCATGAGATCAAAAGGATTTGAAGAGGAGTCATTCTCATTTTCAGAGTTGGATTCCTTGTCCTCTTTGGATTTCATAGCAGAGTCCTTATGAAGATGATCCATTCCAACCTTTTTACTTTGATGTCTCATGAAATCCTGGAGCTCCTTTAAAGACATGTCATTAAAGTCGGGTATACTCTGCGAAGGAACCTTTTTTCGCTTATTAATGGGTCTTTTCTTCTTGACCTTACGGATTTGTGAGCGATAAATGGTCTTGTAGTCATCATCATCATCATTATTATTATTATCGGCCTTCTTGCTCTCGTCCTCATGGGTTGCATTGATTTTTCGATAGCCGTATTTAAGATATGTGATGGGAGGTGTTGTTGTTGATGCGTAGAGTGAGGCCCTTGTGACCTGAATTGGATTTGGAATTCTACATTTGGAGGGATCCCTACATATATAGACAAATGGCTCTGGAGAGTAATCATTGGGCATTGGAGGGGATGTTGTTTTATCAATGGGTGTTTGAGCAGGTCTCCATCGATACGGATCATTTGCATAAGGGTCCGAGCTGTCATTAGCATCATCTATGAGTGCAGAAGATTTAGGACCATTTGATGACTCTGTTGAAGGGGTTGTTGATTCATCAATTGAATTATTTGTATTGATGTCCAGAGAGAGCGTTTCGTCCAAGGAGTCTGATTGATTTCCGAGCATTCTCCTTTGAAATGAAGACTTATCCTTCATACTAATGAGTTGGTGTATCAATGAAGAAGAGGAGAGGAGCTGATCTGAGAGCATTCCTATGGGATCAGACAGACCTCGACTCTCGGATCGTCTGGAAAATGAAATAGAGGCTTTATTCGTATTTTTTTATTTATTCAAATAAATTATTCATATAACTTTAATTAATTATTTCAAGAGAGAGAGAGAAAGAGAGTTCCTCAAAGATTGGAGGATGGGGACTCTCCAAATCTACTCGTAAATAAGAATAGATAAATCAAAGACACTCACGCAGTTCGTCGACTTTGTAATTCAACTCCATTGACAACACTTCCAAGAAAGTAATAAACAAATAAGAACTTAAAAGTAAATATA
Organism: Lepeophtheirus nordmannii; assembly: GCA_963680855.1. Classification (NCBI taxonomy): domain Eukaryota; kingdom Metazoa; phylum Arthropoda; class Copepoda; order Siphonostomatoida; family Caligidae; genus Lepeophtheirus; species Lepeophtheirus nordmannii. Next base: position 31,526,407 of record OY804524.1, on the reverse strand, counting down.
TGTAACCCCATGTCTGAGGGATTTCAAATAGAGACTGAAGTTTCATGAGATTCGATATGCTATAAAATACTTTTGTTTTTCGTTTTTTTTTTTTTTAAATAATAATAATTCGATTCTTTCTTTCTTATTATGATGATAAATACATAATTATTATTATTGTTATTAGAATAAGGAACCACGGCGTATATGAATAATTACATATTTAATTAAAGTTTAGCGTGAGCTCCTAGATATTTCGCTTTGAGTGAGTCTTCCCGTGGTTTTCATTCTGGTAGCTATTATTACACATTATATATTCTTATTATTATTATTATTTGCTTCTCTTTGCTTGATGATTGAGTAAGAGGAATAGGATTTGTTGACCACATGTATGTATTTAAAGAGGCGGAGGAGGAGGAATGAAAGTGAAAGACGACACGGAAGAAAAAATCTCTATGACATATGGATCTGCCTCAGTCATGATGAATAAAGCTTATTCTAAATTCTGAAAGTGTTTTTAAAATTTGTGAAAAAGGATGTTGATTACCTACAATTATATTTTGAAGGGCGTAAATATTATGATCATGGAATAATCAAAATGGCGAATTTATTTATTACAAAACGTTATATTGAGTCATTTTGTTTGAATAACATAAAATTCAATTCATTTCAAATCGTTTAAAATATTTTTGAATCAAAATACTTTGAACAAAATATTGCAGACCAGGGGCCTCAGAACAAGGAGCAAGGGACCATTGACTCTACTTTTCAAAAACCCATAGTTGTATAATTAAAGTATCATCAATATGTGTTCAAAATTACCCCCTCTCCACTATTGAATTCTTTGGGGGCCCCCTGATACACGCGATACATTAATGATGCAATGATCAGAGGTACTGAGTAATGTACAAATATAGATTAATTTAGAGGAAATCTTTACAAATTAGGTGCAAGAATCTGTCAATGTGGACAAGTCAGCCAGGTTAGTATGCGAGATCAAAACTGAATATAGATGTCAAATGATGTCTCAACATCTAGGGAGGGGGGGGGGGTGCCGGAGTAAGCACCTTTGTACTTAAACAACTCCTTGAATATTTCATAAAATGGATTAATAAGGAATGAACTCCAAAGATGAGACCCACAGCTTTCAAACAAAATGATGTCAAGCGTAGCCCGATAAGAATCCTTAATTAAGAAGAAATCCTCCATCTAAATAATATGTAAACTTTCATTCAAATTCGAGGTAAAATTCGCTAGAAATCAATGACCCACGGTAGAGCTACTTAAGTAGTAGCGTGCAGAGGGATTTCAGCTGGTTTGAAATGTATCTTTTTTTCATATAAAAATCAAAAATTAAACATTAAAGAGGAATAAACTTTGACTCTAAGATATATTCTGAATGTATCTTTAGTTGGAAAGTCTAAAACGAATTGCAGGTTTCTCTCTCATACGCCTGAATAACACCAAAATATTAGAATAGGGTCTGTTACTTATAAACGATTACACTGGACATCAGTCAAAAATCCTAAGGGGGTACAATAAGTATAATTAAAGTTATTCAGTTTTGCACGCTGATTTCAAATCTGTAATTTTTTTTGTTTTCAAGAGTCCTAAAGTTTTTCGAGAAATGGGATTCTACTTTTTAAGCTTCTTTGGCCCATTTTCCAACTTCAACTTCAATTATAGCCTAGAAGGATACACATTTTGTGCATTAAATATTGATAATCTGCTTATGTATTTAATGCAAATTCCATTTCCAGTCATTGTTTTGTCAAAAAAATGTGTCAAGTTTGCAAAGCACAATGAGAAACGGACTTTTGTGGAATAGGCAAATTCTGAGGGCCATGTTTTACGAAATGGGATCTTCCAGGTTGGAAATTTTGTCTGGAGTTACTTCTTATACATGGTCAGATTATACACTTACAAAACTCTTGAGTAGAGGAAGAAAGGTTTTTTTTTTTAAGAAGTCAAGTCCCCTTTTTCAAATCCTCAAAATATCGTACTCAAATCTATGTACATATTAACCCCCTTAAATTGAGCCTCATACCCATGTACATAAGTCACTATTTATTTATTTTAGAGAGTTTGAAGAACATACAAATATTGTATGTATGTGGAATTGAGTCACACATACATGTATGGTATGGGTGAGAATATATTATATTGTAGAGGAGGTCCAGCTTTCGTCATGTAGATCCGTGGTCCCAAACCTTTTTCTAACTGCGGAACGGTCAACGCTTGATAAGTTAAGATGATCTTCATTCTTTTATTTTCCTACTCATCTGCGCCATTACTTTTTGATATTAGTCAATATTTATACGTCAGGAGTACCAAGTGTTGCTGCTAAATGTACATATATTTAGCAGTACTTTTTAAGGATCATATTTTGCTCCAAATACCACCTTCCTGAGAACGAATTGAAAAATATTAATAATAAAAATGATGGAGCAATTAATAAAGAATAATCATCTGCAGCCGATTTTGTCTACTACAACTCATGTTTACCAGTTATCATGCATATATTGAGAGTATATCTGGACGTTGACTAGTTGAAATTTATTAAGGTGGTGTGAACAAAATGACGCAAATTTATACTTTGTAGTTTATTTACAAAGACTCTGGATTTCTGCACCGTTTTATACGACTATGAACATCATTTTGTGAGTTTCCTTATCCCCTATTGGCATTTAGGGTATGATGTCAGAAAATTTGCTTACTTAGTTGCTTGTTAACAAATATGTCTGCACCATCAGCTTGCAGCTGATACATATTTCATGTTCAATTAATATTTCCCTACTATTTAATAAAGAATAATTCTCCATTTTGGAGCTATCAGGACGAGCCTTTTGGGATAAACAAAAATAGTACTATGTATTCTCCTTTCAGCTGATTTTCTTTCTTTGATTTAAAGCAGCTGACACTATGTTTTATCAACTCACATAGGGTATTATTATTATTTATGATTTTGATAATATATAAAAAATATGTTAAATCAAGGATTGCGCGCCCTTTTTTTGAATTATTGAATAATATACAAGTATTGATGATTGGTTAGAATTTATCAATGTATAGTTTATCTAAATAATAACTACCAGTTGTTTTTCCAAATTTTTCCCTTTCCCTTTTGTGAGTCGAGGTTGCGAGTGGTCAAAAAAGCTCGTCGTGTATAGGCCAACTGATTTTGGGCCCCCTCTTTTTTGAGGAGGAAAGATTGAGGGAGTTAACAAAGAACGTTTAGAGTAGGGGTGTCAAACTCATTTGACATCGCGGACCACTTACACTCCCTAGGTAGACGTTGTGGGCCTGACTATTAAAATTATAGCATACTTAGCTACAAATAACCAAAATATCATCATGTCTTCCCTTTGTTTTGATTTAAAGAAGAACAAGGACATTGCTAAATTTAACTAAAAAGTTAAACCTTTTACAAAACATTTTACAAACTTTGAATAACTAGTATCGAAAATTATAATAATGAACTTTAAGTGAGAACTTAAAAAAAAAGACTAACAAGCGCCCCTAACGGAATATTCATGAATTACAATATATTGAAAAATGTAATCTCTGTCTTTTATGTTATCCTGCGGGCGAGTTCTGACCCGCAGGCCGTATGTTTGACACCCCTGGTTTAGACTGTTACTCAGCTTCTGAAAATAATAATTTCATGATATTAATTTCATCTAAAGCTCCTTTACTGATTGTTCTTCTGAGGTGATTGTCCTTAATGGAAAATGATGAAACAAGTGATCTCCTTGTGGCGTCTCTCTTTATTATTTTTTCTATATATATAATAAAAAAGAATAAACTATTATTGTTATTCAAACCAAGAAAACCAAAAACAACTGGTTGAAAACAAATCGAAATAAAGTTACATTCAAAAATACATTGTACATATATATAAATTTTTTCCTTCTTTAATTACACAACGATGTTACATCATCATTCTCAATCCTTCGTATTCATTTATGAACATATATATATATATATATATATATATGTATATATTTAAGTTCAATGTGCCTACGTTATGACCTTCATGATGAATTTGCAATTTTTGTATTGACCACAGTTTGTGTGTATCTTCCTTTTTATGTGTGTGTGTATTTATTCAGCAAGTTGTTGCTGATTCAATGCACTTCTTAAATAACAACAATAATGTATAATTACATATGTCTTAAGTCAACAAGAAAGCAAATTTGTTTTCAAATATCCTAAAGGGTAAGATCCACTTTTAAACTGTTTTTTGTCTTCATAAATATAACGGTCAAATATTTAAGTGTCATTTGCAGACCTATGCCGGCCGGTTTTTGCTAAGATGTCACTTTATATCAAGAAAAGTAGGACTGTTATTGTCTTTCCAATAGAGCAATTGGATAAATATTACAACTTCAGATGGAGCCGAGTTGGTCACTGAAAGAACGTCCATCTTTTTTATAACCCCAGATATTTATTTAGTGGTAGTTGGCTACAACCCTCTGTTCATCATCTATTGTAGAGCTATTAAGAATCCCTCTCGTCATAGTAACAACATAGTCAGAAATACCAGATGTTTTCCATTCTTGATGTTGACCGGGTTATTTTCCTATAATACAGTTGCAATTACTGGAGTCATTATTTTATTAATAATCAAAATAACCTACTAATACAAACGAGAAAAGAGACTGTCTTCAAGAAACTGATTGCAGTTCAAACTCATTTTTGGGTAAATATTTCAAAAGTAACTTGGTTTCTTGTTGACTTGACACATACATATATCAAAGTCTTAATATAAATATACATATATTACAGGAGATCAGCCAAGAGTGCAATTTTGTACGAGTCCGATTATAGCCTTTTGAGTTCCTATTTCTCAAGTACCAGTTGAATGATTGCCTTTAGTTCAAGGAGTCATGACACATTATTTTGTCTTCAGCTCCGATTCACTCTCACTCATCAATCAAAAAGATAGTAAATGAACACTTCAATGATACAAATAACAATTGTATGATTTAAGGAGAGAGTCTCAAGGAGTCTTCCTTCTATGATTGTAGTGTCTGATGTTTTTAGTTTAATAAGACACCTGAATATGAATCTCCTCTCAACAATAATTGCTCTATTTGTGGATCATAAGGATCTTTCAAACTGCCAACAATTTGAAAAATTGAATTTTGTTTCTCATTAATATTTTGCATGTTGTGAAACTACATTATATTATATAGTTTATTGCAGAAAGTTAGCAAAAAAAAAAGAAGTAATTTGTGGTTATTTTTTTAATATTTTATTTATTTTTTCTTCACTTTTATAGTACAGTTTGTTAGTTAAAAAAAAAAGAAGTCACTGGGCCTCTCATATATGTAATTCATTAAAAATGCATTCCCTTGAACATGAAGAAGGGACGAACATCAGATACTTGTGTCACTCATAATGAATTGGTATATCTTTGATATGAAAGGATCGTTAAGGGTATATCGGTATAAAAGATGACATTTGAATCCAACAGCCTCATCAGATTTTGCCCAGATCACCACCATTGATTGGCATATTTGTCGTAGGGGTCTGGGGATATATAATATCTAGTTATCAAGAGCCGTTTTGGTATTAATCCCTTCCAGTCTTGCTCTTGATCCTCCTTCAGTCTCATTGGCAATACTAAGATCTATCCAAATAACTAATCAATCACAATTTTTTTATATCCTCCTTGTACCTGATCCCCCCAAGTCTTGGATCGACTCTAAGGTCCGTGTAGGAGGGTCTTAAATAGATAAAGCATAAATTAGTCATCACATATTTTGCAAAAAAGGAAGGAACAAACTTCACGAGACTTTTATTCGTTGTACTATTATGGGGACATCTTACGAGTAATACGCTTGCATTTAAGATGTGTATATATAAATACATACAATTGAAGTTGTATCCTTTTTTTAAAAAAACAAACAAAGAAACAAACAAACATATGGTTCTCAGTGTCAAGGATAAAGCCAATGAATATCTGATGGATCCTTTATTCATAATATCTATCTGTACGTAACTAACTAACTAACTAATACACATTACACATGTGTTAAGGTTATATCAAAAAGAAATTAATTATAATTTGATATTTTGTATGTGTATATTTAATGTGGTTGAATTAAAAACATTGATACGAAAGGTTTTTTAAATATATCCTCCATAAATGCTTCAAGAAGGTAGAAAGAATCATGTTAAATGTAATTATATAAAATAATTTTGAATAGTATGTAACTCATCATTTGCAGAGAGACTGAATATACGCAGATATGTATGTACAACGCTGGGAGGTAGCTTTGCATCTGTTTTTTTCTTTTTTTGTGTGTGCAAAAATGCAAAAAGGGATGAGGAGTATAACAGGGTCTTTCCAGGCCACAAGATGGCGCAGAGACTCTCTAAGCCAGAGTAAACAAACAAATAACTAAGGAACATATTCACGACGAGCTTTTTGGGATAAACAACAAAAATAGTACATTGTATCTCCCTTCAGCTGATTTTCATCATTTGACTCTTTTGATTTAAATCAGCTGACTCTACGTGTTATAAACTCAAAAAGGGTATTCTTATTATTTATGATTTTGAGGCACAGAAAATATATTAAATCAAGGATTGCGCGCCCTTTTTTGAATTTTGAACATATTACAAGTATTAACAATTGATTTGTGATTGGTAGAGTTTATAAATAATAAAATTCTGCATAATATTAACAAGTTGGCAACAAGGAAAATACAGAAGGGTAACAGCTACCAGTTGTTTTTCCAAATTTTTCCTTTCCCTTTTGTCAGTCAAGGTTGCGAGTGGACAAAAAAGTTCGACGTGTACATATATTCTTATTAAACAACGCACTCTCATTGAAAGGGATTTCCTTTTTTTTTAACAAAAAAAATTAATTAATAAATCCCTCAACAAACTAAAAGATGATACTTTGTCATTCGTAATCAAATGGATGACGTGTCCTTGAAAAATTCCAGATATAAATATATATATGTACATATATATATATATATATATATATTATTTCCAAAGCGTAAATTAATGGACATAATAATAATAATAATATATAGTCTCATGTGATGATTGTATGTATGTAATATGTTGTGGCCATTATTCGGTATCCTTGCCAAGAGCATGGTCGACCAATATAACTCAGTTAATGAGAAACAGCGTCGGGAGGGAAGGACAAGGAGCCAATGGTTTGTATTAATGATTAATTTCTAATGAATATTCGAAGGCTTTAAGTCATACTTTATTATAAATACGAGTCAACTTCATTGACTATCTCTCACTCACTCACTCGACCTTTCCTCTTTCAAAAAGGTAGACACGTTGAGTTTTTTTGTTCACTCGCAACCTCGACTGACAAAAGGGTTTAGGAAAAATTTGGAAAACATATGGTAGCTACCCTTCTGTATTTTCCTAGTTGCCAACTTGTTAATATTATAAAGAATTTATTATTTAGATATACTTTATATTTATGAATTCTACCAATCACAAATCAATCGTTACTACTTGTAATATATTCAAAAATTCAAAAAAAGGGCGCGGAATCCTTGATTTAATAAATTTTTTATACATCAAAATCATAAATAATAATAATACCCTTTTGGAGCTCATAACCCGTAGTGTCATCTGTTTTAAATTGGAAGAGTCAAATGATGAAAATCAGCTGAAGGGAGAATACATTGTGTTTTTGTTGTTTATCCCAAAAAGCTCGTCGTGAGAAAGAATTCATGGCTTTAAAAACAGCTGCCCATTACGTCATTATTATCTCCCATTATTTGCTTCAAGAGTTTGTATTTACTTTGTGAGCTATTCATCAACAAATTCATCAACTTTCCTAACATTTATAAAATTTTGTTTAAAATACGATTCTCCCCCAGTTTAAAATGACTTCCTACGACCCTGGTTCCAGCTGTTGAAAAAAATTAATTTGTACATAGATAATATATCATATATACATACATATATATATATCTCCTTGATGTATGTATTCTACACCTGGCTAATGATTGAGTGACTAATTAATTAATTAGACTGTAATAGTAGCCCTTTTCGGACTTGAGACTCATTGAACTACGATTTCAAGCTCCTCTTGGGCACAAGATCAAAGTATCTTTATTTTACTCGACTTGATAGAGTCAAAGATGATAAAAGATTCAAATAGACTCTCAAGACTACAATTATTAAGATTATATTGATGACTGATCAAGAGTCAAAAATCCGTAGTAGTATAATAAAAGTTATTCCATTTTGCTTCAATTTCAGCCTCATTTTGTGCATTAAAAAATGTTGATTCACTTGTGGTTTTAATGCAAATTCAATTTCCAGTCATTGTTTTGACCTACAGGAACTCCTGGGGGCGTAGGGTGCCGGAGTAGAGCCAGAAGTTAGCCAAATCCTTTGACCTTAAATAACTCCTTGAATATTATTACATGAAATTGATTAATAAGGAATGCATTCAAGAGCTGAGACTCACAGCTTTTAAACGAGATGTCAAATGTAGCCCGATAAGAATCCTTAGTTAAGAAGAAATATTGTGTACATTTTCATTCAATTTCGAGGTAAAATTCGCTAGAAATCAGTGACTTACTCACCTTGTAGAGCTACGTAAGTACATAGTAGCGAGCAAAAGGATTTCAGCTGGCTTCTTAATTCATCTCACATTATTGTGATAGAGGTCACTTGACAAATTACAATATTATTATTATGTACATAGTTAGTATACAAAATCATCACATCCATGTCAAGAGACAACAAGGACTCCCTCCGGGTCTTCAAACTCTGTGTAAATTCTATGACAGAGGAATTAATAAAATCCTTTAATGGCTTAACAAAAAATTATTATATTTATTTTTCTATTTTATTTTGTTTGCAATTTCTCTTACTTTTTGCCTTTTACAATGTGACATTGATCATTCTCCTTCCATATGTCTCTTGCTATGTGAGAAATTCATTACTTTACCTCTTCAAGACAGTCATTTAATTGGCGTTATTATTACATTCATGACGTAGGACTATTTATACATCATGTGTAAGTAAATACTAACTGAAATTATATGTACATATATTAATGGAGCATAATGGTAATGAGAGGAGAAGGATTTTTATCTGTCTTTTCTCTTTTGAATATTATTTACTTAGTACTCCTATGGGCAAAAAATATCGGGAATAAAAAAAATCTACATGTATTTAGATCATCAAAATTCATTTATTGCCCCTCAAAAGTATGTAGCAGTCCCCCTGATGCAATGCACATATTGTGCCAACGTTTGTTACAAATTTTTAAAAGAGTTACAAAAGATTTTATAAATCTCAATAATTATAATTAGTGAACAATAGCTTTTGAATTTAGATAAGTTTACAAGAAAACAAGTTACTCTGAAAAACTACCGGCCAACATCAAGAATAAAAAACATCTGGTATTTCTGACTATGTAGTTACTATGACGTAAGGGATTCTTAATAGTTCTACAACAGCACGACGAGCTTTTTGGGATAAACAAAAACACACTGTATTCTCCCTTCAGCTGATTTTCATCATTTGACTCCTTTGATTTAAAGCAGCTGACCCTACGTATTATGAACTCTAAAAGGGTATTATTATTATTTCTGATGTTGATGCATACAAAATATATTAAATCAAGAATTGCGCGCCCTTTTTTTGAATTTTGAATATATTAGGAGTAGTAACGATTGGTTTATGATTGGTAGAATTTATAATTATATAGTATATCTAAATAATAAATTCTGCCAGATATTAACAAGTTGGCAACATGGAAAATACAGAAGAGTAGCTACCAGTTGTTTTTCCAAATTTTTCCTTTCCCTTTTGTGAGTCGAGGTTGCGAGTGGCCAAAAAAGCTCGACGTGCAGATGATGAACAGAGGGTTTTAGCCAACTACCACTAAATAAATATCTGGGGCTATGAAAAAGATGGACGTTCTTTCAGGGACCATATCAGCTACATCTGCTGTTGTAACATTTATCCAATTGCTCTATTGGATAGACAACAGTCCTTGCTTTCTTGATTGAATGTGGTAATTTAGCAAAAACAGGCCGTGATAGGTCTGATTTTGACTCGTAAATATTTGACCGTTATATTTATCAAGTAAAAAAACAGTTTAAATGTGGACTTTACCCTTTAGGATATTTGAAAACAAACAACTTGCTGTCTTGTTGACTCGACACATATGCTATTAAAAGTAAAAGTCAGATGCTCAATTTATGAAATAAATAAAACCACGGATTCTCAAAATTTCAAAAGTTTTTTTTTTTTTTTGCTTTCAAAGACATTTATTCCAATTGATTGTATTTAAGTCTTCATCTTTGAGGCTCTTTAAAGAAAAAATAAAAAATCAATTTTAGCCCTTTATAAAAGTCACTAATGAATATTTTGATGTGTAATTTGGCAAGAATGGGAGTAACTGGGTTGGTGTCAACTCAACAAATAAACACAACATTTATCTCTATTGAAATTCAAAATAATAGTTAAATTCAAATTTCCCGGTATTTTTTTCCTCATAGTGGATTGTTTGAAAGGGATTCATCAGACTTCACTAACTTATCGTGGTTAAAACTTTACATAGGTTGAAGAATCAGACCTTATAGGGCACCACTCTTAGAAATGGCTTGAATTTGACATTAATATATTTATAATTTTTTTTTTTTTTATAAAAAGAAGATAAATTTCTTATTAAAGGAGTTGTCTGAAGTAGGAAAATTAAAACAAAAAACAACAACAACACGGATACTTATAAGTGAAAACAATATAGATTTTTTATTTATGTATATACATACATATAACCTTCAAATCTAAAAAAAAAAAAAAAATAATAATAAAATTTTATTCATTCAATGAAGATTTTATTATTATTAATCAATGAAACAATTATGTTCATTGTTCAAACGAAGGTGAAGAAGATTCTATTCGACTTGATAAATAGCCATTTATATATATATATATATATACACCCCATGCAAATTTGAATTCAAAAGTCACTTAGAGGGTCTAGACCAGGGATGGGCAAACTTTTTGACTTGCGGGCCACTATGGGTTATAAAATTTGAAAAAGGGGGCACAGCAGTACATTGACCTGTGGGCCAAATATAATAAAGCGTTGCTTGTAGTGTGCAAGCTCGGCCGGCCGGATTAAATTGTCTAACGGGCCGTATAAGGCCCGCGGGCCTTAGTTTGCCCATGTCTGGTGTAGACCCTTCTTTTTACAAGACTTACATACATACATAATCCAGATATTTCTGATGCTCACATCCACGAAATACCCAGAGGCAGATACTTCCTTTTCTATTTGATTAAAAAACAATACTCAGGAAATTTATCATAATAATAAATTGTATAATTAGCGAAAATAAAAAAATTTGATTGAGCAAGGGACTACTGTAAGGCCCAAGTCTTATAATTTTGTGAGTTGAAAACTCTTCTTCATTTGAAACATCTTCAACCCTGGAGTGGGCCGAAGCATACTCAATACCAAGATCTACTGGCCCTCCATATAGTTAGCTCCTTTCCTTTTCTTAAACTCCGTTGCTGAATCCTTTGAGAAACTTCCTCGTTTTACCTCATGATGAACAAGTCCCAAGGCTTGACCAATACATCCAATAACAACATCAGCATTGGCCCCCCTTTAGAGCCTCCTGCAAATGTAAAGACTCCGCTTCTAGGTCGTGAACGACCCATTCATCTTGAAATATGGAGATTAAAGTTAGACTCGTCCATACACAAGATTGGTACATTTTGAGACTGATAGGAAAGGTACCTTTCAGCAACAAAATCTGTACGTTTATTCCCATATTGAACTTGCTTATTCCCATATTGAACTTGCTTATTCCCATATTGAGCTTACAAAGGTATTGATCAAACTGTATACATAGACTAAATTGAGCAAGGTAGAAAAATCAAATGATTAATAATAATTAATTACTGAGTCAATCAAATTAATTTTGAAATGTGTTTGTGTTTGAACAAAAAATATATTAAGTGATAATAAAAATCCTTGTAAGAGTTTATCCACCTTTTCGATCTTTTTACTTTCAAAAACAATGATGAAAAGATTCGATTCACTCCTCCACGGGTCGTATACCTCATTCGAAGAATATTATTTTATTGCATCATTTATGTAGGTACAACTATGACCAAGTGTTTTAAGCAGATAAATGAGTCATTTTGATATCTCTTCTCCCTCTAGATCCCTCAAAGTCTGGATAATACCAGGTATGGTGATCTTGAAGGCAGCCACATTACATAATTGGAACTGATAACGATTATTATTATTATTATTTGAGGGTTCAAATATCAATAAATGATTCACTTACCAACTTTTTCTCCCTTTAAATGAATTTTGAGATCCGAGTCAAAATACTTCAAGGAAAATTCAATCCTTAGTTTTATTCTATTGATGACCAATGTGGCCACACACGTCATATATAATTTGATGCTAGCTGTAGGATTTTGCATATGAATGATTAAACATTAAAATGACTTTGAATAATTGTCATCAGTGTCAATAAAAAGAAAGAAAAATAAGGCATGAGACACTAACAACCAAACAAAACATACCTAGCCACAAGATGGCACAGATACAACAAGTCTTAGTAAAGAAATTAATAAGAAAAGAACCTTCATGAAGTGTTAACCTAACTGTCAAATGGCAAACTCACAAAAGAATCATAGCTGCTAGAGAGAGCAGTGATACTCACGACGAGCTTTTTGGGATAAACGAAAATAGTACATTGAATTCTTCCTTTTGCTGTTTTTCATCAGTTGACTCCTCTCATGTAAAGTAGCTGACTCTACTTGTTATGAGCTCAAAAAGGGTATTAGCATTATTATGTATGATTTTGATATGTTATAACAAATATAGTATATCAAGGATTGCGCGCCCTTTTTTTGAATTATTGAATATTATACAAGTATTAACAATATTGATTGGTAGAATTTATCAATAACTAGTATATCTAAATAATAACTCTATCCAATGTCAAAAAGTTGGCAACAAGCAGCACCCAGTTGTTTTTCTTTTCCCTTTTGTGAGTCGAGGTTGCGAGTGGTCAAAAAAGCTCGTGGTACCCCCTAAAAGAGAGAAAATAATAATAAAAGATAATAATAAATCTGTTGGTGTAGTTAGCTAGTTCTTCTCTATGGAGAAAGGGGTTGGGGATTTAGTGTAAATATTCTTCATTTCGCGTTTCACAACAGTGAATTCCAATTTTACCAATCAACGTGTTCATTACACTATTTAGTAGAGAGAGTACAAGGGCCATCTGATTGTGATTTGATTTAATTCTCTCAACCTTTCTTTTTCAAAAAAGAATAGGAAAAAAAGTTTTAAAATTAGCTGTGAATTCTTTATATATTGTAACTACTTTGACACCATTTTTGATTTGATCAATTAGAAAATGAATCACAAATTAACGTGTAATTAATTGAAGTTCGTCCAATCAGCATTTAGAAACACAAATAAGGGGCATGATTTAGGAGGAAAAAATGAATGATGCACGACGAGCTTTTTGGGAGTAACAAAAACAGTACATTGTATTCTCCCTTCAGCTGTTTTTCATCATTTGACTCTTATGATTTAAAGCAGCTGACTCGTCGTGTTATGTATTTTCAAAAAGGGTATTATTATTATTATTTATGATTAGGATGCATAAAAATATATTAAATCAAGGATTGCGCGCCCTTTTTTTGAATTGTGAATATATTACGAGTAGTAACGATTGGTTTGTGATTGGTAGAATTTATAAATATATACTATATCTAAATAATAAATTCTGCACAATATTAAACAGTTGGCAACAAGGAAAATACAGAAGGGTAGCAGCTACCAGTTGTTGTTTTTCCAAATTAGTCCTTTTCCTTTTGTGTGTCGAGGTTGCGAGTGGACAAAAAAGCTCGACGTGATGATAGAAAAATAAAGTGTAGACTAGATTGTGGGTCGGATAACTGCATTCTACTGATAAAAATATGGAAAATCGATTATTATAAAAATAAATAAGAGCTGTCCATGTTGGTGTCCCGTAAATTCATCGATATCAATTCATCGATTTGTAAATTCATCGACTTTTTTCTCCCAATGAATACTTTCCACATCTTAGAACACATTTGTTTTGGCAGGGTTTTTCATATAAAAACTAACCAGATTATAATAAGAAATCTTGTGCATGAAATAGCAAAAGTTATTATTTTAATTAAATATTTAGAATTTGTATTTCCAAAAAAATGTACGAAGCCAACTTTGAGACTCTTATAAAAACCGTAAATTTGATTTATTTTTAGAATTGAATGAAGCAAAAACAATAAGGTTTAGAATAATGTGTATTTCTATCAAATTTAATAAGATTTAAAATAACTATTTCCGATAGATGTGAACTTGACGAAGTTAAAGAAGCACTCAAATAGGAAACGACAAATTATAATTAAAAGCTAGTTCATTTAACCAAAGTCAGCAATACACGAATTTACTCTAGTCTGTAGAAAGTACTCGTTGAGAGAAAAAAGTCGATGAACTGATCGTCGATGAATTTACATATCGATATTGACGGTAGGTGAATTGATGATCGATAAATTTACTATCGATGAATTTCCATAGATTTTGATTTCTCTAAAAACCAAGATCCAATTTTTTAAGATAAAATATTTTTTTATCTTACATTAAAAACAATGAAATTAGAGGTTTTTAATTAATTATTGAGGTTCAATTATAATTATTATTGAAAACTAACGATTTTTAAATGTTATTTCACCCTCAAATCATCTGTAGAACACTCAAAATCAAAGTAATTTTTTAAGAGTAGACATGTGACATCACTTTGAATCAGCATAATTTTCCCTATTTTTTTTTTGGAAAGTAATATGTGATTCAAAAATAGTTATCAAAATAAGTAATGATCATCATTGATGAGGAAAATTCTAGAGCTGAGCTGGACGATTACGAAATAAAAATAAAAATGGGGGAATTTTACACCAATGGCAATATACGTCATATCAGTTGTGGTCTGGATCAGCTGGACACAACCCCTTTACATATTTAACTTTTTTTTTATTTATAAAAGCTGATTTAGAGCCTTGTTTGTCTTATCCTTAAACAAAAAAAAAGAACTTTTTGTCAATTTCCACCTACCCAAAGATATTATTCTCAAGGAGGAGGAACAATAACAACAGATGAAATCGATACATTGATACATTTTGCACATGAAAAAATTTACTACCAGTCTGAGATTCATTCCTATAAATAAGATTCTTTCAAATCCTGAATTAACTCAGCCCTAGAAAATTCTACATTGGCTAAAGTTAATACTAATAATTTAGAATAGGCTTTTGAGGGTTAATTTGTAACAAAAAAAATCAAGGGAGTCATCGATGTTTTAACTCCTCAAATATCTTAAAATCAGTATCAACAGAGTGGGAATAGTACATAGGTTATCACTATTTTAGAAAGGCCTACACTTCCCAAAGTAATAATTTGTAATAATCTTTGGGGCTAAGTCACTTAAGAACCAATTGCCACCTCTGAATTCAAATTGCAGCACAAATTGCAAGGTCCTCTGAAAGAATAATGTGAATATTTCATTATATTAAGAAATGCAATTACAAATTAATCTGAAGTTATTCTTGAGAAAAATCATTCATTCCATCCGTTTTGAGTGAACGGGGGAGGAAGACTTATGAATGATGTACATACTAACAACTCTCATCTCACCCATCGGCCATCATATTCACGACGAACTTTTTGGGAATAACAAAAACAGTACATTGTATTCTCCCTTCAGCTGATTTTCATCATTTGACTCTTTTGATTTAAAGCAGCTGATCCTACGTGTTATGAACTCAAAAAGGGTATTAATATTATTTATGATTTTGATAATATATAAAAAATATATTAAATCAAGGATTGCGCGCCCTTTTTTTGAATTATTGAATAATTCAAAAGTATTGATGATTGGTTAGAATTTATCAATGTATAGACTATCTAAATAATAACTCTGTCCAATGTTAAAAAGTTGGCAACAAGGAAAACACAGAAGGGTAGCAGTTACCAATTGTTTTTCCAAATTTTTCCCTTTCCCTTTTGTCACTCGAGGTTGCGAGTGGTCAAAAAAGCTCGACGTGCATAGTGCAGGCAAAAAGGAATTCAAGACTGTATGTATATGATTTGTATGCTTGAAGCCTAGCCGTGTACAACTGTCCTACTATAAATTGAATATGCTAAGTAGAAGTATTCTTTCGAAATAACTTTTCAAAATGACGTGTGAGTAACACATGACGTTAATGTACGTATTCATTTACACAAAATTCCTTTTTTTACATATTGTATATATGTATGTATAATTACAAAACTTCTGATGTGTTCCATACTTCATAATTTTTTCTTCGTCATTTGCTGAGAAGTAGAGGAACACACACACACACAAAGGAAGAAAAAAAAGAGAAATTTTGTGTTTTATTTCAATATTTTTTATTTAGATTTTACAGTACCTATTTTTTTTTATATTTTTTTTTAAACAATGATCTATGAATAATAATAATATAATAATTATTATTAAATGATAAAATGAACGGAAGAAGAGAAAAAAAAAACAACTAATTTTCGTCAATATTAAAAAATAATAATAATATGTATATATATATATATTAATAATATAATTAATTACCAACAGTGATTGAGGAGGAGTACAAAAATTTTATTTTAATTGATAATAAGACATGATAAATATTATTATTTAATATCCTAATTGACGAGGAGTTAACGAAGAACCACAGAGGGTTAAGAAAAAAAATATCAATCAAATCTATTTAGAATGTGAAGAAGATGGCGTGGGTGAGGGAGATGATGGAGACGAGGAAGAGGAGGGATCCCCGGATTTGAGAGATCGCCTTGAGCGAGAACCATTCGCAATAGACTCTGGTAAAAGGGGACGACTAAGTTTATTATTTTTATCTATCTCTTCGGCAGGTACATCAATTTGAGAGGGGATCTCCTCGGGAGAGTTTGCATTATTAGAATCATTCCCATTCGTGATGATTGAACCGGATGCTGCTGTGTTGTTGTTGCTCCCTGTTTCTTTCTTAATATCATCCAGGGGGGCGGTTTTATGACCCTCATTATATTCCGGATCCTCGCTTGGAAAGCGTAGATAATAGTCTTTTAAAAATTTTTGAATTGTGGACTGACTATAATGGCAGTTTTCACTCCCACAATGACATGTAAAGTACTTGTGTTTAATTACCCAGAATTTCTCACCATAATCGAATCTGTAAATGAATAAAAGGAACAAAATGAGAAGGAATTAAAGATACAGAATAAGAGAATCATTCCATCAAAATGAGAGTAAAAATCAGTCGGGTTCATAATTTTATCACATAAAAAAAAATCATTTTAGTCTCCTCGAGGAGTTTCAATCAAGGACGACGTGAACTATAAATCAACACATTTATCAACTTGAGAAACTTCTGCATAGAGGAAATAAAAATAACATTGTCTTATCATCTTCGCCTTAAACACATCATTTTATTAATTTGATAGGAAATTAAAAGCAGAATACACCATATGTCTATGAACCAAAAAAAAACAACACCGAATAACCCTTCTTATATGTATATAGTATCGATTTTGTCGTTCAAAGACGTACGGCATACCCCAGAGTATTATAAATTTAAAAACCTTCAGTCCTTACCCTAATTCCGCTCCTTTAGGAATATCTCGATTAGCAAAGAGTGCAATATGAGGAAACCTCAGATCCTGATGCTCGGCAAAAACTTTCACCGGAGTAAGATTTGGATCACAAGAGTGATTGATGAAACGAGCAATGTTTCCAAAACGATTGGCATCAATACAATACGTCTCTCCTTCCTAAAATATATACATACATAGAATGGATTATATACATAGATTATAAAGAAGGGATCAATTCATACCCGATAGTCAAGATCGAAAAGATAAGAGTCTTCTCGTGTGTCTGCCTCTGAATCCGAAATTATTTCACCAACATATTCACAAACAAAAGTGCCTTTTGTTATGTCATTTAATGCTCGAACGCCCCAGCCCATATTTTTTGTCCTAAAAACGATCATACGAGATGTAATTCCGTGTTGAACAACGCGATTGTGACACGTTGCTACGTTGCAATAGCACAAATCATTACACTCAAAGATCATGGGTGGCTCTTTATAATCGAAACTAGACTTGAGCTTCCCTTCCAAGTCATACCAAGATTTCACACTCAGTTTGGAACAGTTGCAGGAGTCCTCAGAGGAACAGGCGTTTTCACACTTGCAGTGCTGTAATATATATATTTATGTATAAGACACGAAGTATAGACAAATTTCCTCACCTGGAGAGAAGCATGATTTCGATCAATAGGGATTGATGATGTTACACAATTACTTCTCACATAAACATAATCCCCTGGAGGTCCCTCGTTATCAAGAGCATTAATGCACTGAATGGGACAATTTTCCTTTCCTTTACTCACATCATTTGTAACTATTTTCTCATAAACATGAACCTTATTATCCTTCATCATCGAATTCAATTTGGTACTTAAACGCATAATGGTCCCACATTTTGCGTCCTTGGACATGCAGTCCACGGGAAGTTGCCCATTTTTATTCTTCAAACTCGTATTTGCTCCTCTCATTAAGAGCAGTACGGCACATTCATAGTGATCTTGTCGAAGTGCAATATGACTAGATACATAAGATATAAAATAATATACAATTCAAAGGATTTGACTAAAAAGATAAACGATCAACTTACATTGGAGCATCTCCATTCATATTCCTTGCGTTAACGTCACAGCCATAGTTCATAAGAACCTCACACGTGGTTTTGGAACCTGACAGAGACGCCCAATGTAGAGCAATGTTACCCTCCGCATCAACAATAAGAGGATTAGAGCCTCTCATTAATAAATACTTGATAATCTTTTCGTGTCTGTTCTCGCAAGCCCAGACAAGTGGTGTCCAACCCCCATCATCCTGAAGGTTAAGAAAATTCCTAGGTAAATTGTGTTGAGCTAGAATTATTTTGACGGTATCCAAGTGACCGTTTTGAGCTGCTAGATGCAAACAAGTCATTCCATCTTCTCCACGAATTCCGATACTTGCACCAGCTTGAAGTAAGTACCTTACGACTTCAGTGCGTCCTTTCATCGCTGCCAAGTGTATGGGTGCATTTCCTGAGTCATCAAATGAATTTAATTCTGTTCCAGATTGAGCAAAGATGTGGCAATTTAGAACATGACCTTCAGATGCTGATAAGTGAAGAGGAGATCCATTCTTAAATTCGACGAATTTCTGGTTCGGGGAGTAGCCCTGTGACAGAAGCTGCAGAATTTTGACAGCATCACCGGACTTGGTTGGAAAATACATGTTCCTCGTCAAATGTCTACGGGAGAGAAATGAAATATTGTATGTAGATTCAAAAATATGTTTTCAACTATAATATTAAGAAGGGTTTAATAAAACATACTTTGGAGCGTGCTTATCCTCAAGCTCACTCAAAACTTTTTGCAGAGTGCTGTTATCTAATCCCAGAGGAAGACCTTGCGAGGAAATAACTTTCCCGTTCGGCATTTTATAGGTTATTATATCCTCTTCCAACTCATTGGACATCCTTCCCCTTTTTCCACCAGCAAATGACATTTTTGAGACCGTGCGAAGGAGTTGAATGGGAGCACGATCCATTTTCAGAGTCATTTGTACGACCACTGGAGTATCCTCAGAACCACAGTGGCAACATACCCTAACCTTCGCTTTATTATAGCAACCCTGATGGAACACATGAGGAGCATACTTCTTGTTTGGCCGACAAAGATAGAACATTCCCTGTAAGAAAAATAAACCATCTGCTGAACAAGGTGTGTCGAAGGTGGTGAGACCCAAACTTACATGAGAACAAAATTCCCCACAAAATCCACATGCCTGGTGTGCTCTTAGTCTTTCAGTATGAATTTCGCAGAAAACTTTCCTCGGAAGTCTAGCATCTGGCCGGAGTTGATTGAAACTTTGAATTTGA
Organism: Lepeophtheirus nordmannii; assembly: GCA_963680855.1. Taxonomy (NCBI): domain Eukaryota; kingdom Metazoa; phylum Arthropoda; class Copepoda; order Siphonostomatoida; family Caligidae; genus Lepeophtheirus; species Lepeophtheirus nordmannii. Next base: position 31,506,408 of record OY804524.1, on the reverse strand, counting down.
TTCTTACATCCAACTCGACTTCCTCCAACTGACTCTATGGCACGACACATCGTACCACTATTCCTTCTTAAAAGAATATCATCGAGCGTTTTCTCACATTCGCAAATATAAGTTGCCTGTAAATTAGGATCCAAAGTTCCCTTTACGGCTCTAGTGACTCTTTTTTCATTAGTAATACAATTAGAACCTTCACCAGAGTTATTTTCCACCACCTATAAGATACAGCAAACTCAGTGTCTCAAGCTATTTCATACCAATGAAATGAGAAGAAGAAGAAGGAAACAGAGAGAAAGGACATTAGAAATATTAATGGAAAAAAAATATCACATCATATCATGGATCCAGAGCAAAAGTGTAACAAAACTCTTTTAGTCAAAAAAAAAAAAAAAAAAAAATTCTCGACCCAATCCTCATTATGACTCGCGTACACACTTTTGCTCCTAATCTACAACAATATGTTGCCTTAGCTTTCTTTGGGGTTAGAGTTGACTGTATCATGAATTATTTTTAAAAGCATTCGAAAACCCGTCTTACCTTACACATGATGTCTTCATCTTCGTCTTCCTTGGGAGATTGAGGTCCATCTTCATCAGATGCACTCACGGATGTAGAGGCACTAATGGATGATGATGTACTACCACTTGTAGGAGGAGTAGAATTATTATTAAAAGTTGAAGGATTCGTGCTATTTGGAGCAGAGGGGAGAGGGAAAAATTGTCCAACTTTAGGGGAGTAAGTTTTTGTTCGCTTTACTATTCCATCACTCAAAACATCCTCAAGGGGTCGTTTCCTACAATGGAAAAACATTGTAAAACTAATGTGTCCCTAAGATAAAAACCCCCCAAAAATATCAAATTTCGTACTTTGAAGAGGAAAGGGTGGAGGAGCTACCACCCCCAAAACTTTTTCTAGCCTTAGGTCCTATAACGACCTTTTCCTTGGATTCATCAATTGCTGAGCTCTTTGAGTCCGTGGAATCTTTTCTTTGAATGCCTAAATAGGCTAAAACATCATGTTCATTACCTAATTCTCTATCAGATCGAATGGAGGAAGTGTCGTCATCATCTTTTCAGTAATATAGATAATTAATTATAAAATTAGAGCAACTCTTTTATAAGAAAGGTTTACCTTTACACGTACTAGGATTTAAATGAGATTTTTTCTTTTTTTTAATGCTACCATCAAAACGATAATTGATTCCCTTGAACGGTTTCTTTTTCTTCTTCCGAATTCCTTTCAAAACTGAAGAGGAATATGTTTTACGGACGGTGTGCGAAATAGATCCAGAATTGACAGAAGAATTTGAGGAACTTTTAACACTCTTTTTGACAAATCCTTTGCCATCTGCTCTTCGAACAAACCGAAACTTCGTAGCACCTTTATCCTCATCTTGATCAACTTTTTCATCAGAGTGGGAATTCTCGGGTTTAGCAAGTTGTTTCTCCTTAATAGCACTCGTTTCATCATCCACTGATTTCTTTTTATTTTCTAAGGAGTTTTGAAGTTTTGATTTCTTCCTTTTACTTAAAGGGTCAATGGCAAAAGATATTTCAGGATCACTCGGGTCTTTATCATCTTCTTGAATACTGATTCTTTTCGTCTCTTTTGAAATAGAACTATTTGATTCAGATGGAGTCTTCAAAGTTTCGTTTTGCGAAGAGATATTGTTACTGTTTTCCATGGACTCATCTTTCACTTTTGAAGAGGACTCTTCATTATTTTTAGCTGCTGTAGCTCCATTTTCTTCCCCGACTTTAGCTTCTTCGTCTTTAGGTGAGGGATACAATATAGGCTCTCTTTTTATCAGTGGAGGCCTTCCTCTCATCCGCACATTGACAGGTCTAAAACCAGGACGAATCATCGGGGGAGGACGACAGGAATTGGGCACTGGAGATACATTTTTGATGCCTGGCACTCCAAGATGATGGAAGGCTGGTTGAGGTGTAGAACGTGGTATTTGCTGCTTGCATCTTGGAGAAGGACCACGACTTCCTCGAGACGAAAATCGAGGAGTATTGCCCGCCTTTTTAGCAACATTCATCATACCTAGAATGGGATTACTGCTCGCATTGTTGTTGGATGGACGGTTTACAGGTCGTATATTTGTAGGAATTCCTGCATATTGAAGTCTTGGAGGTGGTGGAATACCTGGAAGTCCACCCCTAACTAGAGGAGGAGGTCGAATTTGAACAGGTCGTAATCCTTTTGGTACTATTCCAGCTAAATCACTTCTTGGAGAAGACTTGAAGGGATTTCCTCGAGGAAATCCAGAGACTTGAGTAGAGACTGGAGGATTGATTTTGGTGATGGAGATCTGAGCGGGTATATCCCCGCCGTTACTGTTATAAAAGGATCGTGTGTCATTGTTGAGAAATACCTCACCAGGTTCTTCGTGCATGGTAACAGAAGGTTCCAGGATCATGGGTGAACCTCCATCTAATGAAGACATCTTTGTTTTGACGAATCCTGGACGATGACACTGACTTCAAAGTGTTGCTAGTAATAGTTTTTTATCCGTACATATTTGGAGTATCCTACAAATAAAAGTAAAATGATAAATGAGTTTGTGGAATATATTAAATTGCAAATTACATTAATTTATTTATGACATTGAGATAATAAGTGATTGAAAGGTCTTTTTTAAGCATTAAGCAAATGATATAATAGTTTATAGAATTGGCAGTGGCAGCTATAGAAAGCAGTACACTCTTGTATTTATTTAGTTAGTTATAATTAAACACAATATCAAAGCTATATATATATATATATATACATAGATAAAGAGAGTAACGTTAGCACGAATGACTCGAGTTAAAAAAACAAGAGAAATAAGTGGAGTAAAACTGCAAACCAAAAATTTTGTAGTATAAGAATACTTTTAAGACACTCAACATTCACTTATAGCTACAAAAAAAGAAAAAGAAAAAAAAGAGGTGCTATTTAAAGCTAGAGAATGAATTACAATAAAGACTATATAAAATTAAAGTTTTTTTTCTTTACAGATTGGAAGAAAGAAATTATTTCCTTCTTTATATATATATATATATATATATATATATATATGAATATATTATCAATGACTTGACATTTTAATAATTAATAATATGAATGCAATGCTCTAAACAGTTGGAGACTCTGTATAGACCGTCAGGCCGTGGAAATAATATATTCTATTCTTTTGACATGTATGCAAATGCTGAATTTCCTTTGCAAGAAAAGGTCTTTTAATGAAGAACCATTGCACATTATAGGGAAACCGAAATAAAGGGAGCATTTGTACAAGTATCAAGTTGTACATGATACTATCAATGATTGAAATTCCCTTTGATATTCATGCAATGGGTGTATGAATAGCTTTTAAAGTGACAAGGACTCAGGGATCAGAGATTTTTTGACTGCAATGTATAAAATCTGAATTTGAAAAAAGAATGTTAACGTTAGCAACGTTACAAAAATAAACAAAAGCCTTTCCATGACTGAATCCGGAACATATTTGGGGCTTAAAACCAGAGAGAAGGAAAATGAGCTACGCTCATCTCTCTCCTTCCTTCCTTTTTTCCCCCTCAGATAAAGTTTTTTTTTTTAGAAAGCAATTCCATGATTTGATTCAAGTTTTTTGGCGCGGATATTGAAAGGAATTCCCGAGGTTTTCACGTGTTTGACAAGGGCTCCAACACGGATATATACAAGATTTGTAAGTAGTGGAGTCAACTTACTTCTAAGAGAACAACGGCTTTCACTAAAGAAGAAAATAGCAACATAACTCTAATAATAATAAACAACAACTTACTCCAAAATAAAAGGAGGGTCCGGAAAGGTTTCTCTTCTTGTCTTAGGGGTGAGCGACGTCCGGATTCTTCCACGAATCCGAGATACATTAATAACTATACGGTATAGGGTATGATGAAAAAACTACTAGGAAATCGTCAATATTAAAAAAAAAAATATCTCGGGAAAGAGAAGTAGTAGTAGTTGTAGTATGTAAGTAATGTTATTCAAAAATTCATGATCTCCGCTTGGGCATACACACGAAGAGGGTTTTTTTTTCTTTTTTTTTCCCTTCTTCTTCTTCTTCTTTTTCTTTTTCTTCTTCTTGATCAAAGTGTGTACGTGCACACTTTAACTGTGTATACAGGCGGGGGAAGGATTTATTTATCATCATTTCACTTCCCTCCCTCCTATATTCCTTACCTTGCCTCCACTGCCTAGACCATTCATCCCTGCCAAACCTCCGGGAAAAAAAAAGAAAAAGAATGAAATGTGTGCACGTCGCTATATAATACTACAGAAAAAAAAAAATTGAAAGGAAGAAAAAAAAAAAGAAGAAGAATCTCTCCCGCTATTCTTATTAGTTATTAAGTATTCATGCTATTCTTACTTGTTCTTTCCTCTGTTTGTCTCTGTTTGTATCATTCAGAAACCCCGCTTTACCTGGTTGGATTGGAAAGATTATTTTTTTATTTTATATATATTATTCAATATGGTTTCTCTTTTCTTTTTTTTTTACTTAGTTAGTTATTTTTATATAATTTCTATAATTATACACTTTCTATTTTATTCCTTGCTTATCTCTTCCTTTGCTCTACCTTGTCCAAAATAATAAGAAGAATACAAAAATATGTCTCCAAACGGAACTTATTTAGAAAGTTTATAGAGTAGAAAGGCCTCTTACTCTTATTTTACGTTGTTTATATACTATGAAAAAGACTTCTTAGATGGATTCCTACACATTGAAGTCGGGTGGGTGCTATGCATGGATAATGCTCAATGAGAGACAAATCCTGTTTGCAATAAATAAATAAATATACCCCCAAAAAAACAATATTTCCTTGTCCTCAGACACACTTCAGGAGATCAGGAGAGGAGAAATAATAGTTCTCTTTTCAACACTCGACTTTCTACATTATCCATCCGAACTTGAAGTGGAATAGTCTCGACTCATGAACGGAATATGGACTAAGGATCCTTTGCGGCTCCTAATAATTTTAATAGTATGTACGTACATCGATGTTGGACCCAAGTATTTTAATTAGTCATTTGAAAATATTGACAGATGTAGGGCCAGGGATATTGTGTATAACCATTTAATATAAGGATTTGAATATTATTTTCAAAATGAACAGAACGTACGCTTCAAATCCGGGATAACCAGGGGGAAAGGATCAAGATTAAGGGATTAAGAAAGGAAATATCAAAATGCAATGCTATCTAATCATCATTAATGTTCAAAGGATATATATTAATACTAAATGCTATTGATATATTAAATTATGGATGTCTGAATCATATGGATCCAGAAAATAATATATGAGCAAGCACGTGAATGCAATGTAACTTTTAACCCCTTTGTGCTCTTAGGAAATGATTTGGTAGTCTTGCTTGCCAGGTATGAATATGTGAATTCAATAACATTTTAATGTACACATTATTTAAAAAAACACTTGGACAATTATTATTTATACATAGTCGTAGCTATCAAGGTCGTGTCTTTTTCTTGAATGCTACATGTTTATGAAAAGTGTGTAGAATATTATTTAATAACAATAATAATAATTATGTTGAATCAAAAGACAGAAATATTTATTTATACATATTTTAACAGTTCATTTAAATGAGGAGTCTCAAAGTCTCAAATATATTTTTATATTATTTAATATATCTCGCTCAAAAGATTAAGTCTTTTTTAGCAGTCAAATCCGACCCTCTCATTCTCTTTGAATAAAATTGAGAACATCTACAGAGTTTTGAATGCTTTTCCATTTATTCTTATTACAATCATAATAATTTATTACATGTATAATGCGATAAACGATAATAATGTACTTTGGCAATATTAATATCTATGTATATACATATAATTAATGGGCCCTGTCAAGAGTAAGTATTTGGCATCATCACCCAATCAAGTTTTATAGACCATACATATTTTATAAACTATGGATCTGATTTTTATATCGAATATAAATAAAGTATACGGATATATGAGGAGAGTCCAAGGAAAGTGACTCTTCAAAATCAAACATCATTCCTATTTAGAATTAAAGTACACACTAAACATTTATAAATTATATTATATTCTATTCTACCGTGTCAACACAAACGATGGTGTGTCTCAAAATCCTTCAAACTGCAGTGGACATACCTTTGGACACAAAATTTCCACATCTTGCAATTAATGAATAGAACATTTTCATTTGACTTCATATTTGTGTAAGTCGACCCTCTTGGCACGTCGAGCTTTTTCGTCCACTCGCAACCTCGATTCACAAAAGGGAAAGGAAAAATTTAGAAAAACAACTGGTAGCTACCCTTCTGTATTTTCCTTGTTGCCAACTTGTTAATATTTGCCAGAATTTATTATTTAGACATACTATATATTTATAAATTCTATCAATATACAAACCAATCGTTACTACTTGTAATATATTCAAAATTCGAAAAAGGGCGCGCAATTCTTGATTTAATATATTTTTTATGCATCAAATTCAGAAATAATAATAATACCCTTTTTGACCTCATAACACGTAGGATCAGTTGCTTTAAATCAAAAGAGTCAAATGATGAAAATCAGCTGAAGGGAGAATACAGTGTGTTTTTCTTTATCCCAAAAAGCTCGTCGTGTGGATGAGGCATAAACAATCAAATTTTATAAGAATCAAAATCCTTGTTTCTTGAAGAAGAATGACAATGATACATTCCTGCTCTGCATTTGAATGTCTCAATGGGACTAAGAAATAAGAGGCCTTCAACCTTTATCGTTGAGCAAAAATCTACTTCCCTGTATTTAATATTTCAGATCCTAATTGGGTATATCTTAATTATGCATTAATAATTTTTACTACATAGTGTGGTCAATAAATTACCGTTACTTTTGAAAGGATCAGATATTTCCCCCCCCCCCCCCTCCTTAATTATCCAACTGTCCTGGTCTCCAATCCATCCAGAATAAAATTAATAGTTAAATTTTTCATGTGGATTTTCAATATCTGTACAAGGTAATTTGATTTTATTCAAGTTTCCCTACGTTTTTTTCGAAATATATTTCCAATTTATTGTTTAAACATACCCACATTATACTCCCAAGATGGCGTTCCTTCGATGTATGATGGAATTTGGGACGCTCTACATGACTAATTCTACTTAACATTTGAAAAATCATAATATTAAAGTCAAATAAAGTATCATAAATCAAACTTAAGACTCTATAACTTTTCAAGTTCAATGTGTGAATAAGCAAGTTCAATATGGGAATAAACAAAATCAATATTATAAGGAATAATATTTTTGACCGGACTGAAGATAAAAGAAGATCAGGCGCAAAAGAGGAGACAGCTTTTAGCTGCAAAAGAAGCAGCGAATGGTAATTGGATAATCTTGTCTCAGACTCTTGGGTGTATTCCTAAGGTAGATTTCAGAGGGGGATAGAATTGATGAAAGTGGAGGCAAACGTTAGTAAACTCTAGTAAGATGAATGAAATTCATAAAAATTTTATTAAATGCTGATTGAATTTCTATAAATTTTAAATGCTGAAAGAAATGATGTCAGCATTTCGGAGCAAAGATCAAGAACAGCTCTATATAGAACAATTAATTGAAGAAGGACTATATAAATGAAATTACCTCAATGATTTGTAATAATTGTATTGCTCTAGCATTTAGAATCGTTTGGTTTATAGATGTGATTAATTAATTTTGTTAACATGAGATTCCAATAAACTTATTATTACATATATTAAATATCATGAATATTGTTCTTTATTATTTATTCCCATATTGAACTGGCTTATTCCCATATTGAACTTGAAAAGGTATCGACCAGGGATCGGTAACCTTTTGAAATGAGAGGACCAAGTTGTCACACGTAGTAGTTTCTTTAGGAGATCCATATACATAATTAAATGAAATTATAATTTTTCTTGAACTCAAACAGCTTTGTCCAAAAGTTCAGTCTTATTTTGAAGGACTGAATAATAAAAAAAGTAAAATAAGGAACGAATGATGCTACAACCGAATTTTTATTGATGAAGGGGAGTAGATGTGACGAGGGGAGCTGGAGATTGCCATCCACTCCTACAAACTATAGCTGACTTCTATGTACCTCATCCCAAATCAGATATAATTTTTCTATGAAATATTGTGGGCCTTTTTGATGGATATCAACTCCTGGACTTTTGTTTCAGATTACTATTGTATGTGTTGACACATCACATACGTATATTTTTTGTTTTTGTTTGGTACAAAATCCAATCGTCAGCATAATAATACTAATACTATACATATATAATATATCATATCAAAAAACTAACTAAAACATTTATTTTTTCATCATGGAACAAAATAACGTGTAGGATATTATACATTATGATAAAGTTTTTTAATAAATGCTGATTGAAGGAAGAATTTCTTTTCTCTGAAGGTATTTGTTATACATTTCTTATAACTATATACGTGTGTATATATATTGCTGATTTTTATCACACGTTAGGTATGGAGGCAGTAGCTCCTTCATTATCTTTTGTAATTCGTTCTACATTCTCACGAATAAAATATTTTATTTATTTAAAATTGAGATTTCACAATGGGCCTCATGACTTATTATATCAGAGCTAGTTCATTAAACTACGACTCCAGATTTGATTTAGTTCACGAGAAGTTAAAAGATTCAGATTTATAATAATTACACAGGTTGTCAACAAATTTGAAATGTTAGAAATCCTCATAGAGGGTATAACTATAGTAAAAGTTATTCAGTTTTGCACGCTGATTTCAAATCTGTAATTTTTTTTTATCGAGAGTCCGACGATTTTTGAGAAGTCGGACTCTACTTTTTGAGTTGCTAATTTGGCCCAATACTGGACAACTTCAACTGCTAATTTAAGCTTAGAAGGATACTACTTATTTTGTGCATTAAGAAGTGTATTTAATGCAGACTTTTGGGCCTATTTGTGCCCCCTACACTTCGAGGAGCCCTTTTAGGTTACAACAAAGACAAGGTATGAAATCTGCATTAAATGCACTAGCGGATCATTATTTTTTAATGGACAAAATGCCGACTTTGGGGCCTACTCCGACACTCTAGGCCCCTAGGAATCCTTTTAGGTCAAAGCAAATACTGAAAATGAAATTTGCATTTAATACTCTAGCGGATCATTATTTTTTAATGGACAAAATAAGTAGTATCCTCCTAGGCTTAAATTAGCAGTTAAAGTTGTCCAGTAAATGGCCTAATTAGCAGCTCAAAAAGTAGAGTCCGACTTCTCAAAAACCGTGGGACTCTCGAAAAAACAAAACTGAGTAACTTTTATTATACTTTTACCCCTTAGGATTTCTGACTCTTGACCAGTGATCTTGATTCCTACGACTGAAACATAGCCTCAATTCCTCAGACCACAGCCGCACTTAACTTTTTGTTCATTAAATTGCGACTTCAAACTCCTATATTCTATGATATGGATCAATAAATTAGTAAGGAGAGCTGAGGAATTGTCTTTGTAATTTATTTGTTTGTTTGTACATTGTACATTTTTTGTTTGATCGCGTGTTCAATACCATTTAAGACTTTTAAATCCTTATTAATATTCTCCTAAATTTGGCATGTTTGAAGGACTAAAATTTACTTGGAGGCTTTTAAGGTATTCTTCTGTTTATTTGTATGATATAATATGATTGTCATTTTATTTGTAATTATAACAATACTCTAACCGAGGGATACTACAGCATTCCTACGACACATTCAACTTCTTCCTTAATAGAAAATCATAATACAGTTAAGAGTTACTCTTTCTTGAAAACAAATTGTGTATCTCTTCCAATATGTATACACCATTCAAAGAGAGCACTTTTAAAAGTTATATCCTTTAAAAGTAAGTAGCTTTTATTACTTCTAAATTGTAAAATTAATTGTCGAAAATATCCACGACCCTTGTAGCTACAAAACTAAGTAATCAAATTCACAAGATGGCGCTATATCATTTACAGCAAAATTGATTATTTTGTTGCCTCTGCGTTGCTTTTAAGCGACGTTGATGTGCACGTCGAGCTTTTTTGTATACTCGCAACCTCGACTCACAAAAGGGAAAGGAAATATAATTTGGAAAAACAACTGGTAGCTGCTACCCTTCTGTATTTTCCTAGTTGCCAACTTTTTAATATTGAGCAGAGTTATTATTTAAATATACTATACATTTATAAATTCCATCAATAATATACAAATCAATCGTTAATACTTGTTTATTATTCAAAAATTCAAAAAAAGGGCGCGCAATTTAATATATTTTTTATAACATATCAAGATCATAAATAATAATAATAGTACCCTTTACGAGCTCATAGCACGTAGAGTCAGCTGCTTTTAATCAAAAGAGTCAAATGATGAGAATCAACTGAAGGGAGAATACATAGATGGTTCTTTGTTTATACCAAAAAGCTTGTCGTGGTGTTGAACTCGCAAATTAGCTCTTGTTAAGAGCCCTGAATTAATAAACCAGGTCAACAGATTTGAAATGTCAAAAATCCTATGAAGGGACATAAGTAATTTTATAGAAAAATCCGCTAGAAATCAATGACTCACTGTAGATCTACTAAAAAACAACAACTGACATAGACTGAAATTGCAGAAGGATTTCAGCAGATGATTTTGCAATTCTTCTGCGTGCTTTAGCGTAGCTCTACCGTGGGTCATTGACTTCAAGCGAATTTTAACTCGAATTTGAATGAAAATTTACACATTATTTAGATGGAGGATTTCTTCTTAGTTAAAGAGTCTTATCCGTCGCTTGACATCATCTCGTTTGAAAGCTGTGGGTCTACACTCTTGACTGCATTCCTTATTAATTCATTTCACGCAATATTCAAGGAGTTATTTAAGTACATACAAACGTTTTGGTTGACTTTTGGACTTTTTTCTTTGAATCAATCTTAACCATTGATTTACGATTAGCTTTTTACCTACTCGCAACCTCGACTTTCGAAAAAGAAAAGGGCAAATTGTACTATGGAAAATTTTGTCATAGTGCCCACATAAATTCATAATTAGGGATGTGCCTTTGTTAGAGAAAAATAATAGTTTTATGATGAAAAAAAGGAAAAAAATAGTTTGTACTTTATTTTTTGTAATTTCCGTTTATTCTTTGTTAGTTCGTTGAAAAGAACACACTTTCTTCTAAAAGAAGAATGAAATAATTTCAGATTACATTTGTGTCAAGTCAACAAGAAAGCAAGTTTGTTGTTTTAAAATATTGAAAAGGAGAAAATCCACTTTTAAGTGTATTTTTGCTTCATAAATATAACGGCCAAATATGTAGGAGTCATTTACAGACCTATTACGCGGCCAGTTTTTGCTAAAATGTCACTTTTAATCTCGAGAAACAACCAAGGATTGTTATATTCTATTCAATAGAACAATCGGATATATGTGTCGACTACATGTATATGGAGCCGAGTTGGTCCCATAGAGCGTCCATCTTTTTCATAGCCCCAGAGATTTATTTAGGTGCAGTTGGCTAAAACCATCTGTTCATCTATTGTAGAACTATTAAGAATAAGCTTAATCCACAATCATGCTCACCATGAATCATAGTCAGTGATGTATAAAAAGGGTCCAGCTGTAAGGCACACCCTAGATGATGTCATAAATAAATATGGTACCCTTGAAGTAAGGCAGAATTTCAGCCGGTTACATTTGAAGGGGCGGAATGTAACTTATTATTTTGATGTTTTACTTAGAAATAGATTATTATTATTATTGAGTGGCATTAAAACACTAAATTTGTAGCAACTAATGCCATAGCATGAGACCTGAGTCATTTTGAAATGGACTCGGACTTGACTCGAAAATTAATTATTATTTAATCAATACTAATAGAGTATAAACCTCAATATATCTTTGTCAGCATTGCACCTCAAAATTACCACACTTTTACACATAAGTGAGTCCTATAATTCATATTACATATTTAAGAAACACATACAATTAAATTAAATGATTTTATTTAACCATCTAGTGGCTACTTTTTTTTATTCAACAATTTAATTATCATATAAAACTATTATAAAAACTTTAAACAGTCAAAAGTAACACATTTTGTAATCACATAAATTTTTCCATAAAATAATAAAATAGGATGAAATTTCATAATGATTATCTCAAATATATATATATATATATATAGTTATATCAGAAAAACTGAACATTGATTCGGAATGAAAATGTAATTCCAATTTATGTTATCATAAATAAACAAAAAAATAGATTAAATTGATAATACGATGAAAATGTACGTTATAATTACAATTTTAAAGTTTTCAAATATAATTTAAAAAAAAAAAGTAATAACTGTCAGGGAATTAATTACATTGAAATCGATACAGTGACTACTATAACAAGTCACTGAATCGATTGAATGTATTCTAAAAAACTAGAAACAACAAAAAGAAATAAAAAAAATACATAAAAATGGAATAATAAAGTTCATGAAGATCAATAAACAAAGATGAGAGAATTTTAATTATGACATTAGATAAAAGCACATCCCCTCATCATGCAAAAGCCCCTCTCAGAATCACAATTGACGATCGGAGTCTTTTAGTACAAGCAAAAATTCTTCAAGTCAATGCTTATCACGGCAAAATATTCTTCAACTGGATGTATCAGGCATTCTTTATACTATCCACTTTTGAATGTTTCAAGTGGAGTATCTTTTCGACTATTGTCACACTTGAAGTCCTTCGTCTCGTCCATTGTTATAAATCTATACTTTGCGTCAATTACTATTAATAATTAATGACGAAAAAACAAAAACAAAATCATGGAACAAACTGCTTATATTAGCAAAGGTATTAATTCAATAGCACCATATTATGTCTCTCTCCAGCCTTCTTCTCCTCGGCTTCTACAAAACTGAAATCTCTATTCGTAGCACACATAGTTAGCTACATTAAAAAATAATGAAAGAGTCACCTAATGATGAAAAACAGCTGAATTTCTATGTACATCCCAAAAACCAATTTAAGGATATCTAAGTAAATAATAGATCTGGTGAATAGATTATCTCTATTTGAGAATGAATTTGACAATTTTAACAAAGCTAGTGATGCATTATCAAAGTTTAAACAGCTTGGTGGGTGATGGAAGACATATGTGTCGAATCAATAAGAAAGCAAGTTGTTTGTTTTCAAATATTGAAAAGGAGAAAATCCACTTTTAAGTGTATTTTGTCTTCATAAATATAACGGCCAAATATTTCAGAGACATTTTAATACCTATCGCGGCCGGTTTTTGCTTAAATATTACTTTATATCGAGAAACAACCAAGGAGGATTCTTGTCTATCCAATTGAGTAATCGGATAAATGTTTCGATTGCACATGAAGCCGAGTTGGTCCCCCAAAGAACGTTCATCTTTTTCATAGCCTCAGAGATTTATTGTGTTGTAGTTGGCTAAAGCCAGTTTAAGAACTATTAAGAATCAACTACTTCCGCTATCATGCTGCCCATGAATCTCTACGTTGTCAGAAACACCGGATGTTTTTTTTCTTGATGTTGACCGGTATTTTTTCCTATAATCCAGTTGCAATAGTAGTATAGTTTATTTTGCTGTTCATGCAAATGCTTTTACGCCAAATTTTCCAGATTTTAGTTTAAAAAACAAACATAACTGATTCAAGTGGTAACTTTTCTAGTTTCCCTTGCCTGTATATTATAATATAACTCTTTTAATTCAAGAATAGTTATTATGTAAGTAAATAAATACTTATTTTCATGAGAAATCATATTTTCTTGCTGTTGTGTTGTGAAGGATATTTGTAATAGTAGGATAATATCAATGGCAAGACAAGACTATGAAAAAAAAAATTTTTTTTTTATCTAAAAAAGAATATCTTTTTATTTTTATTTCAAAAGTCATTGAGAGATTATTTTTATTATTATTCATAAGTCATAATGTTTAAAGTATTTTAGTTTTATGTATGAAGACAAGGGCAATCGGTTTTAATACCTTGATATCATCTTCTACTGGATAATAACTAAGTAAGAGAGAGAGAGAGAGAGAGAGAAATAGGGAAATTTTAAGAGATTATCTAATAAATAATAATTAGTTAAAGGTAGGAAAGTCTCGTCAAATATCTGACTCAAAGGAATCATGAATAGGAATGTAAGAAATATGCAAATGGGGTGTGTAAAGTATAAAAAGAAAGAGAAAATCATCATCAACCTGGTTGTAACTCAATTGACAATTTGATGAATGTTGAGAGGGAAGAAGCAGCTTGAGCTGTCATGACGTTGTACTGAACTAATAGCTGCTATTCTCCATTATATATACAACAATAAATAATAACATAGATGAGAGGCAGAAAATTAACTCAAATTAATGTCAGGAAATTATATGTATATTTTTAACTAATAATAATTAATTATACGAGGACTTTAGACCTTTTTTGTTTACATTTCATTTGCTTTATTAACCTAAATGCATGTATTCTTCCTTCATGCGAGATCTTTACTATCAAATTGAAGTTCTCCCCTCAGTAATAAAGGAAAAATGACAACAGCTTTGGAAAACAAAAAGTACTGTTACAAGTGCCAACTCTACAAAATCTCGCAACCGGCGTTTTGCATACTTTTTACATTCCTAATAATTACACAATAAAATAATATATGTAATTGTCATCAATAAAATCAAAAAATGACACTCTTCAGATCTAATACCATCGATCTAATGAATTTTAAGGGATTGCCTCATATTTTGTATCACAAGTTAAATTCATCCTTTAAAATACTTCATCTCTCTTTTCTCAAACTTTTTGTATTTCCATGTATTGAAGTTTCCAATACCTCATTCATACAAAAGGCATATTTTTGAAAAATAATAATAAAAAAAAAACATTCTCAATCAAAGCCTTTTCACAACTTATCACATCATCATTAAAATTATCAAACTTTTAAGCTTATCATATCTCGTCGTCATTTCCTATGCTAAAGCAAATATAATTAAGATCTTAAATCTCTCGTTTTATATTTGAGTTAAGTCAACAAGAAAGCAAGTTTGGAGAAAATCCATCACTTTTAAGTTGTTTATTTTACTTCATAAATATAACAGGCAAATATTTTGGAGTCATTTACAGACCCCTCGCGGTCAGTTTTTGCTAAAATATCATTTTTAATCAAGAAAGCAAGGGTTGTTGTCTATCCAATAAAGCAATTGGATAAATGTTACGATTGCACATGGAGCCAATATGGTCCCACAAAGAACGTTCATCTTTTTCATAGCCACAGATATTTATTTAGTGTCAGTTGGTTTTTTCCCTTAAATCAGTTGCATCAATTATTGGAATCATTACTTAATTAATCGAAATAACCTACTATTAATACAATGGAAAGAGAATGTCTTCAAGAATATGAGTGCAGTTCACACTCATTTTGAAATATTTCAGAGTAACTTGGTTTCTTGTTGACTTGACACATTTATAAAATTTAAAAGATATTTTATACTTTTTTATTTCACGTATCAATCCCTAAACCCTATTTTGTTCACGTCAGTGTCTCAATGTATTTTACCCCCCTATCAATGCCTCTCACCTCTATTTTAAAAAAAATATATATATAAAATATAAAATTGTTCAAAAGTCATTAATCACAGAGACAACATTTCCTGTCTATTCTGCCCATTTAAGCTGGTGTCTCAGAATACAAGGAGCAAATGCATTTAATTAGACGATATAACAATATTCTTCAAATTGTGAGGGGTCTCAATAATTGAAATTATACATACATAATATATGTTCAAAGTAGATACAAATCCCTAGGACTCAAAGACACACGGTACAACATATACAATAATAATAATAATAACATTAATAATATACTAACATACATGCACACAAAAATTATAAACGGTAAATATTATGTAGGCATATCTATCTATCTATATACACTGCACAATTGCAGAATGAGGCAGTAGGCGTCTCAACAGAGAGAAAGCTGAAAACATAAATTTATCTATAAAAAATATACATATTATAATAATTTTTTTGTTAAACCAATAAAATGAATAAATGATTTATATATTTAAGAAATATAACTGCACTTCTAATTAAATAATTTATTAATTACTCAGAGATAAAATAACTCCTCATTCTGCCGAAACTTACAGATCTTAATTGTTCCACTCTAACTTTTACTCCCGGAAGGAAAATGGAAAAAAGTCCCAAAATCCGTTGGGATTTCATTTAATAATAACAGGGAATTGTTTTAACAGGAACTAATTACATTTGAAACCCATTTCTGTTGTTTCTAACTCTAGAAAATGGACACGAGCTCACATTGTAGGGGAAACAAAGAGGTGATAAAAAAAATACAGAGTTAGTGAAATAACACCTGGTTATTATTAGTACATAGAGTTTGACCGATATGGACCGATTATACATATTTGAGAGAATAAAAAACGATAACAGATTAATTTAAATATGTGTCAAGTCAACAAGAAATCAAGTTTTCGTTTTAATATATAGGTTATTTCGATTAATTAAGTAATGATTCCAATAATTGCAACTGATTTAAGGGAAGAAGTTAAGTTAAATCAAGTTTGTTTTCAAATAATATTGAAAAGGAGACAATCTACTTTTAATTGTGTTTTTTTATCTTCATAAATATAACGGTCAAATATTTCGGAGCCATTTACAGACCCTTCGTGGCCGGTTTTTGATAAAATGCCACTTTATATCAAGAAAGCAAGGACTGTTGTCTATCTAAGGGAACAATTGGATAAATGTGTCGACTGGACATGGAGCCGATATGGTCCCACAAAAAACGTCCATCTTTTTCATAGCCTCAGAGATTTATTTAGTTGCAGTTGGCTAAAACCAGTTCATCTGTTGTGGAGCTAATAAGAATCCCTTACGTCATAGTTACTACATAGTCAGAAACACCAGATGTTTTTTATTCTTGATTGTGGCTGGTATTTTTTGACTCCTATAATACAGTTGTATCAATAATTATTGGAGTCAAATGAAGAGAATGTCTTCAAAAATAATATGAGGACAGTTCACACTCATTTTGGGTAAATATTTCAGAGTAACTGGGGTTTCTTGTTGACTTGACACATATATGTATGTACATACATACATACATTAGAAGCATCCTCTCAAATGAGAAAGAAGAGGAGCCTTCTCATCTCTTTAATCTGAATGTATGTCCATTTTTTTTGTATAAATTATGTAAAGGGCTCTTTTTAAGGATATTTGTGCTATTTCCCTAATAGCTCATTTATTTCTTGTACCATGACGTCATTAAGGATCTTTACGCACAATTACATACATAACTACACACATTAATATCCCTTCCATTCCACTACTTCTACTACTACTAATATAGAGCTAATTGTTTCTTAGAGTGGGGCTCTGTTATTTGTATAAGTCCGTATTGGGCATGGAACTCAAAAACACACAAACAAGAAAGTTCCTTGTAGCCCCTTTTACCCAGCAAATCCAGAGTCTATCATGATAAGAGCTTTTTTTGTTCACTCGCAACCTCGACTCTCAAAAAGGGAAAGGACTAATTTGGAAAAACAACAATTGGTAGCTGCTAGTCTTCTATAATTTCCTTCTTGCGTACTTTTTAATATTGGACCGAGTAGTTATTATTTAGATATGTTTACTAAACATAGATAAATTCTACCAATAATATACTAATCAATCATCAATACTTGTTTATTATTCAAAAATTCAAAAAAAGGGCGCGCAATTTAATATATTTTTTATATATTATCAAAATCATGAATAATAATAATAATACCCTTTCTGAGTTCATAATACGTAGAGTCAGCTGCTTTAAATCAGAAGACTCAACTGATGAAAATCAGCTAAAGGGAGGATACAGTTTTTTATATACTATTTTTGTTTATCGCTCAAAAAAACTCGTCGTGTCAATCATCAAACACCTATGTATTTATTTGTATTTGTTGAGATGGAAAATATTATATATATTCAGGATCATAAATTATATTTTATGTACATAATGCAATGTCCGACTTGGAAGGATTTTGCTATAATGTACAATGTACGGTTTTTCATTTGCTAGAGCCTTAATAAGAATCTTTGTAAGAATCATAATTATTGTATGTACATAAATACAAAAGAAAGGAAATGTTAATTTGGAGCAATTAATTAATTAATTATTGGTTGTCTCGAACAGTGTAACTAAATACATACATTCATTCACTATCAAAAGAGTATGAATGATTAATGTTCTATCTCACATACACAAATAAAAAAAATAAAATAAAATGTACGCTCTCTTTTATAGACAGCTGTCTTTTTCCCAAACTTGGGCTCTACTCGAACTATCCATTGCTAAGCATTTAACAATTACTATTATTATTAATATTATTATCTACTATAAAATGAAGAATAATAATTCCATAGTTGGAATGAAACTATCCACTAATTTTGTATGTGTATTTCTACATAGGTAGAGGAAAGGTTGATAAAACCAAAATATATAGTGTCGTTATGGTATACTACTTTCTAAAGAAACTAATTTGCATGATATCAGGTCCTTCATATATTATGTACATATGTATATGTATGCAATGCTCAGACCATGTTCTCTCTGTTGTAAGGATAATAATGTTCCAAATATAGAGCAGAGATCAATTTAAAAAAAGAGGATGAAAACATGGTTGTAATGTTTTTTCAGTTTGAAGTTATTCATTATGCCATGAAGTAATATTGATATTAAGAATTACTTTTCAATGAAGTATTATACATACATAATGTCAGCTGACATTGGAGTCATCAGACTCCCATTCCATATGACCCAGATACGTATAACAGAATGATATATATGAATGTAAAAAATATGCAAATGGGGTGTGTGAAATAAAAAGAAAGAGAAAATCATCAACAACCTGGTTGTAACTCAATTGACAATTTGATGAATGTTGAGGGGAAGCAGCTTGAGCTGTCATGACGTTTGACTGAGCTAATAGATGACTGTTCTTCTCTTGTAAAGTGTTATGTAGAGGTAGTATGGATGTACTCCTCTTAAGAAACAAAGAAAAATAATAACAGCTTTGGAAAACAAAAAGGACTGTTGTTTTAAGTGTCAACTCCACAAAAACTCGCAGGCTGCTTTTTGTATATTATTTACATTCCTAATGATATACGATATTTGATAAGAATGAATAACAACTATGTGAGGGTACGCCCAGTTCGAGTACGCCGCTAACAGACGTACTCATACTGCTCAATGATTGTAGCTATTTATGCTCCTATAGGATTATGTGTATCCAACACATAATATAATAAGTAACTTATTACTCTACTCTGTAATACATGTATCTCTAATCCCTACATTTCATGAGGCTTTCATGGGACCTGCCCCAATCCACAGCTCCTCCAAAACATCTTTTACAAAGCTATTGTTTCAAGATTCGACCACTTTTTTTTTCTTATATATTTGTGCTATTGGTATATAAATCATATTTTCAACTTGTTTCGAGATGTGGACTAATATATATATATATATATATATATATATGTCAAGTCAACAAGAAAGCAAGTTATTTGTTTTTAAATAATATTGAAAAGAAGAAAATCCATCGCTTTACAGTAGTTTTTTGTCTTCATAAAACTAACGGTCAAATATTTACGAGTCATTTACCGACCCCTCACGCATGATTATTGCTAAAACGTCACTTTATATCGAGAAACAACCAGGGGTTGTTGTCTATCCAAGGGAGCAATCGGATAAATGTGTCGACTCCACATGGAGCCTCTATGGTCCCACAAAGAACGTTCATCTTTTTCATTGGCCCGGAGATTTATTTAGTTTGCAGTTGGTTAAAACCATCTGTTCATCAACTATTATGAATCCCTTACTTCATAGTAACTATATAGTCAGAAATACCAGATGTTTTTTATTCTTGATGTTGGCCGGTATTTTTTTTTTATCCCTAAATATAGTTGCATCAATTATTGGAGTCGCTATTTAATTAATCATTGAAATAACCTATATGAGTGCAGCTCACACTCATTTTTGAAATATTTAAGATAAACTTGGTTTCATGTTGACTTGACACATATTATTATACTATTGTACTTTTAGAATAAGTACACTTTATAGAACAAATTGCAACTCAGGAAATGAAACATTATAATTAACGAATTAATTACTCCTTTGAAAAAAAAAAAATATGCGATAAATTAATTTCCATTGTCTGTTTAATATACTAATGGCAATTTTTTTGATTTTTCCCCAGGTAATTACAACATACTTCATTCTAAAGCACTCTCTAAGGCTCCACATTTGGATGACTCGTAAATATATATCACAGCATCTAATAGATCCATTAGATGGTAGTCATTAATTAATAGCTGTTAATTATGTTGTAGAGGACGTATGTGTTAATTAAGAAAGACAATAGGAGATGTACATATATGGTCATGTCAAATTGTTCAATTCCTTTGTACAAGTTACAACTTATGTACATATATGTACACAGACCCAATTGTCATATATGATCATTACACACATAGAACCGAGGACTGAATCTATGCCGCATTCAAAAAGACGATATTCAACAACTTGGAACTCTATCATAGTACCTAATAATTAATTATTATTGTTAATTGAAGGAAGAAACCAATTGGACATTGCGTGATTGTGTTTAAATTAGTCTATTAGAATATGTGAACATACCTTATAATAACATCATGTCGAGCTTTTTTGTTCACTCGCAACCTCGACTCACAAACGAAAAAGGACTAATTTGGAAAAAACAACAATTGGGTGCTGCTAGTCTTCTGTATTTTCCTTGTTGCCAACATTTTAATATTGGGCAGGAGTGTTATTATTTAGATAATCTATTCATTGATAAATTCTACCAATAATATACAAATCAATCCTTAATACTGGTTTACTATTTAATAATTCAAAAAAAGGGCGCGCAATTTAATGCTTTTTTATGTATCAAAATCATAAATAATAATAATAATACCCTTTACGAGTTCATAACACTGCTTTAAATCTAAAGAGTTAAATGATGAAAATCAGCTGATGGGAGAATAGGGTGTGTTTTGTTTATCCCAAAAAGCTCGTCGTGCATACATATGTATGGTTTATGCAGTTTGGAGATCATAATAGGACGATATCGGTCCTTATCATGGACACGACAAGCTTTTTTAGTCACTCGCAACCTTGACTCTCAAAAGGGAAAGGACTAATTTGGAAGAACAACAACTGGGTGCTGCTAGTCTTCTGTGTTTTCCTTCCTGTCAACTTTTTAATATTGGGAATAATCAAACGTGAATACTTGTTCATTATTCAAAAATTCCAAAAAAGGGCGCGCAATTTAATATATTTTTTATATATTATCAAAATCATAAATAATAATAATAATAATACCCTTTTTGAGCTCATAACACGACGAGTCAGCTGCTTTAAATATGAAGAGTCAACTAACGAAAAACAGCTCAAAGGAGAGTACAGTGCATTTTTTGTTGTTTCTCCTAAAAAGCTCATCGTTAGTAGAGCTCTAAATAAGTCCTAGTCCCTGTATTTATAATTGAGTACCCTTGAAAAAGTCCTCTCATCAAGGTAACTCATATTTAAGTTGATCAATTCATTGAAATCCGCCATTAAAACATGATGACTCTTATAAATATTGGCTGCCTTTACTCTTGATGTCATCTTACTTAAAGTATTTATTGTCCCTTATAAACGATAAGGATGACACAAATACTGACTGATATTTATGATGATGAGATCATAATAATCTAAAGGTTTCCTTGAGATTCGGAATGGTGTCAGGGAGGACATATAATTATAATTATTATTATTTTGGCCGATACTCCAGGGATTGGAGTACTGTTTTTTTCTTTTTCTTCTTCTTTGTTTTGTGCTTATAGAAACAAATTGTCATGATAAGAAAATTATGCATGTAAATCAAAAAAGTAGATCAAGGAAGCTTTAAATCAGTCATTCTCCGAGTATCTATCTATCTATATATATATATATATAGATATATAAAGTCTCAACTTTCTTCCTCTCCTATTAAGAAAACACAACAAACATATGTTGTACATATAATACTTAAGATATAGACATTTTTGTGCAGAAAAAAAGTTTTTTTTTCTTTCTTTTTTTGCACGTATGCATGAAAATATAGGAAAGATGAGAAATTAACTTACACTGCAAAAAAAAAAATAAAAAAAAAAAAAAAAAAATTATTCATAAATAATGACATTGATTTTTTTTTTCTTCTACATTTTCTGTACATAAAATGATGTTCTTTTTCTTGACATACTTTGCATAATAAATTAATAAGTGAGGAAAGGATTTGTTCAACTCTGTGTCTTTAAATTATGTTAAAAAAAAAGACAAAAAAAAGAAGACAAAAAATGGGTAAATTTGGAGTAGAAAGCTTTTACAATGATATTTACATATCTATTTGTACGTACGTATGGAAATAGCAAAAACTAAATTTGAATAATATGCTAAAGGTGAACTCTCTATTGACTCACCACCCAACCTTTACTCCTCCTCCTACAACAAGGAAAATAAATAAGATCCTAAAATTAATTGGTAATTATCTACAAATGTTTAAATATTTTTCATTACATAATTTGTAGAAAATGGGTCACATTTAAACAAGAGCTAATTAGTGCGACGTCACACGACAATAACTTCTTTAATGACTCTCTTAACCTTTCTCAAATCAGTTGCTACATAGTAGGTAGTCGATTATCCTTAACTGTTGAACTATCCCTAGAGCTTTATAGTTCTAAGCATTTTTTCACATGCGATGCTTTTAGTGGTTGGCAATCTGTACAATTTTTTTTTTTTTTTTGTATTTTTCATAATAATATGTCATCATTATTCCTTAATTTTTGAGGAGAGAATGTCTCACACTCTTCACGTGTAATGAAGTATCATAGGATTTCAGCTGATTTCGTAATCCTTCTGCACGCTACTATGTACTTAATTAGCTCCTCTACCGTGGGTCATTGATTTCTAGCGAATTTTACTCGAAATTGAATGACAATTTACACATTTAAATAAAGGATTTCTCCTTAACTAACTAAGAACACTTATCGGGCATCTCGTTTGAATCCTGTGGGTCTCCCCTCTTGAATGCATTCCTTACTTATCCATTTCATGTAAGATTCAAGGAATTATTTATGTACAAAGGATTTGACTAACTTTTGGACACACTCCTACCCCCTACGCCCTCAGGAGTCCCTTTAGGTCAATACAAAGACTGGAATTGAAATTTGCATTAAATACACAAGCAGATTATTATTTTTTTATGCACAAAATGAGTAGTATCCTTCGGGGCTTAAATTGAGGCTAATGTAGGAAAATGGGCCAAAAAAGCTCAAAAAGTAGGGTTCAATTTCTTCAAAACCGTCAGATTCTCGAAAAATGCAAAACTGAATAACTTTTATTAATCTTATATACCTTAGGATTTTTGAAAGTTCAAATTTGTTGACTAGAGTAGTTCATGAATAAAATGACGACTCTCTCCTCCCAAACATTGAGCAAATTATCAAGGTTACCAGATCAATTTTTGCTTTATTTTTATTGGACATACCGACAGAGGTTAGGATTTAGAGCTCTGAGGGATTGCATCATTTCAATTGTAGAAGTAAGGATTTATATACATCTTAACAAGGGATAATTAATTTAATTGAGTTGAGCCAATCAAGTTTTAGAGCACAAAGAAGAAATGGAAGACTAGAGGAAAAATTGATAATGGGTTTAACAAGAAATACATTTTTCTTGTTAGTCGGAAAAACGACGTAATCAATCATGGATCAGAACACTAAATAAAAGAACAATTACATAGAAGGAGAATCGACAGCATCATTTCTATTTTGGGGGTACACTGATTTGTACATTATCAGTTGTAATTATGACATAAGACATTTGTGATTTTGTACGAGTTGTAACTTGTACAAAAGTATGTAGATTGCTCAACTTGTGATGGAATAAATTCCTGACTCTGAGGGATGGAGATCAAGAAAATGACTCAGACTTAAAGGGACCCGTCAAACAAGATGAGGCCCTCAAAACTCATCACGAGAACCACATCACATTTAAATTTCATTAAAATTTTAATATTAATATGAATAATTGAGTATTTAGCCATTTAGCCACTGCAAATTTGACTCGAGTAGAAAAAAAAAGACTCGTGACGATTTTAAGACTTGCAATGTATTATGTAAGACTCGTAAAATAATGACTCATAAACAGTCTACAACACTATTATCTAGCAAAATAACAGCTGTTCATCATATAAAACAGAGGAAACAGTCAAATTCAGCTATCCATTGACTTAAAGAACTCAATTTGCTTTTTTTTCTTCTTCTATACATATAGTCTGCTGTATCGATTTCATTGAATAATAGAATAATGTTTTTGCCCTTGATCCACTTGTTACATTTTCGTATGGGACAATGTTGCCTTGTAAACAATGTAAGTATGTACAAGTATGCCACCATGAATCAGTGTTTATTTGGGCCAAATTGTCACAAAAACAAAGGTCTTCAAAAATCATGTTACAAAATAAAATAAGCACTGATCTTGAGCCAGATATGTGTAAGCTTTAAGGGCATGATGTTTCATTATATTTAGTGAACGTATCCTTGATATATGATTTTGCTTTTTAAAATAGGTAAATTTGAAATGAGGGACTCTCATTTGCAACAATTTTGAGGGAGAAAACATAACTTGAAATTAACTCCTGGGGTAAGTGTTGTTTGGATGGATTTGATAAGACTTCATCCAAAAGAAATTACCTATATATATATATGTAGATGTCATATTGTCGATCATGATCGATTTGTCAAAGTCAAGAATATCAATAAAGCAACTATATAGATTATAATTTTCTAATTTCTATATAGAAAAATCCAAGGAAATGGATTTTCAAGAGGGATCCCAGGAGCCAAATCCATGCAGTGTCTATGATAAATTTAAAAAAAAAAGAAATTAAAATGTAAGATATATCAGGGAAATTTGAATAAAATGTCATCTTTAAATGTCTAAGGTCATAGTTGTTTTAGTCTATGTAAGTAAAGGATGGATTCGATAAATTGCTTAGATATTTTCAGACAATAAGGATTTTAAATGTGACACGATAGTTTATTATAAATCAGCCGGGGGGAGGGGGACATCCTTGATATCTTACAATGATGATAAAAAGGCTCCCTAAAATATGAAAAATGAAAGACTCAATCTTGAATCCCTTCAGAAGGATCCTCATTCGAAATCTTCATCATTGAATGATTCAATCCAATGATCATAGGATTTGATTTTCAATAGGGGTAGGAGGTGTGTGGAATAAAATGGTAAATTTTAGCGCACAAACAACTACCTTAAAGTCATGGTCGCAGATACGGCGGTTTTGACCAAAAGTTGAACTCTGATGGTCCACGAACCACTCGTGGTTGATATATAAATCAAACTGTTACTATTATTAATATTATGCATCGATATAGCGGTCCAGCAAGCACTAAATGTTACTGGCTACAAGTATTGACCTGTGTAGAAGGGATATAACTGTCAAAGGGGGCAAGGTAGAGTATGATCACTGCCCTTAGCCCATGATTTACAACATTTACTGCTCCTTTTATCTTTGGGATTTTATATAGAAATATATATATATATATATTTATTTTCTAAAATCCTATATGAATAAAAAATGTGAGTTAAAAAATTCATCGTTCACAAAGGGTTACACTTTTCCATAGGGCCCACAATATTGATTCTATTCCTAAGATTTATCTGGGCAGGGACAAACAACCAAAGAGTTCAATGAACATATATATATATATATATATATATATATATATGACATCGTACAAAATTATTATTATTTGTCACAATGAATTCATAATAATTAATTATAGGAAGGAAAAACTCTAATTTTGAAAGTGAAACGTGAAATTTGTGTTTCACTCAGAATAGCACCGGCCATTGGAGTAATAGATGGTAAAGGGGTACAGAGGGGGGGGGACATTCGTCCCTCACATAGTGTTAATATACCCTTCTATCAGGTACAAAAATGAATTTTTATATCAAGAGTGACCCTTCAGTAATATACTTTGCCCCTTCAAAGTTGAAAATCTTCCTACTGAATAGGTGTTTCGTATGTATAAAGAAAAATAATATTATACCATGGGTTATATTAGCTAAATGAATTTAGTAAAATTCAGTAGCTCAATGATATGTACATTATCAAGTTCTCAAAACAAGCAGATTCGATCTCAAAGCATGGGCCTTGTCCTATATTAAGAGATGCCATACATATTGTACATATGTGGAGTCTAACAAACGTTCTAAAGTGTTAAAGTCACAATAAACTATTTATAACTAAATTTAAATCAAACTTGTTCAATGAAATGGTTGATCCTTTGTATGTACTTTAGTCGTAGGCCTTTTTAAAAAAAATAAATGAATGCTTTTCCTTGTGTAATATTTGTGAAAATATATAATAAAGTATAGAATATTTATTTGATCGAAATTTGTTCAAAATGACTTATTATTTGAATAATAATAATTAATTTATTATTATTCAATAGTTATCTGAGCCCATTCTTAGTCTACACCACGCCCTTTTTGAAAATTACATTGCACATTATTTGAGAGAAATAATGTACATATGTTGTCTCATTTCACGAACTTGGAATTTGAGAGCTCATCATGACCTTTCTATAATTGTAATTCCATGCAAAGTTAAGGATTTGTTGTGTGTGTGTGATTTTATTTATACGCCTGAATTTATACATTTACAAACTGCAGAGACCATACATATAGTCATACTTATGTAGTCATACATATCATGAGACAAATTAGGAAAAATAATCTATTATCAATTGTTGATGACCTCAATATGACAGCAATTAACCGAAAGGAGCTGCAATTAAGATGAAAGAAGGATTAGATCGGATGATATATACATACATATATAACATATATGGTGTAGTTAAAGTAACTCCATTACCGAATTGAGGAAAAGATCGATAAAATAATGGTAATCTATTAGACGGACCGTCATGTATTGATTGCCCCTGAGCTTAAGAACAAATTACAAAAAACTGTTTGGATATAATGAAGCTTTCAATCTCTTTTAACTACACCTATTATTAAAAATAATAATAATAATAATATTGTGATATTAGATGATGTATATGTTGTAACTTATACAAGGAGAATATATTCACGATTAGCTCTTTTTGTTCACTCGCAACCTCGACTTTCAAAAGAGAAAAGTATAAATTTGTAAAAAGACATCTGGTAGCTGCTAGTTCTCTGTATTTTCCTCCTTGCCAACTTTTTATTTATTATTTAGATATATACTCTTATACCTTGATAAATTCTACCATTAATATACAAATCAATCGTTAATCACGTCGAGCTTTTGTATCCACTCGCAACCTCGACTCACAAAAGGGAAAGGAAATATAATTTGGAAAAATAACAACTGGTAGTTGCTACCCTTCTGTATTTTCCTTGTTGCCAACTTGTTAATATTATGCAGAATTTATTATTTAGATATACTTTATATTTATAAATTCTACCAATCAATAACCAATCGTTACTACTTGTAATATATTCAAAATTCAAAAAAAGGGCGCGCAATCCTTGATTTAATATATTTTTTATATATTATCAAAATCATAAATAATAATAATACCCTCTACGAGTTTGTAATACGTAGAGTTATCAGCTGCTTTAAATCAGTAGAGCCAGCCAATGAAAATCAGCTGAAGGGAGTATAAATACAAGTGTGTTTTTGGTTATCCCAAAAAGCTCGTTGTGATTTTGTACAATTGGTCAACTGACAATTTATTGTCTTATTTGATCATAGCACATCATAACATTTCAATCTTCCACTTTTTAATATGAAATGATATCATTTTTACGTGGGGGAATAAATAAAGGGTGGATTTTATGACACTATATATATTTTACTGAATATAATAGGTTGTCAAATATCTCCCTTTCCCTTTTTTTTGCTCTTTTTTATTCAATGTTTTATAAAAAGTGTTAGAGTTAATTTAATTCAAATCGGTTCATTAGTTTTTGAGATATTTAAGTTTAAAAAGAAGAAGAAAAAAGTAAACGTGGTTGTCAAAGATCGGACTCACTCCTCATAATGAGAGGGAATGAGAGCTGATAGTATAATTAATTATAATAATAGTTATTATTTCTTTAAAGACAATAATAGCCATGCATTCCAGATAAAGACACTAATACGTAGAGCATGCACCTTCTGTCTGATCAATTATTTGTATGTACAAACGTTCGATTTATTGATTAAATAATAAATACAATTACGTACAATTACGTTATTATGAATAGAAGAGCAGGTGACGATTTCATACACAATTGTACGGAGATTAAATGCTTTCCTTTTATCTTATTCATCTTGAAAATTGAGCAAAAAATGAGTTCAAAAGTTCCTTCAAAGTAAAGCCTCAATTCTCATTACTCACATTCTACTTATTCTACTCTTCTATCGAGGGAATGATGATGTCAAACATTTCCTTTCAATATCTAATAATAATAATATATAAATATTGAGAGAGAGAGAGATAAGATAAGATTAATGAATGTAATTTGTGCAAAAAAAAACAACTCATTCGCTAATTTCACATTTATGTATTTCGTGGAATTACGTCAAACAGCTTCATTTTGCGAATACTAATAGTACTTACTAATATATGTAATTATTATTATTATTATAATTAACCTCAATTTTCATCATCATCATCATATGCTTGATATGATTCTCAAAAAAAGAATGTCATGTTCAATGTTTATATAAATTCAAACGAATGAATGAACGGAGGGAATCCGCATACTCATAGGTCAGTTCTGTATGAAAATATACATTTGATGATTGAAGTACAATAACAATGTATAATAATATATATTGGAAACATGAATAGACATGTATAGCAGACATGGGGAAACTAAGGCCTGCGGGCCTTATACGCCCCGTAAGACAATTTAATCCGGCTCGCCGAGCTTGCACACTACAAGCAAATCCTTATTATATTTGGCCGTCAGGTCAATGTACTCCTGTGGCCCCTTTTTCAAATAATTTTATAACCCAATGTGGCCCGCAAGTCAAAAAGTTTGCCCATCCCTGGGCTAGAGGCATGTTTGAGATCATATATGTGTATAGTATGATATGACCTTAGCGAATGGAGGTCTACTGATTTTCAACTCTCTCTCTCTCTCTTTCGAATGCTCACCTATCTATTTGAAGGAATGATGAGGTGTTTAAAAAATATGTAGTTTATTATTATTTTTTCGCTCCAGAGTGTGTCCCCTCCATAGCTTTCAACAAAATTTAATGGGTAAGTAGTGTGTTGAGAATACATAGATCCATGCTCTAAAATCCTCATCGAGAAAAAATGAGTATCTTCCTTCAATAGCAACTGTCTCGAGACCTACTCACCACGCCAAGACCAAGACTTTGAGGCAAGGGGATTTTTAAATCGGGAAATATAAATGACAGAAAAGATGAGGGAGGGCGGAAGGAGGGAATCAAGTTCCATGAAGTGTTATTTGCACCACTGTATTAAGAGATTGAGACGAGGGGAAAAAGCAGTCGTTTGAGAGCTCGGGACCCAGACAAGATCAAAACCTTTTAGGAATTGCTCTCAATAACTACAAAACTATCATCACCTATACCTGTATAAATATATACACGCTTCACATTCAAATAGAATTAGGTGATCTTATAGATCTCTTGATAAATACCAACATATCTACCAAATATCCCGATCCAGTACTGGTTACACCGTATGTGGAGCATGAACCAAAGATAAATGGTTGAAGCATTTTTTTCTATTTTTAATTTGAATTGATATAAAATATGAGGGAGGGGCCCATGATTTGTGGTTCTTATCCCTGTGCCTAGACACTTGCCCTCATTCCCTATGACACAAAATTGTCGTACCAGCTTCAGTCAATCAATCAGTTTGGAATTTTTACTAAAGGAATTATCGTGTCATCTCATGACTTTGAACAAAAACGTGTTCATCCCATGTACATATGTAGGCAGCTAAAAGAGAGTTTGTTGATTGGGAACTCATATTTATGTACAATATATGTGTCAAGTCAACAAGAAACCCCATTTATACTCTGAAATATTTACTCAAAAATGAGAGTGAACTGTCCTCATATTATTCTTGAAGACACTCATCATCTTTCCTTTGTATTAATAGTAGGTTACTTCAATGATTGATTAAATAATGACTCCATCAATAATTGATGCAACTTAATTATAGGAAAAAAACACCCGGTCAAAATCAAGAGTAAAAACATCTGGTATTTCTGACTATGTACTCATGGTGAGCATGATAGCGGATGTAGTTGATTCTTAATAGTTCTTAAACAGATGGTTTTTAGCCAACTGCAATGGGGCTATGAAAAAGATAGACGGTCTTTCAGGGACCATATCGATTCATTCTTTCTTCTTTTAGTTACTTTTATATATAAAAGAACCTTTAACTGTTCCTTTTAGTATGTAAATCATGGATTGACTAAAGGGCTTTTAAGAGGACAAAACCAACCTATGGTGTGTAAGCCAGACATGGGTTCGAAATACAAACAAAATTGGCAACGTGGTGTAAAGTAGCCAAATAGTTTTATCAATTATAATTGACTATAATAGGCTACAATTCCATGATTAGATCCTCATCTCAATCCTCTCATTGAGATCAAAGATCCCCTCTATTCCTGCCTCATAGGCAATTTGTTTTAGAGGAGAGTGGATTTGTACGGTTGTGTACGAGTGAGGGGGAGTGGAGTGTGGTTGTTCATATGCACATAGAAAGGGTATTATTCCTCAATGTCTCCTCACTTTCTATTCTCTCTTATCTCTTCATCTAAAAGCTACATACATACATACATACGTTTACAATCCCCTCCTGAAAGATAAGAAGCCAGTACCTACCTGAGCACATATGTTAGAATACACGAAGCTAACATACTAAGTAAGCATGTTACATATTTACACATTTGTTAAGCCTTACACAATATTTTGAATTTAATCCAATTTCTGGAGACATGGGGGGAGAGTGAAGAAGAAGAGAAGTATTCGTAAGTGGATTATACCATCATGAAAATATGTAAAGAGCATAGTTATATTTGTAACATATTATCATCTAGGAAGGGATGGTTGACATACGTTTATTTCTAATAATATGTGAATGTTTAAGGACCTAGGACTCAATTTTTCCACTCGTATCCTCATACATACGGTTATATAATAAAATATATAGGAAATATATGTATGTATACTAAGGCCTATATCGTACATATTATACTTTCCACTCAGAAATGAAGAACACGCGATATTCAATTTTATTTTTAAATAGTTAGCTATTTGTGTGTCCATTATTGGACTCATCCATTAGGGTCTCAAATCCCCTCTACAACAAACCTTGGTACACATTAATTACGCAGTACTTCTTTATGAGCCTCCGCTCCTGGCTGGCTGACGGATGTTTTTGGACAGTATTAATATTCAGGTTACTTAGACTTTACATAGAAACAAGGATCTGGGGAGGGAGAATGAAAGTAGTATTTGGGCCAGAAGTTCATCGTTCCATTCATCACTACCTAGAAAATAATTTTGACTGAGTAAACTTGGGTTCTTTTGAAAAACGGTGTTGACTTTTTTCGACTTATTCATGGCCTTGCTGATCTATTATGACAGTGGTTCCCTATCTTTTTCTAACAGCGAACAGGTATACGATTAACAATTTTATTGCAGACCGGGGGGGGGGGGGTGAAATATATACCATAGCAATAAATGTGGAACTTTATTAGCACATTACTTCAACATTACATCATCTCAGACATTTGTTAGGTTATATATATATACGTATTGTAAAATAATGGTCCCCAACCTTTTTCTAACTGTGAACCGGGGGGTTGAAATAATATTATTAATAATAACAATAAACGTGAATCCACTGTAACCTCACATAGAACTTTATTAGCACATTGCTCCAACATAGCAAATCTATTATAACATTAGGAAGGTATAACTTTATTAACACATCGCTTCAACAATATAACATATTATTATAACATCAAAAACTGTCCGTAACGCTAAATCAATGGGAGCCCTGAGCTGTTTTCTTTGCAACGTGATGCGCGGAGAGTATGTATGTAGTTGGCATTGTAGCTTATTGCCTCTGAAATCCGATGAGTAAATTAAGAAACATCAGCCCAAAAATAATGAACAACTACCCCGCACAATTTAATGTCCATGACTTGGATAATAAAACAAACAGAAATAACAAATTGGGGGGGGGGGACAACTGATCTACATAGAAGACAGCTTTTTCTTTTTTGTGGACCATCTATATAGTAGTCAGCCATTATTAACCAATATTCAGTAGGAAACGAAAGAGGGGGGGGGGGGGGGTTTGCCCTGGTCGATGCCACGACTCCTCACACTATCAAATAACCTTGTTATTTGATATTATACAAATATTTTCACCATCAACAAAGTTCTTTAAATAATAATTATGTACATACATTAATGATTAGGAATGTTGCGAGATTTTGTGGAGTTGGCTCTTCGAACAAGTGTACTTTTTGTTTTCCAAAGCTGTTATCATTTTTCCTTTATTACTGATGGGAGAACATCTATCTGACATTAATGATTAGGAATGTTGCGAGATTTTGTGGAGTTGGCTCTTCGAACAAGTGTACTTTTTGTTTTCCAAAGCTGTTATCATTTTTCCTTTATTACTGATGGGAGAACATCTACCTGACAGTAAAGATTTCATATGAAGGATTACATGCATTAAGGTTAATAAAGCAAATAAAATGTAAGCAAAAAAGGCTCAAGTCCTCGTATAACTATTATTAGCTAAAAATATACATATAATTTCCTGGCATTAATTTCTGTTAATTGTCTGCCTCTCATCTATGGTTTACATACATAATGTTATTATTCATTACTGATGTCTTCATTTGTATAGATATATAAAGGAGAATAGCAGCTTGAGGCTCAGTAAAACGTCATGACAGCTCAAGCTGCTTCCCTCACAACATTCATCAAATTGTCAGAGTTACAACCAGGTTGATGATTTTCTCTTTCTTTTTATATTTTACACACCCCATTTGCATATTATTTACACTTCTATTAATGATAAATTGGCTCCTTTGTATTGCATGGGTAGTGAGCGGATCGTTTTAAATTGAATGTAATGACATTTGAATGATGAAAGAGCTTTCATTTGTTCAAATACAAAAAAAATATATATATATGTATTGAGTACCTTTTTCCTTCATTTTTTTTTTACAAGAATTCAAAGAAATAGGTCATGACCCTCTATGAATGAAACAAAAACGATCATAATTTACTCAAAATAAAAAATAAATTGCAAATTTCTACACAATTTATACGACATAATAATGTTTCATAAATAATTGAATATCTATGCAATTTTCAGTTATAAAAATAATACAAAATATTGTGTATTTTGTAATAAATCAATCAATAAAAAAATAAAATAAAATCTTGTGAAATCGTTTTCTAAATATATATATATATATATATATAAAAGAAAAATGCTCGGAGAAAATTAATGATTGTTGATTTATCAATTCAATAATAATAATAATTATTATTAATTATTTTCTAATGTGAATTGACTTTTTTTTTCCCTCTTCAAATAAATGATTTATTAGTTTATTGATATCATACAAAATGACATTGTTTTTTGATTTTGATAGAAAAAGAAATGGCCCGGAATATATTAAGTATATTAGAAATCATACACGAGTCACACAACCTCTCTTTTGAATCCTTTCAGGTACATTAATTGATGATAATAATAATTACCACTCCATGTTGCAGCAGTTTAATAGTCCTCAATCACAATTGATATGGAAATATTTTATGCTTTGAATTTCAGTTTAATGAAGCTTAATTTTTTGTAATTATGAGCTATTCCTAGCTCTGACTCCGTCCTCGTCAATAATATTAAAATTCAATCTAAATATTATTATTATGTAAGGAGTTCTAAACGGGTATTGAAATAAAGAATGCCCCAGAGTCTCAAGTCGTATTGGAGTGGGAAGGCTTTATCTCCCAAACGGATTCAAGCCTAAAGTCCCAGTTCAATTAGTCTTTTTGAGTCTTAGGAATCGCGATATATTACGAGTTCTTCACGTCAAATTATGAGTCACTTTTTCACTTTGGTAACTCTGAGAGTGAATGAACTACACCTTCATTCCAACTCGACTCCAAGTCGTAATTATGATCCTCATCGTATTGAATAATAATAATAGTAATTTGTAATAGCCAATAAGTTTATGGGGGTAGAAATTCAGAAAACTCTTTGAGTAATATTAAGCCAAAGCATAGGGAAGAAATTGATTCGATAATACGATATGTTTATTCACATAATATTAGGAGGCAATTCATTCAAAAAAATAGTATAGCCGATTCTTCCCAACTATGGAATTGTTCTCTATTTAATACTGGAGAACTATTAGAGTTGGACTCAATTAACACTCAGAACCTTAGTAAAGTGGAAAATAAGTAAAAATATAATAAAATCATCTGTTTATCAGGAATTTTTTCTTTCTTTAATGAAAAATACATAAAATATTTAACAAAAGGTTTTCAAAATTCCACAAGATGATTCAAATGTTGATTTTTTCATCGAACCACATAACTTTTATAATATATACATATGTAATTCAGTTCAATATTTGAGAGAAAGAGCTGAATCATTTAGCTGGAAAAGTAGAAATATACAAAAAATGAAGATTCTATAATTATTCTAAGTCGTACATTAAAAATGTACTGACCAAATACATAAATACCTACATATAAACATGAGCACAAAAAAAAATCGGATGTGGATTTGTGAAACTGTTGCCTATTGGGGACACCGGAACCTACTCATAAATCGAAGGGCCAATCATGTAACAATGAGGTCACATAGACGTAGATGACAATATAATCATGCAACTTTTCATTGTTGTTGTACTTTTGTGTCTGATAAGGCTGTGGTGAGTTCATATTGACTTGATATGACTGGTTTAATATAAATGATTCACATACATATACATTTGGCCAGACTGCCCATAAGAACACTGTTCAGTGAATTTGAACTTTCAAAAATCCTAAGGGGTAAAAGTAATAATAATAAAAGCTATTCAGTTTTGCACGCAGATTATAAAACTGTAAATTTCTTTTTCGAGAGTCCGATGGTTTTTGAGTAATCGGACTCTGCTTTTGTAGCTTTTTTGCCTCATTTTCCAGCTTTAATTTAAACCTAGAATTTTGTGCATTTGTGTATTTAATGCAAATTCCATTTTGAGTCTTTGCTTTGATCTAAAGGGACTCCTGGGGACGTAGGGGACGGTAGTAGGTCCTAAATGTAAGCCAAATTGTTTGTACTTAAATAACTCCTTGAGTATTACAATAAATGGATTAATTAGGGATAAAAAATTTAATGATTTTTAAATCAGCGTGCAAAATTGAATAACTTTTGTTATATTATCATACCCCTTAGGATTTTTGACAGTTGTTGACCAGTGTAATTATTTAAAAGAAGGAAATGAATACATTTTCACAGAATATAATTTATTTTTTTAAGAATAATTATAGAGTTTGACAAAGTCATACATACATACAAACAAACAAACAAACAAAATGACCTATATTTGGAGAATTTTCATGAGTAGATATACAAATATATAGAGAGAAGAGTCAAATATGTAAGTTCTTTCTATATAAATATGTACATATTTTACGTACTCTCTAAAAAGAATGCGGAATCTCAAAATTTCTATTCATGTTGTTAATGATGAAGACATTCCATTCTTTCAATTTAATTTTTTAACTCAGGGGGGAGGCTTTGATGATGACACAGGGAGGGGTAAAAGTATTAAATTTTACATTATAGTGCATATTATGTATGTATATGTATATTTGAAACAAAGACGGATTTTGTAGGATTAGGATTTAGGGGGAGGGGGGGGGGAGAGGTAATAGGATGCTTTTGGATACTACATTTTAGGGTAGAGCGGGACTAATTAGGTAAATATAATATCATACTTGACTCACTTTTAAGTCCCATTAAACTGGGGATTCAGACTTTACTTCTTTCAAGTTCAATATGGGAATAAGGAAGTTCAATATGGGAATAAGGAAGTTCAATATAAAATAAATAATATAAGGAATAATATTTTGTACCTTAATGACCGGACTGAAAAAAAAAAAAGATCAGGCGCAAAAGAGAAGAGAGATTTTAGTTGCAAAAGAAGCAGCAAATGGTAATAATTGGAGAATCCTGTCTCAAACTCTTGGATGTATTCCTAAGGTAGATTTCAGAGGGGGGTAGAATTGATGAAAGTGGGGGCAAACGTGAGTAAACTCTAGTAAGATGAATCAAATTCATATAAATTTTATTAAATGCTGATTGAATTTCTATATATTTTAAATGCTGAAAGAAAGGATTTAACCATTTCGGAGCAAAGATCAAGAACAGCTCTGTAACAATTAATTGAAGAAGGACAATATAAATGAATTTACTTCAATGATTTGTAATAATTGTATTGCTCTGGCATCTAGAATCGTTTTGTATATAGATGTGATTAATTAATTTTGTTGACATGAGACTCTTATAAATTTATTATTACATATATTAAATTTCATAAATATTATTCTTTATTATTTATTCCCATATTGAACTTGAAGA
Source organism: Lepeophtheirus nordmannii (assembly GCA_963680855.1). Lineage (NCBI taxonomy): Eukaryota > Metazoa > Arthropoda > Copepoda > Siphonostomatoida > Caligidae > Lepeophtheirus > Lepeophtheirus nordmannii. Next base: position 31,469,656 of record OY804524.1, on the reverse strand, counting down.
GGTACTCAATCCTTGGACTCAACATTGGACAAAAAATCAGGTTTGAATAAGAATTGCACGTTGGTTTCGGCACGTAGTCTATAATATTTTATAACCTTTCCTCTAAAGAAACCCCCCTAGAAAATACAGCCCAAAATCAGTTGATAATATATGTATATATAATCTGCCAATTATTCGCTACTATGAAAATTTTCTTCTTTATGAATTAGAAACACCCTTTGGCTCTGAACTGCCACATGGTGACCCCCTGTTGGGCACAATCTTTAATTGCGTCATGGATCTTATCCTTTCCCAGTCCACCCCAAGTTGATCCTTTTTTCCTTAACGGTAAAGCCCTGACACAACTGGTGGTCTTTGCCGACGATATTGTGCTCCTTTCAGCTCCTTCTGATGCTCTTCAGGAGTCAATTGACAGCTATGTCTCTCTGGCTGGGTTGACCTTAAACCCCTCTAAATGTAAGGCTGTGTCAATCCACGTTAATGCCAAGGGGAAAGTGTTCTTCTTTAATATTAAATCCCAGTTTATAATTGATGGCAAACCCATTGAAACCTTGAGTGCTGGTGAGTCTTATAAATATTTAGGGGGGTTAATTACCTCACCTAATGGGCTGGTCATATCACACCCTGACCGTGATTTGAATGACATGATCCACCGACTCGATTCATCCTTCTTTTCGAATCATCATCATGGGTGTCACGCAGTCCACTTGTACAGAAATCAATTTGAGCTCAACTAATTAATGACCAGAACACTCATAAAAAGGGGAAAAGAAGTATATACTAAACAAATGAAGAGCTGACAGCAAAATATTACGTAAATTTTTGTTGGTGGAGTAACACCTTGTCCAAGGCTAAAGACTCACTTCATTTTATATTATAATTATTTTGATTCTAGGGACATTTTTGGACATTACATCTATGAGCAAAAAAATACTGGGAAATTTGGATTTAATTTTTGAGGGATTTCGATAGGGATAATTGTATTTTTTTTCAGTTGGCATAAATGTCATTTCTTAAAATGTAAAAAAGATGATGACTAATATACAATTGGGAGAAATGTTGTTGTTGAATCCAAAAAAGGTTTAAATAAATAAACCAGTTATTATTGTCCTGTAATTAATATTGACTTAATAACAATTTAGTAACTGTTTTGAAAATTGAAAAAACAAAACAAAACAAAAAACAACGTTAGCACATTGAGGGGGATGAAATGAATATTGATTTTTTGATTCCATATTACTTTTTGCCCATTGTAGTATATGATTGAATTTTAATATTGATTTGATGGCTGAATAGAGAACTTACTAAAGCCCAATGATGAACTCTCGAGGTGTGAAAATACATTTACAAACGTGCTATTTTCAATCAGGTTAAGTTCAAATAAAAGACCATGTGACATTATATGAGACTTGAGAAACGGATCTAATTTCCTGACGACTTGGAAAATGACAAACTTACTTCTTTTCCAGTATAGGACGAGCTTTTTAGAATAAACAAAAAACCTGTGTATTCACCCTTCAGCTGATTTTCATCAGCTGACTCTACTGATTTAAAGCAGCTGACTCTACGTACTACAAACTCGTAAAGGGTATTATTATTATTATTATTCATGATTTTGATAATATATAAAAAATATATATTAAATTAAGGATTTCGCGCCCTTTTTTTGAATTTTGAATACATTAAAGTACTAACGATTGATTTGTATATTATTGGTAGAATTTATCAACGTATGAGAGTATATCTAAATAATAACTACTCGGTCCAATATTAAACAGTTGGCAAGGAGGAAAATACAGAAGGGTAGCAGCTACCAGTTGTTGTTTTTCCTTTCCTTTTTGTGAGTCGAGTTTTCGAGCGACCAAAAAAGCTCGTCCTGATAGCTTCATTCATTTTCCTATTGATTTACTAGCCATTTTCAAAATAGCTAACATCCAAATGAAGTAGAGTCATGCAACAAATGGGATCCAATAAACAGAACTTTCTAATTTTATGACCTATAAAATAACAAACCGACTCCATTTTTGCCTTCCTGCATTCATTCATTTCTCTGCAAAAGTGCACTATTAAAATCTCCTCAACGGAAACACTTTTAAGCCTTTCGTCACCTCTAACCCCTCTTTTTTAATGGTTGTTGATGCTTATAGACTACAAGGACTCAAAAACTGTCAGCATAACATGTACTCGATTGAAGAAAACTTGTAGTTTTAAATCTTGTTTTTCCCGGTTTGAGACTCAACATTTACTCAAATAGTAAGACTCCAAATTTTTACACGAACTCAATTATACAAAAAAAAAAAAAAAATCAACTATTCAAACACTTACTTAGTTCAAGAACTTTCTTCAAAGTTATAATAATTTAAATTGTTGTGTTACAAATTTATCTTACACATGAAGCCTCTTTGAGAAGAGTGTGAATAAACTTTTGATTCCTATCAAAACCCTGCAGCGTGCAGATAAATCAAATATAAGAGATTTGTAGTTAGCTCAATGGTTCCTTTAAAAAAATGATTTCAAGTTTGTCAAACTATATATATATATATATATATATCCATTTTCTTTAGCAAGGGGTTATTTATAGTTCCACACTTTTCTTTGAAATAGGAGAAAAATATACATTTTTTATAAATTAATTTTAATTTACAGATATTTTATTCGAATATTTATTCATTGAATTTTGACTTGAGCTAACTATGGGTAAAAAGTGGAAGTTCTGTAATGTAAATTATATGTAATTATTATTTTAGCTTCTTTTTAAGTAAATTGCATTAGTAATAAAAGGAACTTATATATATATATATATATATATTCCTTATACAGAAAAACACAGGCTTCTCTACTCGTTAATTTGTGATTAGAAGTACATAGATCGACCTCACTACATATATTCCTCACGTGCTTGATTCCGTGAATATTTTGTACATATTTATTCTATGAATGTCTTCAATTTGCTTATTGTTTTGTATTGAGTCATTCCTATTCAGAGAGCACTTATCTATGTACATACACATTATGTATTCGGTGTCAATTCTCTCATGTGTGTGTGTGTGTTTTTTTTTTTTTTTTGCTTTTTTTTTGCAATTGCAACAACTTGAGTCGTCGTACTAGCAATAAATAAATATAAAATGAAACCTTGACATTTAACGTGCAAATATACACATTTAACATATTTCTCTAAAATATAATCATTTACTTATGATTATATTATGTATATGTAGGGATGACTCTATTTTGAGATTGACGTGACTCTTGCAAATCTCAAAAGATCACTACTATGAACATAATAGAATATATATATTATGTAAACAACAGTTTCGAAATTGTATGAGTCCTTTGGATTTCAAGGGAGGAGATCCTTCAGAATACGTAATACATTTGACGTCACAAAACTACAATAATAATAATAATAATATATTCACATTATTACCTTTTCAGGTTCAATATGGGAATAAGCAAATTCAATATGGGAATGAATAATAATATAAAACAATATTTCGGAAATTACACATAATAATAAATTATGTGTAATTAATGAAACTAAAATACAATTGGATTATTGAGCAAGGGACTACTCTAAGGCCCAGATCTTACAATTTTGTGAATTGAAAACTCTTCTTCATTTAAAACATCTTCAACCCTGGAGGTGGCCGGAGCATACTCAATATCAAGTACTTCTGGCCCTCCATATAGTTACGTCCTTTACTTTTCTTAAACTCCATTGCTGAATCCTTTGAGAAACTTCCTCGTTTCCCCTATTGATGAACAAGCCCCAAGCTTGACCAATACATTAAATAACAACAACATTGGCCCCTTCAGAACCTGCTGCAAATGTAAAACATCCGCTTCCAGGTCGTAAACGACCCATTGATCTTGAAAATTGAATATTAAAGTGTGTCTCGTCTCTAAATAAGATTGGTAAATTTTGAGACTCATAGGAAAGGTAGCTTTCAGCAACAAAATCTGTAGGTTTATTCCCATACTGAACATGGCAAAGTTGTAAATATTTAAGATTCTAGGGTTACTTCCATGGATGAAAGTAGTTTAAGGGTCTTGCTTATGCTATTACTAAAAGAACACCTATTTTGTCCTGTAGTAGACAGTCACTTTCATTATAGTTTGAGAAGTCGTGAAGCCCCCTTCATCTCTGATCGACCCTTCATCAATCACCCTCTCAGTCTCAAAATTCAATCCCTTAAAAAGATAAACGGTCTTTATGTGCGTATGTTAAATCATAATAAGAATCAATGAACTGATGACTTTCTTTGTGAACCCTGACTCTTACTTTTAAAGTATAAATAATAATTATTGAACGTGTAATCACAGTGCTTTTATTCTAAAGTTACAAAAGTCGAGTCTCTAGACTAGAGTCAAACAAGTCTTCACCTTTGCGTTATAGCCGCTGAATGAGGCATATAACCTGAGCAAATTATGGCCCACAACTCAGCACACTTTTTAGAAGAGTCTGCCTAAAGACACTTTAGCATATTAGCAAAATATATAAGTATGGTCAGAGTTAGCATGGGACCTCTAGGGATAGAGTTTCTGTATTCGCTACTCGTTTCCCCCAATTTCAACACAAATGGACAGAGCTTTTAAAAGTTCTCTATTTAAAGTAGGTAAGTAGATATATATATATAAAGGCAATGAATCAAAAACCTACATTAATTCACTTGACCCGGCCTAAATCTACTCATATAAAGTTTGATCATGACGCGGATTTAAATGCAATTTGCATTTAAATAGAAGGAAAACAAAGGAATGAAGTGTGTCATGCATCTAAATAGTTTATTGACATTGGCCTAAGGGTGGGTACATAATAATTATCTAAATTACGATCCTTTGTACAGAGGATGACACATACATATACATAAATGTTACTTATATAAACAAATCATTATTTGACTTTCATCTTTAAATTACTTACATATTATGTATAAATGTATGTAGATTGTACTATTCTCATTACGTCACATTTTATTAGAACACGTGGTGCTCTAATATGTACATATACATATTGATGTATAATTAATGACATATTATGTAAGGAATTCAAAGTTATGTAAATGAGGTGTATGTGTAGAATCCTCACTCTGTCTCATACCTAATACCGTCCTTCCTACCTACCTAAGTATGTATCTATGTATTCATTTTTCTACATGAGTTTTCCTCTTATCAATGAGCTATCTGCATTTTTATAAATATATGTATATATATGACTTGAGTAACATCAAAATGCATCGTCCTTTGTGCACACGTAAAGCTTTTTGTGATACACAAAAAGCACTATATGATGATTTTTTCCCTCCTTCAACTGTTTTTACTCTGTTGATTCCTTTGATTTAAAGCAGTTGACTCTAGCACGAGGAGCTTTTCTGTCCATTCGCAACCTCGACACTCAAAAGGGAAAAGAGCAATTTGGAAAAAACAACAACTGGGTGCTGCTAGTCTTCTGTATTTCCCTTGTTGCCAACTTTTTAAGTTGAGGAAGAGTTATTATTTAGATATATTTACTCTACGTTGATAAATTCTACCAATAATATACAAATCAATCGTAAAATGCTTGTTTATTATTCAATAATTCAAAAAAAGGGCGCGCAATCCTAGATTTAATATATTTATTATAATATATCAAAATCATAAATAATAATATTAATCCCCTTGTAAGTTCATAACATGTAGAGTCAGCTGCTTTAAATCAGTAGAGTCAATTGAGGAAAAACAGCTAAAGGGAGAATAATGAGTAATTGTGTTTATCTCAAAAAGCTCGTTGTGTACGTGTTCTGAACTTAAAAAGGGTATTAGTATTATTTTATGATTTTGATAATATTAAAAAGTTGGCAATGCTTAAAATACAGACGGGTTAGCTACCAAATATGTGTTTTTTCAGATTTGTCCTTTCCCTTTTGTGAGTCGAGGTGGCGAGTGAACAAAAAAATCTCGTCGTGCTAACGCCTCCATCTCTCTATTTTTTTATTTATGTGTTCATTTTATTTAATAACTTTAGTGTCAACAGTTAATGATGTGTTTCTATTTAATTATGCTATACAATTGTGACGTATGTATTTGAAAACGCTCACTCCGTATCAATTACAAAGAGTTCATTTTCATTAATATATGTAGTATCTAAATGCAATTATTAAAATCCCTAGATACAAGGATGCATTTAAATTTTACATGACGCTTATTTGTGATACAGTGCAAAGCTTTTTCATGCAATATTTATTATCATCCTTTGTTTTGTTCTTGTTGTTTTTGCTTTTTTTCTTTTCTTTCTAATGATCTTATGTCGTTGTAAATTTGTCAAGGTAGACTTTTTAAAGTTTTTTTATTTTTGTCATTTTCTTTTCTTTTATTTTTTTAATCATATAATGATACATTCACACACACTACCTCACCTCAAGTAAACGCCTATATGCTGGATCTAGGAAAGTTCATCGATGAGTAAATTCATCAATCCTTAATTCATGAATGGAAAGATTCATCAACTTTTTCTCCCAATGAATACTTTCAATTCTTGATTCAACAGCGATGTTTATTGTTAATCTGAAAAGGGAAATGATCTTAGTGCACTCATGGATGATCCAAATGACAAATACTTTCTCATGAAGATGTATCTCTGATATTTAGGAATGTAAATAATATGCGAAATGCCAAGTGTGAGACTTTGTGGAGTTAGCTCTTTTTTGTTGGACCTTTTTGTTTTCCAAGGCTGTTATCATTTTTCCTGTATTACTGAGGGGAGAACAATATCTACCTGATAGTAAAGATCTCGCATGAAGGAAGTCATGCATTAAGGTTAATATAGCGATTAAAATGTAAAAAAAAAGGGCTCAAGTCCTCGTATAATAATTATTAGTATAAAATATATAATTTTCTGCCTCTCATCTATGGTATACATACATAATGTTATTATTTATAACTGATGTCTTCATTTGTATATACATATAAAGGAGAATAGCAGCTATTAGCTCAGTAAAACGTCATGACAGCTCAAGCTGCTTCCCTCTCAACATTCATCATTTTAGTCGAAACTCAAATCCCGTCTTCTTCAAATTAAGGCGACTGATCCAGCATTCCTCAAAGCAGTTCCGCTCATATCCATGATGAAGAAGATGAAGGGTACTGTGAGACACTCTTCAAAAAGATCCTATGATGACTCATCAAAGAACACTATTCCATTCATGGGATATCCATGGCCCTGCGATCCCACTCTTTCCTCGGAGTTGCCTTGTAATTAAATAAGAGATCCATGTTTTTGAATTTGGTTATCTTCAGGTAACTTCATAGTCTTTCTTCTTATGAATTTACTATCGATGAACTCATGAATCGATGAGTTGATGTCGATAAATTTACCAGACACCCTATATACTATATTATGTAGAATTGGACTCGTGCCCTAATTTGTCAACATTGTACTTGCTTTATTAACCAAAAAGCAAATATATATTTCCTTATAAGTATCATTGATAATAATCAATGTCGAACTCTTTAATGAACAGAGAATTATCCTATTACTAACTTCAAACATTTGTACCTCTATTAGTGACCATCAAGGATTTTAAGTTCACTTCATCCGACATTCTATTCAATACATATATTTGTTATTACTCTGATCTTTTTTCTACAAAACTTAAATCCCTAAATTAATGTGAAAGAACTAATAGTGATAGTATAAATATTTGAATGAGATCAAATTAGTTAGAGTCTGAAAATCCCTTATAAAAAAGATTTCAGTCAATTACTTTTGTTCTGAATGGACTATGGATCACCAAAGTGGAATAATTCGTGAAAAATATTAGATCCTTTCAATGTATTGATTAATTGATTGACTAATTATACATTATTCATAGACGCTAAAGGACCAGGTCCTTTTCATTGGTTGCTCCCATTTGTGACGTTTTCAAATCCACGGGAGTCATTTGAAAGAAACAAGGGACACTATTAAAATAATATTGTGGTGTTACTGTCCCTTCTCATATGTCAATATGATGACGTCATATTAAAACGCTCTACCTGATCGTTGAAATTTATTTATTTATTCTCATTCCCATTAATGATTTGTGAGAGGCAATTTAGCCCGACTCGAAATTGATGTCTTTTATAATGTATGCTCGTTTTACCTTTTTAAAACATGTTTAAAAGGCATTGGAGAATGATTTATGGCTCTCATTTTGTGAATACGTAATTACATAGATGCATTCTCAAAGGCAGAGATAGAAAATATAAAGTATCTTCCTATACAATGAGTATGTTAGTGTCTATGTATGTAATAGAACAAAAACATGAAAGCAGAGAGTATTTTAATTGACATCACAGATTCCATAATGAACAGAAAGTGACGCCATGTTGAAGACACAATATGTGTCAAATCAATGAAAAAGCAAGTGTCCTTTCAAATATTGAAAAGGAGAAAATCCACGTTTTAGTTTTTTGTCTTCATAAATATAATGGCCAAATATTTTGGAGTCATTTTCAGACCCCTCGTAGTCGGTTTTTGCATAAATGTCACTTTATATCGAGAAACAACCTAGGATTGTTGTTGTTTATCCAATAGAGTAATCGGATAAATGTGTCGACTGCATATGGAGCGGATATCGTCCCAGAAAGAACGTCCATCTTTTTCATAGCCCCAGAGATTTATTTAGTTTCAGTTGGCTAAAACCATCTGTTGTAGAACTATTAATAATCAACTTAATCTGCTATCATGCTTACCATGATGAATCATAGTAATAGTAACTACATAGTCAGAAATACCAGATGTTTTTATTCTTGATGTTGGCCGGTATTTTTATTGTTGCAATTATTGGTGGAGTCATTATTTAATTAATCATTGAAATAACCTATATATACAAACGAAAGAGAATTCCTTCCAAAATATGAGTGCAATTCAACCTCATTTTTGAAATATTTCACACATAATCTTGGTTTCTTGTTGACTTGACACATGTATAGCTTTTGATAAAATGAGACTGTTTATCATTTACGTATGTTACAAACATAGAGAGAGTTTATTATTATCATTAAAGACGTCAATACTAGCCTAAAAAGTAGACTATGAGACATAAAACTTTTTCTTGGTAGTCTACGGGTAAACTTTAAAAAGACAAACCTCATATACGTCAATGCTTGGGGGAGTTTTTCGACACTGTCTCGTTACTTGTGTTGTTCTATCAATGGGAATTGTTTTTCTGCAAGTAATGGTTACATAAATAGAGTTTTTGAAACCTTGCTTCAGACTCTAAATAAAAAATTTTGGAAGAAGTTGTTTGCACCTGAACTTGGAGTCTACTTTTTTTTAACGAATATTCTTGCAAAAAAATTCCTTCATGAAATCAGCTTTTAATTGTATATAATTGATAGAAAATCTCCTGGATTTCTCATGTTCAGGTTGAACCATATTTCGGATGGGGGGAGGGGGATGAAAGAGCTCGAACGAAGTTTCCGACTCACTTCGTTATCTGAGGCATAATTGAACTTTGTATAGCGGTTGTATCATGATGACATTTAAATGATATCCTAGTGAATTGAATTACATATATATAAAAAAAGGCCATTTCAGGCCCATGTACCTACATGGGCCTTAAACTAAAACATACATAAGTCACTTTAAACAGTAATACTAAATATTGACTGTAAGGAATTTTGGTCAAGTACCGAGGTAGGAAAATTATTTAGATATCTGTATTTAGAACCAATATTTAAGATGTATGTATTATTCTAGGGTAGCTCTTTCTCCTTGTTTCATATTTTATAGTTTATTAAATCATGGTATGTGAAGAATGAATGAAATAATTTTAAATTAATGAAACATTCAATTACCTTGTCTGGAACTGCAAATAAAAATATATTTTATATATTTTTTTATTCTATAACCTAATTATGATTACCTTATTCAAAACTTTTGTTTGTTTGTTTGTCCCTTGAGTCCTAAGTCACAAAAACATAAAAGCTCAAATATTAAATTCCCACACTCAAAAAACTTTTATTTCAATAATATTCCGTCCTCGAATCAATAATACAATAATTATTAATGAACTAAATGGGATATTAGAGTTGAAAAGAGTCTACAAATGGCATTAGAGGGTGTGTCACTTGGAAAATTGATGAACATCAATTCATAGATATGAATTCATGGACCATCAATTCATCGATTTATAAGTTCATCGACTTTTTCTCCATATGAATACTTTCAAATGCTTAGAGTAAATTTGTTATCACCTACTCCTGCCTCTGGCTAGATTGTCAACCACATGATGAACTAGCTCTTCCTATTTGAGTGCTTCTTGTCATTCGTCAAGTTCCCATCACTCGGTAATTAATTATTTTAAATCTAATTACCTTTGATAGAAATAAGCCACCTTATTCGCTACCATCGTTTATGCTTCGTTCAATTTGCAAGGAGAGGGGCTTATAAAGTTAAAGGAGCCTCCCTTAACTTGGAATAGCAAAAAAACAACAGCCTTTAAAATCTAAAAACAAATCTAATTTATAGTTTTTGTGTAAGAGTTTCAAAGTATATTTTTTGGAAATACAGGTCCTATAGCCATTTTCATAAAGTTCTGGATCGAAATCTGCTGATTTCCTGTTTCTATCGAGTAAGCAATATTAAAAGTGAAAGAACATACTTTGAATGTTGCTTAAAAATATTAAAACAGAAAGGTTAGTTCAAGCAGTTGAGAAGATAAAGAAGTAATATGTGGAATATCTGCTTAAAATAAATCCTTTTTGAATCTATTTTTTTTATTTATTGCATCAATCCAGGACCATTTTTTTAGATTCTAAAATTGTTTGTTTTTGATGAATTTTCAAATTGATGAATTGACGGTCGATGAATTTATCCATCGATGACTTGACGGTCGATGAATTGATGATCAATGAATTTACATATTGATGAATTGATGGTAGATGAATTTACAAATCGATGAATTGACGGTTGATGAATTTACCTATCGATGAATTTACAAATCGATGCATAAACGCCGATAAATTGAATTCGATGAATTGATGTCGATAAATTTACCAGACACTGTCTCACTGTGGCAGGTGAAATTCAAGCATTTATCAGTACTCTATTCATTCTTTAAATTTATACTATGGAATTAAGTTTCAAAATTTGACGTTTATTGGGAAGCTTTATTTGAAATGCATGAATTTATTTGAATATGCTATGGACATTTGATCAGATACATTTTAAATGAACCCGGATAGAAACATTACAGTCTGATTCAACATATAAATAAATGGGGTCAGATATAATTAAAGTAAGTCCTAATATTATATTTAAGATATTTTTATTGCTTGTTATTTTGTAGTTATACCCGTAAAAAGTAAAATTGTACATATTATATTCTCCAAAGTAAATGAATCTATGTTTTTTTTTTGTTCATAGATAGCGATAATGGAACTCCGATATCCATGGAGTAACGAGTTCCAAATTCCAAAGTCTTCAAATTCAAATCATTCACCTCAGTTTTATAATTGATCTTTCAAAATCTTGGTTTTGTCTGCATCTTTACTTTTCAAAGTCTCCATCCTGTTTTCAAGACTATGACACCAACCACTGGGATATGGAATTATGGAACACTAGTGAATTGGTATTATGTCACTCAACCTTTCTTCTCATAAAGATAAGATAAAAAAAAATACCAAAATCCGTTTGTACCATGTTGACACATATTTTTCTTTTCATTAGAACTATTTTTTTATTAATTCAAAGAAACTTGTCAGAGTATAACCATGTCAAGCTAATTCGAGGTTAACCTTTCAAAAACTGTTCGTGACGCAAAATCAATGGGAGCCCTGAGCTTGTTTCTATGCAACAAGATAGGCCCATCTGGGAGACATGGCAGACAAAGACACTCGAAGTGAGTTGCTTTAAATGTCCAGTCGACTCCTTTGCCTTGTTTTGGTGGCTGCTATTGCAGAAAACCCCGTTTCACATTGATAGGATGTTGGAAATGGCAACACGGGTTTTCAGCACTTTGTTAGCGATCTCTGCGTATTCTGCCATGACTTTAATCCAAAAGTCCGACAGAGTAAATTGTCTCGAACAATATTTTAAGACCACCAGGATTTGCAATCTCCAGGAGTTGACCTTTTTTTTTTTGAACGAATATACTGCTGGATTCAGCTGGTTTGTTAACAAATGGGTCACGATTCCTTGGCCGTTCGTGGGTCCTTTGAGGTTGGGAAGTAGAAAACAGAAATAGCTAATTAATTCTTGGCCGGTCTGGTACTGATTGATCCACGGACCACCGGGGGACCACTGATTCTGGTGATGCACGTAAATAACAAAAAATCACATATTTTCGCACTTAGTCAAAGCAAAATGTGTATCAACTCTCCCTCTCTCTCCCCCACCCCCTCTCTCTCCCTCCCCTCCTTCTTTCCAAGTCTGTAAACTTAACTATGTCTCTTCTAAATACCATGCATAAACATACGTCTTTCAATTTACTTGAAGGATTTGTATTGTAATTAAGTAATTACATTCCTGATATTACACAGACTTACATATACATATGTTTAAATACATACTTAAAACTGCATTACCAATATTTTTTTACATGTATGTTGTTACTTCTATGTGTGCAAAAAAAAAAAATGAAAAAAATACAAACAACACATATTTGAATGAATAAAATTGATTATATATATGAACGTCAGTGTGGGTTTGAGCATAATTATAATTTAGAAAGTAAAAAACAAACTGTGGTTTGTCAAAAAAAGAAAAGAAAAAAAATGAAACAGCTGTAATGGACATTTGTATTTAGTATTAAGCAATTAAAATTCAGCTGTAAAGGAGACCTCCATTGATAGAATAGAATGGCTCTCTCCAATGTGTGCATAGATACGTATAAATGAATGGATAAAACAAAGTCATTCCTTAGAATATCAAGGCTTTTTAAATTCATGATATTTGATACTTTGTGACGTCATATCCTATTGTTTCACTTTATAAATGTAAATGAATATCGCAGGGCGGTGTATGGATCATAGGCAGACCCTACTTTTTAATGGTAGAGCCTCATTTAAAAATATCATAGTGGATTTGGTTTATTCATGGCTCTTCTCCTTGATTCATTCGTAGAGGTTATATAGGTAGGCTGATCAGCTCTCCTCTTTTCTCCGTACATGTTCCTCTTTTTACATCTTGACCAGGGACTTTTTTTTTTTTTTTGTAAACTCATGAAATATCTGGATTTTACAAGAGACAAATAGTTTACTACTATAAGCAAAAGATATGGGTCAACTTGATTTTTTTTTTGGGGTGGGGGGATTTTTTTGTTTCTAAGTTTGATTCACTTGTTAATGACATCTATGCCAAATTGTACGTCAAAATATTCATTAATGTTTGAGATACGCGTCCTTTTGTAATCGAACTGTTCGTTTTTTAAAATGTTCCAAAGATGATGACTTTAAATGCGCAATTGTGAGGAATGTTGTGCAAATCAAAAAAGTCACAATGAATATTCGTGACTCTGTTCTTTTGAAATTTTGAGAATCTGTATTTTATTTCTCAAGATACATAACCTTTTACTATCAAGAACCAACCATCCAATTTTAAATTTAACTAGCATATCACAACTCAGCAGTTATTGCTCTCTAATTAATATTGACTTAATACGAATTTTGTAACTGTCTTGAAAATTGAAAATAAAAACGTTTTCACATGTGCAGCTTCGGGGGGTGGGGGTATTGGCTACTTTGAATACTTTAGCTACTAACATTAACATGTGGTTAATGGGTGACTCTACTCTGCTCAGTGTTGTGCTGCATATGATTTTTGGCATCATCAAAAGCGAGATATTGATGCCCACCAGGAATTGTTCTTTTTTTACATCTTTAATAAATAAAGTATCTCGACTTATCTTATTATATTAGTTAAATTACTAATAACTATTAATTAATTAGTAGAGTTGTCAAAAAAGAGGGATTGAAGGCGAGCGTCAACCACTTGAACATTTTGTCAGCTGCTATATTGCAGTATATTATAATTTATTCAAGGCAAATACACATTACATTTTCAACCATTCAAAATATCACTTGTTTAAAGAGTATCCCTCATAGCTCTTGATCTAGAAGAGTGATTTTTAATCTGGGCTCGAGCAAACCCCAGGGATTCGGTGGTTTGATTCATCCCACCCCCTCATATAATTTGTGATATCACACTCTGATTGGCCATGATATTTTTTTAAATTTTTTCCAACAAAGAAGGGTTTGATGAATGCATGATGTATGGAACTTGTGGGGTTCAGTATCTCCAACAAGGTTAAGAACCACTGATCTATATAGAAAGAGAAAACGAAAAAAATTTCCCCTAGTTACGACTCCTATTAAAAGTTACCTTGTGAATCAAGAGCCATGAGGGCTACATCTTCAAATTTCCATCACAAGATCATGTCTAATAAAATAATCAAGAGAGGTTTTGAAGATGATTTTTACTCTAGGGTAGACATTGAATGAGTATTTTCTTATTTAAAAAAAAAATACAATACAAAGATTTGATTTAGGCCTATTTTTGGAGTCTGGAGAGAGCTAATGACAATTACATTAGTTTGTATGGATAATTTTGATTTGATATACAAATCTAAATGATTTGTGAGCTCAGTACTTTTTTTAAGATCATTTGATGAGTCATTACAATGTGCTCAACGATATGTAACTCTCAAATTTTAAAGTTCCCTCCACATGAAATATTAATTTCCTTAATTCCCTTAGTTAAACGTTCAGTATCCTTCATGAATTGCCTTTAGTTTTATTTTAGGTTAGTTAATGTATTTATCATTCAAACAAACATTAGATGTTTATACCCTCAAGAGGGTTGAAAAGGATTTATGACGTCATTTATCAAAAATTGTTTCATGGGACCGTTTTTGTAACGAATTCGGAGACATCATTTACATTTATGTAGAGGCAAAACGGACGAGACGTCATTATTTTGGGGCTGATGTATCCCTAGCCAAAATTATTTATCTGGTCATTGGCCAGCCAATTTCCTTATTCAATCAAAGAGTTTGACGATTCTTCTTTTCTATTGAGTATATGCTCACTAATGTCATTAGCCATATTTCATTTGAGTTCAGGAGATCAAAAATGTGAATACTAGACAAAAGTATGTAGAAAGATCAACAGCTGATGAAAAAATACACATGAATTGTTAAGATTATGAAATTTTTTTTTACCTTATTTTCTTTTCAACAGTGGATTGAAGGAGTAAGTAGAGATATATATGCGTCAAGTCAATAAAAAACCAAGTTACTCTAAAATATTTACTCAAAAATGAGTGTGAACTGTCCTCATATTCTTAAAGACATTCCCTCTCCTGGTTTTTATATATAGGTTATTTGCATTAATTAAATAATGACTCCAATAGTTGCAAATTATGTAATTATAGGAAAGAACCAACTGCCACTGAATAAATATCTGGAGCTATGAAAAAGATGGACATTCCTTCAGAGACCATATTGGTTCCATGTGCAGTTATAACATTTATCCGATTGCTCTATTGGATAGGCAACAATCTTTGGCTTCTCGATATAAAGTGACATTTTAGCAAAAACCGGCCGCGTTCGGTCTGTAAATGACTCCAAAATATTCGGCCGTTATATTTATGAAGACAAAAACTATTTAAGAGGGGATTTTCTCTTTATCAATATTTGAAAACAAACAACTGGCTTTCTTGTTGACTTGATACATGTATATATATATATATAAAAGCAAATTTCTAACTTATTTCTATGTGCTTAAGTATTCATAACATATGTTATTAAGAGGAAAATAATTTATGAAACTTTTTTGATAAAATAACTTTCTGTATTTTTATATTAGACTCTAATGGTAGTTAACTTTTTTTTTTCTTGCTTGAAGGCTCCCTACTCTTCCTTCAAAAAGAAATTCTGACTCATCATAAATATTTTTTTTAGAGAAGTTGCGTCGATGTTGTGTATTTATAAGTATTTATTTAACATAATACATTAAAAAATATATATATTATTAAATAACGATATCAATTCATAAACCCTCGGGGATATTATGATATCAAAATTTAATTCCAATATATTTCCACAAAAACAAGAATTTCAATCAATCAATAAGTCAAATCAATATTTCTTTTTAATGAAGTCCTTTTGTGTAATATCATATTTTCAAAAGATCAAAACCTTGTGTTTTCCATTTAGTTTTCTGAACGGGGTTTTCCATGAACTGAAATTATTTTTGGTTAAATTGTTGGTATCCCTAGCATTCAATAAATAATTAGTTGGAGGATAATGACTTAATTGGCGAATGGGCAGCAGAAAGGGTGGGCCAATGCCTCCATCCCCCCTTGCTTTTTCAAAAAAAAAATAGTAATTAAAAGTTGCATGATATTATCAACATGTGACGTCATTTTTATAAAACTATCCATCCATACACTTATATAAGAACATGTTCCATTGTCTCGACTAACTACTAATTAATTTCGAGCCTTTTCTTTCTCTCTCTTGGAAGAAGGATTGTGGAATGCAATCAGGATTGCCATATGAATAAGGAGCAAGAAAAGACAAATCGACAGCGTAAAAAAGTACCTGGTAATACTGTGACAACTTCTTAAAACGATCTCTCTCTCTCTCTCACTTCAAACTCCTTAAATTCTCGTTTTAGTTTGTTTCGTTTGTCATTCATAAAATGAGTGAATCGTACCTCCATTTTGAGCCAACGAATAAAATCGCAAATAGGTTTTAAATAAGTTAAAAGCGTTTTGGGAATTTCCCACCAGAGAGTTCCTAAGTGATTTCAGATTCAAGACATGTGGAGCAGACTTTGCTCGTGAAACAGCAATCTCCTCTATATTGCTGAATAGGATGGCATTCTTTCAATTTCAATCAGTTTTCGGAAACTACGTCCCAGTCCCAAGGCCGGCTTTGCCAATACGTCTAAGATTTTTTTTTTTTTTGATGAGTGCTTCTAACATTAGGAAGTTATGCTATTCTCCAACTTTAGACCCTTTTATAGGGTACTTACAGGGACGACAGTTGAATCTTCGAATACTGCGAAGTATAAACGTCTTAAAAAATGCTTTACTCTCCTCTTCTGAAAAATGGTTAAAAATATGGAATACTTACTGGAACTCTAGAAGTGAATGCTAAGTTATTTGCCGATGAAAAACAAAAGTGCGTACTTTGTGGAGTCAAGGATGAAACAAATGAACTTTACAAAGTATTTCATAATTTTTTTGGACCTTTGTTATAGTTGTTGTTGTTGTTTTTTGCTGCAATTTTATATTTTTTTAAACAACTTTTGATTTATGGTTGTTTTTTTTAAAATATGTTTTTGATGTTCCATCTGTTTCTTGAAATTTTGTGTTCCCTGGTCATGAATTTTTAGTCATAAAAAATAAGTTAAAAGCGTTTTCAATTGTACTTTTTAATCTCTATAATTTTAAAAATTGAAAAAAAGTATCATGGGCCCAATATTCTCGAACCTAATGAGTTGGAGTACTTCAGGGAGAGAGACGATTCCTAACGACTAGGTTAATATACAAAGGGAGTTACGAAGTAATTGTGAATCAGGTATTGGAGGATATGAATATCTGGATTTGAGTTCCTTTGAGTGACGTTTTTCTTTATAGTTTAATCGTCATTGTTATTTATTGATGCCATCCCTGCGCAGTCTCACACCTAAAGTGGTCCCAAAAATTGTATATTTATATAAAGTAGGGGTATGGGCTCAATTTATTAGTTTGAACATCAAACACTACCAAAAACATTTGACTCCTATTAATTTCCTAGAAAGTCTTGCAGCCTTCCAGGGATTTATGATTTATTTTTTTAAGTTTAAAATATTCTGCGAATATGAGTCATTAAGAGTCTCAAATAAATATTATTTTAATACCTAAAAAGTAGAACCCGAATTTATTTGCGAATGAATTTTTCAAGGCCCTTAAATCATCTTTGATAATGATAAAAGAACTATCAAACTTGAAACTAAAAATGAATAAATAAGTCAGATAATTGGTTGTGGATATATTTAATGGAATTCCTGCCTCAAATCATTCTTAAGACCTATGGATTTTATGCCTATTTGTAATTGTCTGTTTTTGAGTTGGAGTCAAATGAAATTTGAAATATGGTCAAGCTATGTTGAATATCATTTGCAAAGAGAGCCAGAGAATTAAAATGTGTGTAGAAGGGAGGTCATAGCAAGTTGTGGGGGAAATATTATTAGTATATCTGTTTGGAGTAGCCCAGGGAATTTGCAATTAGAAGCTAGTGGACTTTTGTGCAAAGGACAATGATAGATTCAAGATCCTTTGCTAACATCAGTTTCCTGTTTTGATATAATTTTAAAAGTGTTAAAATGTTTAAAAACTTTAAAATAGTATATATATATATATGTGGGAAGAATATATTTGAAAAGTTTTGAATTATATAAGTGATCAAGGATTAATTGATTTGCAGGTAACGAACTTTACCCCATTTAAACAATACCCTTTAATGAGAAATATTATCCGTTAATCACTAATAATTATTTGCATGTTTGTACGTAATATGTTCTTGTTTTGAGAAAGAAAAAATAATAATATGTTTATTCAAATACAAATTGAAAATACATGAGACTCTGTCTGATATTAATCAAATGAAGTTTCCGCTCTCTGGTAGGTAATTACTAGAGTTAGATTGGTTCGTATTAGCGTTATTTTCTACACGATGGCTTTTTTTCTTCTGTATCTTGCAGCCTTTTCATCTAAAAGAAAAAGAAAAAAAAAAGACCCAAAATCAATGTACCGCTAGTTAGTCAATTCCTCCCCACTATGAATCAATTATTCATGGTACAATAGATAATTATTCACAACTGCAGAGCAGCAAATAATATGAGCCCAATAAATCAACATTCAGTACAATAATAAAGGGTAAAGATAAATAGAGCAGTCAACAGCTGATGAATAATAGATGGGAGTTTTGGAGTTTGTGTGAACTGAACGGATATTTGATTCATACAACACTTGAAGCTTCTCAAACTATTGAAATATTTAATATTAGCCATGGATCCTACAGTAGGAACAGGGCTAAAGGATCATTGCTCCTGCACTTCTGGGTCGCGAAGAGGGTAGCAAAAGTGAAAATAAGGATTGATTGGTATCCCTGGCACAATAATAATTATTATAATTTATTGAAGTATTAACAGTTCTGAATTGACTCTTAATTGATGACCGAACAATATACAAGACAGTTGACCATCAAGTACGTACATGCATAGCTTAAGTACTCCACAGAGACTGTCTCTTGAATGGGACCGATATTTTTAGTTCTCCTTTCGGTGAAGTGAGAACGCTGTACACTTTCTCGACCTTTCCACAGGTGAATATATAATTTGTGTACTCGTTAGTTTAAAGTAGCAATTTACGGGAACAGCGTTAAGAAGCTTCATTATACGTCTTCAGCATTCACTGATTTAAACCACAGAGTAAGGGAGGATAAAATTTCTTAGTAAATGTCATAGTGGACCTTTAGTCGGTCAATCTCTACTAAATGAAATATTTTACTTCTTTGTTTGGACTGAAAGGCAATAAATGTTAGTCGGAGAAAAGGATCCTTGGGAAATTTGGACCTTAGTCTAATACCAATTGAGAGCCCTAACCATAGAATATGTACAAATCAATTTGTCATTTTTACTAAACATATTCAAAAATTACACTCTTCATATATCGACCATGAAATAAGAATTATTATTATTATTATTTTGTTAACAACAACTTTCACTGTCTGTTTGTACAAATTATTGGTTAATAAATTAATATTTACCTTTTCTGATAGAAGCTTGTAGCTGAGTCAATCAATTCTTAAAAGAAAGCCATTCACATAAAACACATGAATCAACTTTTTATTTATTTTATTAGAAAAGTTAAATATGAAAAGTATATGCCATAAATGAGATGTTGGAATGATAAAGTTAGGCGGAGTTTCATTGCGTGTCCCCCAGATTTTCAAACTTATGTACACACAAAAGGATATCTACTCAAATAAAGGAAGTAAAAAGTTGTTCATATCATTGTGTATTTATTGTGTGTGACGAACCAAAGACACATGGCAAACACATTTTTTTTTTTTAAATCTTCAATTATCGTGACACAATTATTTGAAATAACATAGTAATGTTAGATTTTATTAAGTTTAAATGTTACTTTCTTTTGAGTAAATCTCCGTTTATTCAATATTATAAAAATCCTTAAAATACATTTGTCTTTTAGATTTGTCTTTTTAGAAATAATTTAATTTAATTTATTTTTAATGTCTTCAAATTGTATACCTTTACCTTAAAAGAGAAAGATTTTATCGATTGTTGTGCTCAAGCTATAATGTCTTTTAATATTACAAAACACGTTTCCTACGAGAAACAAAAATCCCCTCTCGTTCTAATTCTCCTAATCCATAATCTATATTATTTCTTTATTGTCAAAATTAATGTGCGTCTTTGGTATTCTTGGAAGGGTTTTAGAGAGAAAATCAATCAAGTAGATATAATTAATAATTACAAGTCAATTTCCTAAGAAGAGTCTGGATTTTGAAAGAACATCATTTTGGATGATTACTTTCTTTTCTATCGTGGATGAGTCCGGAGTTTCATCTCTTTCTTTAATAATGAAGTAGCAACTGTATCATTTCAATTTTTTTGTTAGTCTATATGCTAATGGGCGTCACATTTCAGAGTTGAATCATCTTTGGTACAGATAAAAAACCAGGGTTTCCACTAGAAAAAATTGCCATCAGACAATGTGACCGACAGGTCTTCTTCAATTTACTGGACAAAGTTTTTAAATTCCGGTCACACGATATTGTCTGAATTATATACGCTATATAATAATGATATCAAGACATCCTTTTTATTGATCATTAATGGCCTACATTCATCGCATTTTTGCTACTGTTAAACCAGCAGGAACTAATTTAGAATTAAAGATTGGCGAGTGACTCTCTGTAACTTGCAATGTGTATATGTCTTGATACTTTGCTCTCTTTCTCTCAGGTGACTGCAATCCACTGTTTTGATTTGGTTCTGCGGAGAGAAACCTCTATCTGCTAGCACAAGAGAGAGGGATCATACTAGCTATCTTAGTCAGTTTAATCCATTCGGGGTAGATTTAACGGAAATCTCTGATGAGAACTCTGCAGGCTGTTGAGAAGTTCAAGCCTCCATAACTGCAAAGTGCTGTCATTACAGAGATGGCATCTCTTTGCACAACTGCTGCTCCAATGAGCGGGCTGTTTCTGGAGCCGACTCGTTCTCACTGCTGATTTCCTTATCAAAATGACTAACGATTGTTTGCATGGTGCATATCACGTTTGCTTTTATTTACCACTCGTTCCGTGTGGGTACTGCCAGGGGTTGAGAAGAACATCAAAGCAGTAAAGTTGATCCAGTGCGATCCTCTGGGAATTTGTATATTAGAGCATCTATCCGATGTTGGGTGTAGTTTTTGAACGTCTGAACGGGCCAGTCACCTGAATGCATCACTTTAATATCGCTGTACATGTTGTTTTTACACTCTGTATGAGACAGCTACTCTTCTGGACCTGTCACATTTCGTAACTGTGTTGATATCACAACCGATACTTGAGCCATTGATCTGATGTGACCAGATTTATATCGTCTTTCTGGAAAACCAAATTCAGTTTGGTTCTCACAGATAACACATAAGCCAGTGTGTGAGTCAAGGCGATGAAGCTGTATGACTGGATCTGAGCCAAGATGCGTTGGCATTTAATTTGACAGCATCTTTATTCAGCTGCCTCAGTAGGGAAGCCCAGTTACTTTTTATATGTTCTTCTACCTTGTGTAAAGATAACCAATGACAAAGTGTTTAATATTTATATTAACTAATCGCCTCTGATGACACGTGACAATTGCTTATTTTAATGGAACTCAAATAGTGCTTAATGGGATGTTTTCAACGGACCGGAGGGGTTAAAAAATACCGGAAGTCAGCAGATTTTACTGGACAAAGTCCAGTAAATTCTGGCTATCAGAAACACTAGGTGAAGCTCTGATTTATGAGGAAACATGTGTCAAATCCCTAGCACAGCTGTTTACTATATATGTAGAAATTATTTTCCAGTTACTAAAACCCCTCCCCCCCCCCCCCACACACACACTTTCAAAAACGTTGTTGCAGGGTCCCATTCCTTGGGCTAGGAACTAAGATATTTTATCCAATTTGTAGGCATCAGTGAGTCACAACCAATATGTGAAATATTTCTAGAGCCTCAAAAAAGCTATTTGGACACGTTGGGGAATTTTCCAAGGAGTCATTTGATTCCTTCTCCTTATAATTTTAAAACTATTAAGGGTACAGCCCTGGAAATTGTGCGTCTTTCCATTTAAAAGGCTGAGTTATTACATATATTCTGGGCTTACCCAGAACGGGCAGTAACTTTCTGAATCCATTTGCTCAGCTCTCCCTTGCTCCTTGAAAGTGCTTTGAATGTTGATTCGTTGAACTTGAATCAGTTGTTGAGAGATACAAAGAAAGAAAGTTGTTACTCTGTGTTGAAGAAAAGATGGAGAGGGGAAGACATAGACTTGATAAATTAATTAATAATTATTATTAGAAATGATAATCTGGTAAATGAAATAAATTTATTATAATATAAATAAGTTGATGAGATAAGTTTATATACATATCTACAATCTTCGCTTGAATCGAATCCGTAGAGGAGTAAACATATTTTCCTTCTCTGCATGCAATTCTCGCAGAAATATTCGTAATTCAAGGTTCAACACAGTGATTCGACAACTTTTAGCATAAACTTATTGTATATAAATATAACATTTACTCTACTTAGTATTTCCCAATTAGTTTTTTAAAAAACTAACAAACATTTAACGCTTTCAGAGACGGATTCATTTGAAATTGTTCCACGTCTCTCATATACACACTGTATAATTGATGGAAAAACCTTAATTTATCATACATATGAGTGACTTTACAAAGATTGTTCCTTAGTCAGTAAAAGTAATCGGAAAATTTCGAAGAAATTATTCTCACGCAACTAAATTATCTTGAAGCATATTAATTAATTACTTTTCACTTCATAATGAAACTGATTCAAAGATATTTTGAAATAGGAAAACGATTCCTTAAAGAGTAGAGGTGATTCAAACAAGTTACTTTTCATGTTGGTCCACACAGAAATAATACATGTCATCCCTGATCTATGTTGAAAGTTTGTCACTCTATGACTAATTCGACTAATGAAGCTAAAGTTTGACTAATGATCTAATGTACACACAAATGTAGACTCTATCAAATGTAGTCAGGGGTAAGTACATAAATCACATTACAAAAACCGTTTGATGTATAATTTTTTGAACAATTGGGTTACCAGATTGTAAACAGCGTTTGATAAATCAAAAAACACTGGTTTTGTCTCTGTGTATCTGTATACTAAATTAGGACTCTAAGATACCCTGGACTAGAATAATAATGGTTACTGTCAGTGGGACAGTAGTTGTGTCTTTATTTTCTTATCTACTTCTTTACTTCATTTAATATTAAGTTTGAAGCTTGTTCTAACTTTAGATTCCAGAAATACACTCATTTTGAACTGACCTCTGTTATCATGATTAAGAAATTACCTAAATGTCTTTTATTAAACAAAATGAAATTAAATCTCTTCCACCTGATATCTCTTACCGGCACATCAGTATTTATTCTGCAGCACAGAGGTTGGGAACCACTGATCTAACGGTCATCATATATCTGTACAAGATATATTTTGCTTAATGACACGATCTCATTTCTAGTTAGATGTGTACATAACTGTTTTTGCTGTTTGAGCATAAAAAATAATAAATAATCTAGTAACCGTGTATCTGGATTCTTAAAATAAAATAGGCAGCAATTTGAATCCAATGTTAGTTAAGCAGTTATTAGTTGTATCAGTTGATACCCTCTCCACTTAATTATTTATAGGAATGTAAAAAATATGCAAAATGCAACGTGCGAGATTTTGTGGAGTTGGCACTTTGAACAACAGTACTTTTTGTTTTCCAAAGCTGTTATCATTTTTCCTTTATTACTGATGGGAGAACATCTACCTGACAGTAAAGATCTCGCATGAAGGAAGTCATGCATTAAGGTTAATAAAGCAAATAAAATGTAAACAAACAGGGCTCATGTCCTCGTACAATTATTAGTTAAAAATATATAATTTCCTGACATTAATTTCAGTTAATTTTCTTCCTCTCATCTATGTTATTATTTGTTGTTGTATATATAATGGAGAATAGCAGCTATTAGCTCAGTAAAGCGTCGTCATGACAGCTCAAGCTGCTTCCCTCTCAACATTCATCCAATTGTCAATTGAGTTACATCCAAGTTGATGATTTTCTCTTTCTTTTTATTATTTTACACACCCCATTTGCATATTTTTTACATTCCTAGTTATTTACAATCCTGCTAAATCCCCCTTCAATACCCTTTTGAGTACCTTTGTTTTTGAATTCGAAGTGCAATTTTGTTCTCTACATTAATCATTTCTACTGATGAATGACAATTAATTAATTAATTAATTCAAGGTTTGACATTTTTATCCGCTTTGTAGGATAGTACCCCCATGACATATTATTTTATTTTTTTATTTGTAAAAAAGGATATATATCGTATTACGTGAAAGAAAGTTTAAGTAAAATTTCCCCAACTATTAATTTTAAAAACTTTAACTTTGACAAATTTTGTTTTTAAGATTATAAATAATTGTAATGTTTTTAATAAAAGTTCTAATACTTGACTCTCCTTCTTTACATGAGCGCTCTCTAGCGTGGAAACTTTGCGATATCCTTTCTACTCTAGAACATTCTCTAGGTAGTATACGATAATATATATTTTATTCTGGAAGTTTAAGGTGCCTGAAATATGTTCAAAGCAAACAATTTATTTTCTTTTATTGATTAAAGTAAAAAAACAAAAAAAAACACAAAAAACACACATCTCATTTGATGAAAACATAGACAGAAGAGAAGAAGAAGAAGAAGAAGACAAGCGTGTAAAATATCTTGTATTTTCACCTCATTTGAAGAAACATAAAATTTGAAGACTTCTAAGATATTTACTTCTTTAGATCCTATTCTTGATTCTTTCTTCTTGATTAAAATCTATGGAAAAAATAGCATCACAGTTTAAAAATCGAGAAAACATCTGAGAATGAGCATTTTTGATCCAAAAATGCAGCTTTTTTAATATTATATTTAAAATAGCAATGAAATGCTATAAATCAGAAGTGTCAAACATACGACCCGTGGGCCGGAACTGGCCTACAAGGATAATTTGAAAGAGGGGGGAAAAATACATAAAAGACACATAAATTAATTTAATTTTTTTAAATTAAATGTAATTACTGAATTATCCGCTAGGGGGTGCATGATGTTTAGTCTTTCTTTATAAGTCTCATGATGTATTAATCTCATGTAAAGTTCATTATTATTATATTTTTCGATTTTCTAGTTACTGTAAGTTTGTGAAATGTTTTGTAAAAGTGTTTGTCGTTCAATAAATTTTTAGTTACCTAAATTTGACAGCAATGTCCTTGTTCTTCTTACAAATCAAAAAAGAAGGGAAGACATGATGATATTTTGGTTATTTATAGCTAAAATTGCTATAGTTTTAATGGTCTGGCCCACAACGTCTACTTAGGGCTCGGTTGTGGTCAGCAATGAGTTTGACACCCCTGCTATAAATGGTAGTAATGAGGTCTCAACGAACATTCATGTATTCATTTATGTTATTGATCTTCTTGATTTTAAATCAAAGAGGTATCCTCTGGATAAGAAGAGACAAACACTATCATCGAAACAAGTGTCTCATGCATGAAAAGCTCTTATCTAAGGCCAAACTGGGTTCTTGACTCAAACAGGAAGCAATTTACCATCCCAATTTTTTTTTTTTTTTATATATATGAAGAACCAGTTGATTTCCAATGGTTCATTTTAAGTTGTGAATCCTCGTCATTACGTAATTTATGTATAATTGACATTAGTGATTGTCCATTATTTGATTATTCAATAAATTTGTCAAATGGTTTCCTTTTCATTTAATTAATATTGAATTATATATTTTATTGTACATTACATATGCACATGAATTTGTATGAATGATTTTTTGTTCCTTTTGAAATTGTCAATGTTAAATTGATAATAATTAATTATAATTAATTGTTATTCATACATGATGTGTACACTCAATCATACTCAATAATAAAGATAGTAATTAAATTTGAATAGCATGAGAATGCTACACTCATCAAAGTT
Source organism: Lepeophtheirus nordmannii (assembly GCA_963680855.1). Taxonomy (NCBI): domain Eukaryota; kingdom Metazoa; phylum Arthropoda; class Copepoda; order Siphonostomatoida; family Caligidae; genus Lepeophtheirus; species Lepeophtheirus nordmannii. The sequence continues at coordinate 31,443,373 of OY804524.1, read as the reverse complement.
TCATTCCTTGATATTAAACTTTTTTTTTGCTTCGGAGGTCATTTTGTTTGTTTGCTTCAATGTTTGCTTCCACACATTCATCTCATGTCCTTCACAATTCGAGTATAAAATGACAGCTAAAAAATATTGGTATTTGCTTTTAAAGCAAGAGTATATATTAAATTGCATTTTATTGATGGTCATATGTACAAACATATTATGTGCTAGAATGTTTGATTAGGCTTTTAATTACTGGGAGTCATTGCATGTGACACACACACACACACTTCAAAAGTCATGGAAAAACCAAGTTACTCTGAAATAATATTTACTCAAAAATGAGTGTGAACTGTCCTCAATTTATTCTTGAAGATATTCTCTTTCGTTTATATCAATAGAGTGTGCAGCATATCAGCTGACATGATGTCTCCCACTATTATCATATGTGTCTAGCCAACAAGGAGCCCTGTTACTCTGAAATATTTACTCAAAAATGAGTGTGAACTGCCCTCATATTATTCTTGGAGACAGTCTCTTTTCTCGTTTGTATATATAGGTTATTTCGATATATTGACTCCAATAATTCAAATCAATTAGAAGAAAAAATCAACTGTCACAATGAAGAATAAAAAACCTCTGGTATATTTCTGACTATGTAGTTTACTATAATGCACAGATGATGAACAGATGGTTTTACCCAACTGGCACTAAATAAATAAATCTCTGGGGCTATGAAAGTGATGGACGTTCTTTGTGGGATCATATACGCTCCATATGCGTTCAACGCATTTATCCAATTGCTCCATTGGTTAGACAACAATCCTTGATTTATAGATAATAAGTGATATTTTATCAAAAACCATGCGAAAAGGGTCTTAAAAGGACTGCTAAATATTTGGCCCTTATATTTATGAAGACAAAATACACTGTAAAGTGATGGATTTTCTCCGTTTCAATATTATTTGAAAACAAACAAACAACTTGCTTTCTTGTTGACTTGACACATATGTAAATGTACTTACAATAAAGAATATTTACCTACATATATATATATATAGGAATGAAAAAAAATAAAGATAAAATACTATGAGACATCACGGATATCTTGAACTTGTTTTACATGTGGGTGTCAGCTGTTATTGAAAGTACATAGAATGAACGTGTCAATTGAAGTTCAAAATGAATCGTTTTATTTTTACAATTATATGACTATTTCTGAAGAATTTTGAGTTGAGTTATACCTTTAGTAAGGTCCTATTAGGCCTGAAAGGGTTATATATATCAAACTGTAAAACAGTACGGCTGCCTTATGTTACCGTACGGGGTAACAGCTCCCGAATTATACTTATAAAAATGTTGTTTTTTATACAAATATATATAAATATAAAAGTGTAATCCAATTATTATTGAGATTCCCCCGTTTTCGATCATTATTATTTTTCGTCATTTCTTCGGTATATAAAATTTCCAAATTTTTCAACTATCAGCAGAGTTTTTGAGTAAGGCCCTTGTACCTAAATGATATTTAGAAAGTATCTTTAGATTTGCGTTCTCAAATATTCTTCACACTATGACATGAGGAAGGCTTCGTTCGAAAAGGTGTGTCTATGATAGGAAGACGTACTAAACGATATCCAACACTAAAGAAAAAAAAAAGGATTCCTTCAAAACACTACATAGGATGTAGATCCCATTCAGTTATACCAAAGGATAGGAGTTGGCCATTTGTAAAAAAAAAAAAAAATGAACCCTTTGTCAAAGAAACTATCACTCACTACTTACTTCAATCAAAATGTATATTAATTCACTGGCATTCAGAACGACACAAATAGCCGTTGATTCAATTATGTAGACTCATCTATAGCTTTTCAAGTTCAATATGGAAATAAATAATATAGGGAATAATATTTTTCACCTAAATGACCGGACTGAAGAAAAAAGAAGATCAGGTGCAAAAGAGAAGACAGCTTTTAGCTGCAAAAGAAGCAGCAAATGGTAATAATTGGAGAATCCTGTCTCAGACTCTTGGATGTATTCCTCAGGTAGATTTCAGAGGGGGATAGAATTGATGAAAGAGGAGGCAAACGTTAGTAAACTCTAGTAAGATGAATCAAATTCATATAAATTTTATTAAATGCTGATTGAATTTCTATATATTTTAAATGCTGAAAGAAATGATTCCAGCATTTTGGAGCAAAGATCACGAACAGCTCTGGAACAATTAATTGAAGAAGGACAATATAAATGAATTTAACTCAATGATTTGTAATAATTGTATTGCTAGCATCCAGAATTGTTTTGTATATAGATGTGATTAATTTTGTTAGAATGAGATTCTATATAATAAAGTTATTACATATATTAAATTTCATGAATATTATTCTATATATTATTTATTCCCATATTGAACTTGCTTATTCCCACATTGAGCTTGAAGAGGTAAATAATGAGCTGGGGCTTGTAGATAATATTAATTAAAAGATTTAATGGGAAGGAGAACTACAATTGAAGATTGAGATCGTTTTACTTGAACGTAGACACATTTACTCCAGCCCCCCCCCCCCTCCTAATCCCCAACAAGAGGTGCTTATACAATATATTTCTTCCCTTTTAAATCCCTTCAAGAAGGATTTTATTTGTACATATGTACATCAGAAAGCTTGGATCATTAACGTCTCAACTCTTTTTAAGTTAAAAAGTGTACTAATACATATAAATATAATTAGTTCAAGTGAGGAAATCTGAAACTATCTACCTTTTAGATGTGTACATATACAAATACATTAGTGTAAATGTGATACATATATTCGTCAACTTGGAGCCTGGGAGTTCAAGGAACTTCTTATGAAAAGGACTCTTGAGTAAGAAGTCATTGTTGTTGTCATAAATGACATCTTTAGCTGATATCTGTAATTATATATATATAAATATATATATTATGACGTAATCATTATTGTATCTCACAACCTCTCTGAAAAAAAAAACAGGCAAAAAAGCTCAAAATCCGTTGGTCAAAGGTAGCCAATTCTTTCCAACTATGTAACTAATTACACAGGTCAACAAATTTGAAATGTCAAAAATCCCATAATAAGTATAATAAAAGTTATAAGTAGCTCACTCGTGAGTCTTTGATTTCCTTGTGAATTTTTGATCGAAATTGAATGAAAATTTACACAATATTTAGATGAAGGATTTCTTCTTAGTTAAGGATTTTTATCAGGCGCTTGATATCTCATTTGAAAGCACTGGGTCTCAGCTTTCGAATGCACTCCTTATTAATCAATTTTATATAATATTCAAGAAGTTATTTAAGTACAAACGTTTTGGCCGACTTTTGGACCTACTTCCGTTGTCTACACCCCTAGGATCCCCCTTTATTAAAATCACTAGCGGATCAACATTTTTTAATTCACAAAATGAGTAAAATCCTTTTAGGCTTAAATTGAAGTTGAATTTGTAAAATAGGACAAAAAAGCTAAAAAAGTAGGGTTTGTCGATTTCTCGAAAACCGTCAAACTCTCGAAAGGAAAAAATTAATAATTTAAAATCTGTGTGCAAAACTGAATAACTTTTATTACACTTATACTCCTTAGGATTTTTGACTGTTGACACGTGAATCAATTATTTGATAGTAGAGGAGTATTCGCAGCTTTATTCGCAGAGAATTCGGTTTAAAGTTCAAAGCACTGAACGGGGGGAGAAAAGAAGGAGAAAAAATTGACAGCCGACAACCAAATACAATGTTTTTAATTGTTTTGTGATAAACATCAGGGTTTTTTCTCTGAGGTCCAGTGTGACATGGAAATCCTCGGCTACATGCTAAAAAAATCCATTTAAAAAGGATACCTTTTAAAATGTTAGGCATGAAGTTTCATTCTCCTTTATAAATCCAGTCTCTATGTATATATTTATATTTAATTTATTTGTCATAAGAGACAAAAATTTCATACGGATATGTGTGTAAAGTAATTTCAAGTTTGTCAGGTCTAAAAAAGTACTCTACAAAAAATAGTTTATTCTTTATATATTTAATACACTTTTGTATGTTTGCAACAAACCAATATTTGTTCAGCTATTGAGAGAGTAGTAGTTCCTTATTCCTGCATTTTTGTGTTAGCTCTAAATTTGAGGACGACCCAGTGCAAAATAAGACTCGTGTGAAATGATCAGAATTTTCTTTTATTAATAAATAAAAATGAAACTAATTTATTTAACATATTGTGAGTTGAGAATAAAAAATATATATGGGTTATACCCATATTAAGACCCACATTATTTGTTCTTTTAAATGGATTATAATATTAGCAATTTAAAAACCAATTAGAGTGCATTTACAAAAGGATTATCAAGGTTAAGTTCACTTAATCCAAAAGTAGAGGTCACTATTCTATTTCTTCAAGGCTATCCTATAATTCTTATATATATATATATATATATTTTAAAAGCTTCAACTTAACATTTGCAATTGATTTTTGTTCTAAAACGAACTCATTTTTTTTTAAATGGATCAAGGAACAAGGAAAATGCGACCCATTTTTTTATTTTTATTTTTTTGCTTTTCGACGTACATATTTTATTACACAACTTTTTAACTTATTTAATATTCATATTTGAAGAAATATATAAAAGTTGATATTGAATGTCAACTTTATCTAATTAAGATATGTATGTACATACATATACGTGCCAAAATGTGCCAAAAAAGATGATTTAGTAATTTATATTTAGTTAGTAAGAGAGAGAGAAAAAAAAAGAGTCAAATTGTCTCATATTTACTTTGTAAGGAGAGCAAATTACAATTCTAGAGAGGCGTGTATCTTTTAACAACTTTTTAACTTTAAAAAAAGAGATCATTATTACATATTAGCAATTGTTACTACGGTCCTCATTAAATTGTATGAGGGGGCTATGCATGACGTCATGAGGGATCATCCTCTTCTTCTTTTTTTTAATTTTTTTCTTCTATTAACCGACTTGATCAATTGTTCATGAACACTCTCGACTCATTCTAATAAATATACAAACAAATCCAATACTACCTTGATTCCAAAAATGAGAGATCATCATTTTTATTACTAAGCTATTTTAAACTTGTCAAATCATGACTTTTTTTATACAAATCATATTTTTTTTATGAGAAACGGTTATACCATTCAAAAAGCACTAACAAATTCCGCAGCGATAGGTGAAGTGGGATATAGCGAGGGATCACTGTATATGTATATATATTGAAAGGAATGTAAATAATATGCAAATGGGGTGTGTAAAGTATAAAAGGAAAGAGAAAATCATCAACCTGGTTGTAACTCTGACAATTGGATGAATGTTGAGAGGGAAGCAGCTTGAGCTGTCATGATGACGTTTTACTGAGCTAATAGCTGCTATTCTTCTTTATATACATATACAAATGAAGACATCAATAATAAATAATAACACTATGTATGTAAACCATAGATGAGAGGCAGAAAATTAACTGAAATTAATGTCAGGAAATTATATATTTTTAACTAATAATTATTATACGAGGACTTGAGCCCTTTTTGTTTACATTTACTTTGCTTTATTAACCTTAATACATGTATTCATCCTTCATGCGAGATCTTCTCTATCAGGTAGATGATGTTCTTCCCTCAGTAGTAATAAAGGAAAAATGATAGCAGCTTTTGAAAACAAAAAGTACACTTGTTCAAAGTGCCAACTCCACAAAATCTCGCAACCGGCATTTTGCATATTTTTTACATTCCTATATATTGAACACTCATAAATCTAATGATTAATATTTTCTAGGTGAAGGGGATTTTCATTCTATTAAAGTTATGAATAACTGGGATAACCTCTTTTCTGTTTTTGTTATTTTAAAAAATTATTAGATTCTAAACGTTTTGTCATTTAGAATCATCATGCCAAATATTAATGAATGCGTCTCTTAAAATAGGAAATTATAATAATAACTATGTGTCGGATGCCAAAATTTATTCATATATTTGTCAGAAATATGGGTTCTAACATTGAAAAAATTATATATATATATGTTCACATCCTTTTATTCACATTCATAGTCAATTCAATTACATATTTATATATATTTATTCTCTTCTTGACAAAAGAAAATGACTCAAATATTATGGAATTTCCCCAAAATAATATTAAAAAAAATAAGATATTTTTTATTTCCCAAATTTTGAGAGTTTTTGAATGTATGTGAAGCTACATACATAGATTTGAATAATGAGTGCCTATAATTATACATACATAGCTACTTAGAAAGTCAGTTACTGGAGTACAGGAAGAAAAAATTAGGCTTCTCCTATGACGTCATACTATGTATTACTATTATTAAAATAGGAGCTGGACTTAAGAGTAGTGTAAGGAGCATTCACTCAATATCTATCTATATATATATATATATATCATTTGATTTGAGCATATTATTTTGTAAATGACTATTGTATCAAAATCGGTTCTAAATTTGAGTGACCGACGGTAATTTTGTACTTGGACATGTCTATAGAACGTCTAAAGTGTGTTTTTGTTTTGTTTTTTACATATATGTACATAAAATGTGGTAGAAACTGGGATAATGGTTTAGTTTGAGGAAAGTTTCAAATGCAAAAAATAAACAGTCATTTTTCTTACTTCCCCCGAGGGAAAATTGAAAAAATACTAGTCAAAGAAGTATGTTATAATATGTATATTATAAATTGTTGTTGTTGTTGTGTTTTTAAATCGACTGATCTCATTAGTAAATGACCCTTAAAAAAGTTCAATCTATTACAAGATAACATTTGTTATAGTGTTTTTTCACCTCTAACATAAAGTTTAACACTTTATTTTGGGGTCTTTTTACTCTTATTAGAAGATTGCGTTTTGAAGATTGATGATGTTGTGAGAGGTAGTTGGTTAGCTCCTACTAACTGATTTTGGGTATTTGCTTATTTCTTTGTTTTTTTTTTGTCTTGTTGAAGGAAAGGTCAAGGTTAACATAATAATTTTAAACATTTTATTAAATATGATTTAACACAAAAAATACTGATTATAATTAATAAACTAATTAGGTAATTATATATGTATTATTCCTATAAAAGATATGGTATTTTTACAAATATGAAAGGGAAAAAAATTCCCTCTACATTATAAGTGTCAAACATGTGGCCCCTAGGGGCCACAAGCAGCCTCTTCGAGTCAAACATGCAAGAAGGGATAAAAATATTTTATCCCTTTAAACTAATCCTTTGAAATACCTTCCTTATCGTTCAAATCTACTATTTTATGTATAAATATTATGATGGTCGGGTTACTTTTTAAATTTGTTTATTGTTAAATTTTAAAAGTTTCAAAAACAAAAAAAGAACAGTCATTTTTCTGACTGATTTAGAAGTTAATTGTGACTGAAATTCAATATTCTTTGATACACATACAAAACAATCATAGGTATTGTGGAATGACATTTGGGCCATTAGTCTCTCACGTCAAATAACCCAGGTGGGTAAAACAGAGTGGTACACATAATTAAATACAATCAATAACAACTGTATTTGAGGACACAGCCAGTCCGAGTACGCCGCTAATAGACGTAATCATACTGCTCAATGATTGTAGCTATTTAAACTCCTTTAGGGAGAATAATAAAGTCAGATGAAAAGCAAGCAACCTCACTCTATATTACTGTCGTATCCATATAACCCAGGTGTAAAGTGCCTAATTAATCACTAATGACTTAATTACATATTTCTTATGAAGTAAAAATAATTGGGGAAAAGAAAATTCCTTTTTTCTTTAAAAGAAAAAAAATCCTTCTTATTCATCTTAGTTTGCTTTTATGTTGGCATGTCACATATACACGTATGTGTGTTGGCGATGGAAATCCCCAAGTATCTATCTATTTATGGGAAGGCCACTCCGTCATCCCTTTGCATTAATAATTAATTAATCAGTCTAACCTCGTAGGCTATCCTTGATTGCACAAATATACTCATGACAAATATCATGAGCTATGTACATCCTATGAACATCATCATGATTTGTACAAACTGGGCTCATTCCTTGCATAGTTCTCATTAGGGATAAATTTATATATATGCATATACATATATACATACATAGGTAAGAAATGATCGTAAAATAAAGTTTGTTTTTGTTTTTGTCAAGCTACAAATTCCAGAATAAGAGAAAATAGAAAAATGATTTCATGGATGCTCTAATAAAATAATGGGAGCACTTCGAGGGGGTGAATGACCCGCTCCCCCCCCCCCCATATCCATCCCTATTCGTGAATTGTATTATTTAATTCATCACCCCTTTGTTCAGTTCTTTATTCTATGTAGATACCTGAAGCTCAGAGCAGAGCAATCTTCCTTGCACCATTCCTCAACCTTTTTTTTTTGTCTAAAAAGAGAGGGGGGAAAAAGTCCCGAAATGAACTGAGAGTTTGGCAAAGACTTCATTTGTTTCAACTCTTGGTCTCATAGAGAAAGAAACATACATGTACATACAAGGGATGGTGACAAGTTACAGTGAGGGCTTTTGAATGATTGTAGCTCTTCAAAAGTAGAGTCATTTAAAATTAGTCAACTTATTTTGGAAACTTTATGTGTCTTTATTTATCTTAATTGTTTAATTAATTGCAAATATAAAATTAAGGTTTGTCTAAGCTTGTCTGATTTTGTTCATGAAGGGGCTACATACATATGTATCAAGTCAAGGAGAAACCAAGTTACTCTGAAATAATATTTTAAAAATGAGTGTGAACTGCCCTCATATTCTTGAAGACAGTCTCTTTTCTCGTTTGTATTTATAGGTTATTTCGAAGATTAATTAAGTAACGACTTTAATAATTGATGCAACTGTATTAAGGGGAAAAAATCAACAGACACTAAATAAATCTCTGGGGCTATGAAAAAGATGGATGCTCTTTGTGGGACCATATCGGCTCCATGTGCAGTTGACACATTTGTCCGATTGCTCTATCGGATAGAAACAATCCTTGATTTCTCGATATAAAGTGACATTTTAGCAAAAACCATGTGCGAAGGGTCTGTAAATGACTCCGAAATATTTGGCTGTTATATTTATGTAATAAAAAAACAAGTTAAAAGTGAATTTTCTCAATATTCAATATAAACCATACTTGCTTTCTTGTTGACTTGACACATATATATGTACATATTATATATAGAACCCAAAATTGCTTCAAATTCTATTTTGGTTTGCAAATATTCAACTAAAGCATGGTTTCATAGATATTTTTAATTAAAAGTGTTCAAACAATCAAATATTTCATATTCTATATTTGCAGGGTTTTTGTCCCTTTCTGTATTCGAAAGACTCTATGATTTGAAGCAAATGACGAGCTTTTATTCATAAAAATGAATTTATGCCCAAAATCACCAACATATTTTGATTCATAGATACAAAAGATGCATTGGCTATACTAAGTATCTTATCTTAGGCATTGATCTGAGTAAAAAAAAAGGCATTAGGAGCTAAGGCCACCTAACTGAAATTTTACTACATAAAAAGGGCCTTTTTCAAAAATCTAAATGAACCAGACTCTTTTTCTTCAAATAAGTATTGCACTCATTTAAACAGCCTTAAAATCAAAATACTTTGTGCTATTTTATAATACACATTGGCAATAACTTTTAGCCATTTTGCAAAATAGTACATATGTACATGTTAAGTCAGTGTGAAAAGGTGATTTGAAATTGAGAACCGGGTCAACTGTTGAAATCTTCTTTATTTAATTGGTTGAATATTCACAAGAAATAACAAAAAATTAATTTGGGTTTACAAAATAAACTAATCAACGCTGAGGGGGGAACTAAGCAAGGGAATGAGTCTCTAGAAAAAATATCAGCTGACAACAATATGAGTTGTACTGTGTTCTGGGATATCATTGAGTTATATAATGAATGGTAGGGGGGGGGGGGGGGGGGAGGGTGTCAATGGATAAAAAAATACAATTTAAACACATAATTTCATATATATCAATTTTTGTATCTTGATGAATTTTCTCGAATAGAACCTGTTTTGATGTCGACAATTGTTTATTGTTTCTTGAATAATGAAATATCCCAAACGAGGAGCATATAAAACTGTTTATGAATCAAAGTCAAGTTTTTGAGACTGGGTAGAGCTCAAGTTTCTAAAATTGATATTTAAATTACCACCAGTGAAACTTTGCTTTGAGTCGTTCTCAATATTAAAAATGACTCAAATAAAAGGATAAATGGCGACTGAATACCAATGATGATGATGATCAAATCAAGGATGCTGTTGAGTCTTTAAGCCTCATGTGTGAATCTCTTTATTTGCAGTCCGAGTCGAGTCATGAGTCTTATCAGTCTTAAAATACTCCAAGTTGAGTCTTGAGTTCAAATCACACACCACCTACCAGCTCAAGGTGATGCAACCTTTGTTCATCAGAGTGATCCTCAGGACAAAAAACGGCTCACGAGTCATTTTGTATGGGTTTTGGTTCGTGAGTTGTTGTTTTTCGAGTCGAGTCAAGTTCAATATGGAAATAAGTAAACTGAACTTGAGCTTGTTTATTCCCATATTGAATTTCCTAATTCCCATATTGAGCATATTGAAAAGTTAGAGTAGATTAAGGAAACTTGAGTCGAGAGTGCATTTCAGAAACATTCCGTTTCATGCTTGAATGGATTTTACAATTCACAAATTAAATTTAACTAAAATAATTCTAAGGGGAATGGAATCATTTTTCATTTAAATACATTTAGATTTTGAAGTTTTTTTAGGGAGGGGGGGAAGGAGGGGCCTTGTGTGTTGTTTTGTTTGTTTTTAAAGCAAAAATTATAAGGAGAATAGATTTCAAGAAGAGAGAAAAACATCGGTAGGAATGTAAATAATATGCAAAATGCCGGTTGCGAGATTTTGTGGAGTTGGCACTTTTAACAAGTGTACTTTTTGTTTTCCAAAGCTGTTATCATTTTTCCTTTATTACTGAGGGGAGAACAATATCTACCTGATAGTAAAGATATCGCATGAAGGAAGTCATGCATTAAGGTTGATAAAGCAAATAAAATGTAAGCAAAAAGGGCTCAAGTCCTCGTATAATAATTATTATTGGTTAAAAATATTTAATTTCCTTACATTAGTTTAAGTTAACTTTCTGCCTCTCATCTATGTTATTATTTATTGTTGTATATATAATGGAGAATAGCAGCTATTAGCTCAGTCAAACGTCATGACAGCTCAAGCTGCTTCTTCCCTCTCAACATTCATCAAATTGTCAATTGAGTTTGTAACCAGGTTGATGATTTTCTCTTTCTTTTTATTTTACACATCCCATTTGCATATTTTTTACATTCCTCGACATCGGATGTCCGCCAATATAAAGAACACACGTATCCCAATATACTCCCCACAACTAAACCCTTTGAAACTACTTTTGTCGTCACATTTTCAAAATGATATGTAATGATATTTAAGGAAGGGTCTTCTACATATTTTTAAATCATATATTTATATACTTACAAAGTTTGTGGACCACCCAGGGAGAAAGTTCTAATTATGTACCTAAATGAAAAACTATGTAAAAAAATACACTATATATATGTCTTAATTACAAACTCTCTCGAGTTAATGAAGTAATCAGAATTTTCCATTTCAATATCTGTAGACTAAAGTTATATGCATATAGTATATGTTTACCCGACCCAAAGCCCTTAATTATGTGATTAATTTTTGACCCAATTACCTTGGTCAAACGTTGCCTTTTTTGTTCGCTAGGAGTGCTGAATTACTTCAATTTAAACAAGATAAATTCTGCAAGGGGAAGGAGGACGAGCCTTAGGACCGATAAACAATTAACCACCTATGATTTCTACCTTCAGCTGATTTTCATCAGTTGACTTTTCTTATTTAAAGCAGCTGACTCTACGTACTATGTATTTTAAAAAGGGTATTATTATTATTATATATGATTTTGAGAATATGTAGAAAAATATATTCAATCAAGGATTCCGCGCCCTTTTTTTGAATTATTGACTAATAAACCAGTATTAACAACGATTGATTTGTATATTATTGGTAGAATTTATCAATGTATAGTAAATATATCTAAATAATAATAACAAGGATGGAAATAATGGCAAGGAGGAAAATACAGAAGGGTAGCAGATCCAGTTTTTTTTTTGTTTTTTTTTCTTCAAATTTTGCCTTTTGAGAGTCGAGGTTTCGAGTGTGCACAAAAAATCTTGTACTGAAGACAAATAGTCATATCTCCCACACACACATACATATGTATATGTACTTCAAAAGCGACACCTGGCGGAATATTCTGGCAGACTCTCAGAGTCAAGAAAAGATATCTTAGACAATAGGCAAATTTAGTACCTTTGTTTTGTAGCTTACGATACGTAATTATTCCGAGGGGGGTATTTCCTATTTACATTCATGGAATGTTGAGGAACGACTTTAAATCATCAAAGTGTAATGAATTAAAATAAAGAAGAAGAAAATTCAAAATATCCTCAAATTCCGGATTCACCCACTTTGCCCCAATGTTTTATTTAACTACATAACTACATTTTGACTATTTATGGACTTGAGAGTCAAAGATGTAAGCTGAGCTTTCTAAAAGAAATATATAATAGAAGCAAAGATTTTTCTAAATATTCTTTCAAACACAAACTATTTAAAACTAATTAAAATGTGAGACTAATTACAAAATAATAGCCCTTTTAGAACCAAGAGCTGTCAGAGCAGCTCAGTGGAGCCTTAATTTGTTTGTAAGATGAATCATGTTTTTTTTAAAAACGAAACTTTGTAATTCCTACAGTCAAAAAATAAAGGATTTTGTGTGGGAGCGGAGTGTTTAAAATCGACTTATATCATTGTCCCCTTTGAAGGAAATCAGCTTTTGTTCACTCATACCTCTACACCTGTAACATAAATATCAAACTACATATATGTATATTGAGCAAAGAACAAGCAAAAATGCTGTTTTTGCAAAAAAAAATCTAATTAGAGGAAGTTTTTATATTTTGACATATTTCAAAAGCAGTTAAACAAAAGGAATAAGGACGAAAAATCCCACTGCAGCTATGATTTTTCGCTCTAATTAAAGAATCCTACTTTCCAAATGAAGTAAAAGACGTTATGGGCAAAATATTGAGACCAAAAAAATACCAGTTTGATAATACTAATCAATTTTAACTCACTCTTCTCAATATCTAATATATATATATATAAAATAATTTGATTAAGGTTGCGTGAGCTACTTATTACTGAGTAGGCCTCAACTCCACGTTATTTTGATGAAGATAAGAGCTGATACGACCCCAATTAATTAATTAATTATTAGTATTAGTATTGATAGAAGCCTTCGATAGTAACTTTTTGTGCTGATTACATATATTTGCGAATCAACGATATAATTATTTGCTTTTATATATAAAAAAAGAGTTCATTTCCTTTTAATGACGTCAGAAAAGGGGGTGACAAAAAAAGGGAGGAAAGTATATATATATATATATAACAATATGTAAAATACTCCTAGTATAGAGTATATTATTATAGAATAATAATTTTAGAAAGGAAAAAGATTTCGCCCTCTTTTCCAGTCTTTTTTTTTCATTTTCTTTTCTCTCTCTCTCTCTTATCTCTCTCTCTCTCTCTTGTGTGTGTCTTCTTCTCCTCCTCCCCTGCTCTTTCCTTTGCTTTTTTCCTTCTTCCCCCTTCTATGTATAGAGTAGGAGCAGCACGGAGAGAACCACCACGGCAATAATGTGTATGCTCCTTCTCCTCTTTCGGCTGTCATTATTTTCTTCCTTTCCCTCCCCCCCCCCCCCCCCTTCATATTATAATTTGTGTAACTTGCATGTATATCTGACTTGCTCCAGTTCAGATAGAACTCTCAGTACCCGATAGTTCTCTCTCATTCCATCTATAAATAATAATAATAATAAGAAGAAGAATAAAAACAACAACAACAACCCACTTTTGGGCTAAAAGATTGTATCTCTCCATGTCTCTCTCTAAAGATACAATAATATACATATATTCATACAAATATGACGACTCTCATATTTTCCATTCTGTTTCTCCATACTATTGAAATGTGAAAATGATTCTTCGTTATATACATCATCATCATCAAAGTGAATTTTATAGTTTTAACCTTGCCATTTGACAAAAAAATAATTTAATAATAATTATTATTATTTAAAGAAAATGTCGTCTTTATAAAAATAATAAGTGAATTCATATATTTTTTCGTTAAAAGTCGTCTTCCTTCTTCGGATAGAATATAATAAAAAGGTAAGGATTTCTTCTCTCTCTCTCTCTCTCTCTCCCTCTCCCTCTCTCTCTCATCTCAAGGATTTGCCAAAAAACATGGAATTAGAAGGGAGGGGTCGATTGATACATATATATATAGTACAATTTTGCCAAAACTAACAGAGATTCTCTCTTTTCTTACAAAAAGTTTATGGATTTGAATATTTATTATTATTATTGCGATTTAGGCGTGGTGGTTTTTTTCTCTTTTTTTTTTTATTCTACTCCTTTTGGTTCCCACCTTTTGACGAAATAAATTATGTCTTTTATTTCTTTTCTTTTCTATTAACTATTTTCTATTGTCACTTTTTTGACGAATAAGTTTTTCTAATTTTTTTTCACATAGTTGTGTTTTGAAAGACTTTAATGCTGAAAAATAGGGAAGATCCAGCTCACAAAATCAGAATTCTTGTCATTTTTATCACTCCACTATAATATACAAGTAATAATAAAAAAAAAAAAAAATACGTAGTCATAAAAAGAGGCCAGAATGGACAAAAAAAACACACACTTATGAAAATAGCTCTCTATACATATATGTCAAAAACTTATTGTATGTTATTACACTTTTACAACTTTTCAACTAATTTACACTCTTTTAACCTGGGCTCAAATTTTAAAATATTAAAATCAATTTATCTTCAGTTTTTTTTTTTTTTTTTTTTTACATACATCAAATATATTTACAAATAGGCATCCGCACTTCATTAGTAATAAATAAAAAATTTGTGGGTTCATACCTAATTTACTGTCTAATTTAGCCCATGTTACACCTCCTTCTGATGAAACAAGCACAAAACAAAATTTGCTGTTTTTTTGTCTCCATGGTGCCTGGATTTGCGTAAGGCATATATATGTATATCTGCCCTGTACACACAAAAGCAAGCAGAAATGATTCCTATGAACAAAAATGAGTTGGTTCTGATTATATAATTTGATTTCCTTACCTAATTCCTGATTCATCCTTTAAAAGACCCCCCAAATTGTTCTTTATAATTAAAAGTGAGGAATTCCTGATTCATATTAATAAAAAACGAGGGATTTTTTTTTTTTTGGTATTTGAAAAGGACATGAATAATAATAATATTAACAAAGGCAATGAGTGTCTCATGAATCAAATGAAGGTTTTAGACCAGGGTGTCTCAACCTTTGGGTCGTGTAGGAAATATTAACAACTGGATTTGTATAAACAACACCTGAGCCTCAAACTTTAAAGAAAGGGAGGTGCGGTTGGAGAGCCACTGCTTTATGTATGTAAAAAATAATAATTGGGGATTGATTTTATGTTTTTATGCTCCAACTATATGCTATACTATTGTCTCCCAAGTTTCAGTTTAAAAAAAAAAATGAGCTAAAGTGTGTTATTATTAAGAATTTTAATCAAATATTTTGCAATCATTGAGGAGTATTAAATAAATAGTCATTGACTGGACAGTTTCTAATTGATGCTGATGAGTATTCTATGACGTATTACATACATATATGTATATTGTGCATAGTTCAGAATATTGAATCACATGTAATTTTTACTGTTAAATAAGTAAATTTTAAGCATTAAGATGAAATGACAATTCCATTGAATTTCCTTATTTTCCATCAACTCTTAATAAGCCTTAATTATAGAAAAAGATATTACGAAATATGTAACATCCATGTGGAGTTCTATCCGTCTTTGATAATTATTAAGGGATGGAAGTTAGAGGTCTGTCCACGGAAGTTGCGTTCAATTTGTAATAGGATCATATTGGTCTACTTCTACTCAACAAATTGAGCGAGTGAATAGAGAATCCTCACTTTCCCAAAAAATAAAAGAAAAACAAAAAAATCAATTTTTCTTATTTCATTTCCGTCTCTCAGTATGTTGTATATTTATATTACATAATATTATTTACAACGTATACATATACATACTTCCCTACGTAGATTCCCGTCACTATTGATCCTTACTATACAAGGGGTCACACATATATACATCTTCGATTAAACAAATTCTCCCCCTCTGGTAAATTAATCGTATTTGATCTCGATATTCCATAAAGGTATAGGTAGAATATAAAAAACAATGTATGTATTGATTTTTGTCTTTTGAGATTTAATCTATGTATGTACATATATGTATGTATTTATGGAGTTCTATATTTTACATTCGTCATACAGCTGGATGAAGCAGAGTTTTGAAGCCTTTTTGTCTCTTAAATTTGATCACATGAACCTTTCTTATCAGTGTTGGAGATCCGTGTCTTGGAGAAAGTAACAAGCTATTTAGAGACAAAAAGTAATGCCGTTGTAAACCCCGTTGCTCAAGAGTAGTAAAATGCAACGATGCTTTATTCTTATTATTGGTGAATAAAAGGTTGTTCAGTAAAACGAAAAAATAAAAATGGAATCTGAACAATAATTGTAATTTAACATTCAATAAATTCAAAGTTTTATTATTCACGGAACAAAGCATTCATAATGAATTTATGATGACATAACAGACAATATAATATGTAAATCCGTAAGACATTCTGTAAGACAGAACGTTATAACAGAGAGGGGGAAAGTAATCAAATCAGTTGCTCCGTTACTAAAAAATAAATAACTTTTTTCATTTGTAACGTTGTAAATTCCATATTTGTTCATAACCTTATGGTGTTTAAATAGGTTAATCCGGGAGGCTCTTCCCTCCTCTCTCTCTCTCTCTCTCACACACACACAGTTGAGTATTTTAAGAGTCGTCCTTACTCTTCAACTAATCCTCTTTAATTTTTATAAGGGACTTTTTTGAATGAACCAACCTTTCTGAACACTCTGATTGTGAAACAAGGCTAGTAATGATGAAAATAGTTTCAAAGTTAATCCCTACAAGGGACTTAAGAAAACATTTATACATTGTCACATTTAAAGCCGTGTTGCACACTATAGTTAGTTGTAGACATTGTGTCAAATTACTTTGTAGTAAGTACGGAGTTTAAAGTCTTATTTGTTATATACATAATTGGTGCTCTTTTTGAATGTTTCTGGAGTATTTATCTTATTTGTTTTTTTTTCTATCAAGTAGATATAGAAACGGAAATAATATATAAATCCATTCGTCACCTTCTATTCTTTTGTCGGAAATATCCCTAGAAAGTCTAGAATGACCGATTAAATTCTCCTTCTTTAAATTGTATTTACAAAATTGTCTTCAAATTGACAAATTTAGATGTGATCAAAATGTATTGTTTCTTTAATAAACATAGAAAAAGAACCCCTTTGACTTAAAAAGGGCGCAACTTTTTCCAAGACATGCCATTTTACAAAAAAAAAAAAAAAAAAAAACTCAGATCCTTATCCATTCTATACCTTTTTAAGTTCAACATGAGAATAAGTAAGTTCAATATGGGAATAAATAATAAAGAACAATATTCATGAAATTTAATATATGTAATACTAAATTGATTAGAATCTCATGTCAACAAAATTAATCACATCTATATACAAAATAATTCTAGAGGCTAGAGCAATACAATTATTACAAAGCATTGAGGTAATTTCATTTATAAAGTCCGTCTTCAATTAATTGTTCTATAATGAGCTGTTCTTGATCTTTGCTCCGAAATACTGACATCATTTCTTTCAGCATTTAAAATATTCTCAATTTTTCTATACTTATAGTTAATTCTCTTTTCACAAAGGCTTTCAAAATGGACCAAATATGCTCAATGCAATTGAGCAAGGGACTACTGTAAGGCCCCAAGTCTTCAAATTTTGTGCATTGAAAACTCTTCTTCATTCAAAAGATCTTCAATCCTGGAGTGGGCCGGAGCATAATTATCAATATCAAGTACACCTGGCCCTCCATATAGTTACATCCTTTGCTTTTCTGAAGCATTCACCCACTCACTCACTCCAATGCTGAATCCCCTTTGAAACTTCCTCGTCTCACCTTATTTTTTTTATTTTTTTCATTAATTATAAAATTTATTATTATTATGTGTAATTTCCTGAATATTGTTTAATATTATTATTTATTCCCATATTGAATTTGCTTATTCCCATAAGGAACTTGAAAAAGTATAGTTATAAACATCCTAATTGAACAAATCCTGCTGTGGATGCTGAATGATCCATATAAATTCTGTGGTGGTAATATTAATTTACAAACTAAAAATAGTTGAAAAATACTTCTTCTTTTTCCCCCCCTCCTTTTTTTCTAAACTCCTAATAATTCATCCCAGACTGTTGTTATGTTGACATGTCAAAATTTTAAGGGATTTAATGAATCTGAACGTCTCAAGAAAAGGGGGGGATTGTGTCTTGTTTTTAATTTTCGCCGAGTAGATATTTAATCCCGATAATTACATACTTCATTTTACATATAAGAGGATAGATTAATTATTATTATTTTAAACTTCTCCTATATATGTATGTACATACATGTAGAACGTCTATGTATGTAATTCTTCTTCTACTAATTAAAACACGTCGTCTATGAAATCCAAGTGGCTCTTTTACATCTAATCTATGTACCTAAATGCATAGTATTAGGTATTTCTTCCTCATAATATTGTCGTCTACATACTTATCCATTCAAGGCAGATACTGTCGTTTCTCTTGTCTTCCTTGGAGATATGCACTTAATAATGCATCTATGATATTTATAAAACGATTCTTCTGATCATGTATGTATGTATGTATGTAGACTGATCTTGGAATTTAAAGCAGTTGATTTCCCAAGTAGATTTCATGAATAAGGTGTATTTTACTATCAGCTATTTTTTTTTTATGTACAAAATGTAAATAATATGCAAAATGCCGGGTGCAAGATTTTGTGGAGTTTGTTTTTGTTTTCCAAAGCTGTTATCATTTTTCCAATATTACTGAGGGAAGAACAATATCTACCTGATAGTAAAGATCTCGCATGAAGGAAGAATACATGCATTAAGGTTTATAATAAAGCAAATAAAATGTAAACAAAAAAGGGCTCAAGTCCTCGTATAATTATTAGTTAAAAATATTTAATTTTCTGCCTCTCATCTATGGTATACATAATGTTATTATTTATTATTGATGTCTTCATTTGTATATATCTATATATAAAGGAGAATAGCAGCTATTAGCTCAGTAAAACGTCATGACAGCTCAAGCTGCTTCTTCCCTCTCAACATTCATCAAATTGTCAATTGAGTTACAACCAGGTTGTTGATAATTTTTTCTTTCTTTTTTTACTTTACACACCCCATTTGTATATTTTTTACATTCCTTGGTATAGATCCTGCTGATCCAAGTACAAACATAATAGTTGTATAGATAAGTAAGTCTTTTTGATGACTTTTTTTTTGTACAATATATATGTATATTTTTTTTAGGGAAACGGATCCTGCATTTTCTTTCTAATTAGAATGAGTTTATGAAATGAAAGCTGTTTCCTTCTTATATGTATATATATATATATTATATAAATATGTAAAAGCTCCATGTTTTATGTACATAGGTATTTTGCATGCTGCATTGTCAAAGAGTGAAGCCATTTTCTACATATATAGAGAAATTCTATTTGACAAATTCTGCTGACCTATTTTTCATGCTCGGGTAGTTATTGATTTATGTATTCTACATGGTTACTACATATGCATATATTTAAGCCTATTTACGTATAAAATTAGTCGGGGGTGGGGGGGGGGGGGTTAGAGGGAGTTGTCTGCCTCCCTTTACAAAAATGTGAACGGTAAAGAGCATTTATTGTCGTTCTTAAAAGAATTGTCAGAATTTATATATTATACTTATAAAATTCAGATTGAAATGAATTAACAGATTGATCAAAGTATGTACTGTCCATCGCTAGTGACTACTACTTTTTCCTACCTTACAGGGAATTGCCCATTCCATTTCGAAAAAATGTCTCGTCCTTTGAGGGTATTCAATTTAGGAGCAAATTTGCGATTTCTTTGAAAGAAGTGAACCGTTGGTGAGGGGCCAAATCGTGCTGCATCCGTCGAAACAGCCAGTAATCCGGGGGAATAATGTCTGGCAAATACGAGATGTGTTTGACAAAATATCCCATTTGAGGATTTCCAAATATTTTTTTACGAATTTTGGAACCTAAGAACGGACGTTATCATGTAGAAAGAAAAATAACTTTTTCATGACTTTGTTCGTATTCCGGTCGTATTTATCTTAATGTACGACTTCAATGAATCAGTTGTAGTCTACATTGATTGCCTTAATGCAATCAATAGGTCCTTTTCGTCCCACCAGATACACAGCATGACCTTCGAACCATGAATATTCCCCTTTGGTGTTGAGGTCGATGGCCCACGATTGACCTTCTGCTGTGGATGTCGTATTATATCCACTTCTCCATCCCCAGTCACAATCCGATGTAAAAAAAAAAACACCTTTCTTTGTTGCCTTTGAATGAGCTACTCCCAATTGAAAAATCGTCTTTCAACGTCTCTTTGAGTTTTAGTTCATAGGGCACTCAATTGCCTTCCTTGTGAATAATACCCATGGATTTCAATCGCACGGAAACAGCTTGTTGCATAACTTTTAATGATTCTTCAAGTTTCTCTCGCGTTTGACTCGGTTCTTCATCGAGTAATGTCTCCAAGTCTTCGTCTTCGAATATTATTTTTTTTTTGTCTGTCCAAAGCAAGACTTGTCTCTAACGCTGAAATCGTTCCCTACATGATTTATCAGTTGGAGCATTGTCGTCATAATTTTCTTTAGTGCACTTCAGCTGCACTTTTTCTCCAATTAAAACAAAAACATAAAACCTCCCTCCCGTATTTTTAGAAAACGGCCCAAACTAAGTTGTACTTCCTGTTATTAATTATAATTAATTGAATTAATGACACTCTTCAATTAAATTTAAACTTTTTTTTTATCTCCAAGTTCAAACACAATATTTCTTTCTTGCTTTAAATGATTGGAAGCTGCTCAAAGTCTCCTCGAGTCTTTGAACTTCGACTCCAAGTCGAATCTGAAGTTTTATATTTCGAGTATAAAGTTGGAGTTTTCTTAGACCATAAGGTGATAGTGTAACTGTAGTCCAACTTCCCAACTCTGCTTTGTTACATAAGAACGCTGTTTTAAAGCTAGCCAAAATTTTAGCCCCACGGAACAATGAGATGCTGAACAGATGGACATCAATAGAGCATTATGCAATGATTGAGGGCAGGAACATCAAAAAAGCATCTAATGACCTCGAATGACCTTCTGGAGGTCTATTGATCTCACCTGAATCCCCTAAGTTGACCAATTGCTGAAAGTTTTGATTTAATAGACAATTTCAAATTCGGCTTCCTAGTCTTCCAATCTTATTTTAATCACAAAATCAGCCTTCAGCGACCTTGAACAAGCTCAAAAGCAAATGCAACATAGCTTATAAGCTATTTTGGTTCAAGTCCTCCTTCTTTTACCTTAATCCAGTCCCCTAGCTCTTCTGGCTGGCTGGCTGACCCTGATGTGTGTTCAAACAAACGAACTAACAAAGGGACTCGTATTTGAATAGATTTATGTCCAATGCAGTTGTTCCTAAAGGTGCGGAGATTGCATGATTCGGAAGGAGGGCCGGCTACGTAATCAATGGCAGTGTTTTTTTTTTGGTCTAAAAAGTGGATTTTTTTTTTTGAGGCAGTATCTGCTTTTTGAAGGTTGCTAATTGAAAATTTGATTGATTTCCAGAGTAGATAAAGTGTTGATAAAGGTAATTAAAATTTGCTGTATAAACCGACATAATGCAGAATATAAAGTTTTAAAAATGGCTGCATTTATGGACATTTATTATTGTCTGACAAAGATATCACTTATTACGTCATTCTATTGGGTTATACATAAATTATCGTTAAAATAATGAATACCAGATATGACGTTTCACCATATTTCATAATATATAGCATATTTTATGTAATACGTCATTTACATATATTCAACTGTTGGAAAGTGGCAACCGCAGAAAACAAAACGGAAAAAAGAACAGTGCATTTTTCCCAGAAAATAATTAATTATTATTATTATCTAATATTTATACACCTTTTATTCATATTACACAAAATTAAGGATTCGTGGGCACTTGCCGTTCCTTTTGTACTCTGGTTTTTCTCCACCACCACCACAATCTATTAAAGAATGAACATGGAAATGCATTCCATTCAAACTGAAAAATTGTTATCAAAGTAAACAAATAATATACATAATTCAGACCCTGCCTTAGATTCATGTCCTTCATTACAATGGTTCTTTTCGGATCTAATTATATAGGTCTAGTAATGGGACTGGATCTCATCATTCAGCCAGTCAATTAAAGTCATTTGGTCTATATATATATATACTATGGGGCAAAAATATCGGGGCTCAAAAAATCTTTATTTAATCATCATCAAAATTCATTTCATGCCCCTCAAAGTAGTACCAGGTGTGTAAATAAATCGTTTCCTCTGAATGGACGACGCGGCACAAGGTAGTGATTTTTCTCCATGACAACGCACACTAGGAATGAAAATCATATGCAATTCGGGCGTGTGATAAAAAAGTGGAGTTGTCTCTTCAAACATGTCTTTTTGTTTTCCGAAGCTGTTATCATTTTTCCAATATTACTGAGGGGAGAACATCTACCTGATAGTAAAGATGTCGCATGAAGGAATACATGCATTAAGGTTAATAAAGCAAATAAAGCGTTAACAAAAAGGGCTCAAGTCCTCGTATAATTATTATTAGTTAAAAACATATAATTTCCTGACATTAATTTGAGTTAATTTTCTTCCTCTCATCTATGTTATTATTTATTGTTGTATATATAATGGAGAATAGCAGCTTGTAGCTCAGTAAAACGTCATGACAGCTCAAGCTGCTTCCCCCCTCGACATTCATTGAATTGTCAGGGTTGCCAGGTTGATTTTCTCTTTCTTTTTTTATAACACGCCCGAATTGCATATGATTTACATTCCTAACGCACACACACGTTGGATGCACTTGGCTGGGAAGTGTTTACTCCATGCACCGTACTCACCAGACTTGGCTCCATCGGACTACCATTTATCGTTTCATGGATGGAGCACGTCCTCGCGTAGCTGCTTTCAAAATTATGATGAAGTGAAGAAATGGGTCTCCCTCAAAAGACAGACAGTTTTATATGGATGGAATCCATAAGTTGCTTGAAAGAGGGGGAAAAGGTGGTTTGGCTTCCAATGACCAATACTTTGAAACAAGCATTTTGATCTTTTTCATAATTCAAAAATCGAGTTTAATTTCATCACAAATGAGGAAACGATTTATTTACACTCCCATGTAATGCAATGCAATGCAATAATGTATGTACATGCCCCAACGTTTTTGTTTTTTTGTTTGTTTTTTTCAATTTTCAAAACAGTTACAAAAGTTTTATCAAGTCAATAATAATAATAATAATTACAGAACAGCTTACAAGCTTTTAAGCTTAAATATGGTATTAAAATTAAAAATCGGTAAAATAACCACGAATCATCAAAATTTCAAAAAAAATACAAGAGTCTGAAGTATTCATTTAAACTTTTTTGGCTTCAGCAACATTTCTCTCCATTGCATTTGTGTCATCATCTTTTAGACATTTTTAAAAAGACGAAGAATTCAATTTGTGCTCTTCACAAGAAAACATGATCCTCAAAGACGAATGAATATATTGCCTTGTAATTTAGTACAAAATATATATGTGTGTCAGTGAAGGGTTTGTCAACTTTAAAAAAAAACAAAAAAAACAAAGCATTTATTCCTATTGGAATTCCCCCAAAAAATGAAATTCAAATTTCCCGGTATTTTTTCCTCATATATTATATATATATATATATGAACATTTAACATATTAGTGATGGTTCGAATCAATCCAATTTGTATGATTTTAATAGATATTTCCTTTCATATTTTTTTGGGATCCCTTGAATTTTGTGGAGACATTGAATGATCATGACTGATTTGTATTTGATTTTTAGATAGTAGCCGTATTGACTAACTACATGTAAGGAAATATTGATTCACTTTTGGAGGTAGGATTGATCATAATAATCAATTTGTAATACACACTCATTCTGTTTTACAAATATGTGCATTTTTATTTTATTTTTGCAAAAAAATGTGTACATATGTATATGCATTTAACTGCTGTGTCATTTGCGGTGAAAAACAAAACAAACAAAGGCACCAAATAAAGGTATTTCAAGTGGAAAAAGTATACTCAGATACAAATATCGTGCATATTTATATATGTACATATTGAAAATGAGTCCTTCGTTGTGGAGAAGTCAAGTCTTTACTTCAAAGTCTTTACGACGTAGTAGGCTGCTAGCTATATATATATGTATAGAACAGAGCCCTCTTTATGCTATATACATATTTGTTTTCTTGCTGACGTAGGCAATTTGAGGATCAAGTCAGACCTTTCTGAAATTATTGTGGTTTGTAACTCATCATAGAGTCCTTTTGATAAGCATATCCTAAGGAATTCTATATATACTGGTGAGCCGATTAATTAGGCAGTTTTAAATGGATGAGTCATAACATAGGTCAAAAGGTCAAAAATAAATCCTAAGGGGTATAAGTATAATTAAAGTTATTCAGTTTTGCAACCTGATTTTCAAATCTTCAAATTTTAAATAGAGGAGGTCATTCGAGCGTTCTCCAATGGAGTTCCGTTACGTTCCGTGATGATTAGCAATGTAAATCATATGCAAATGGGGTGTGTAAAATAAAAAGAAAGAGAAAATCAACCTGGCAACCCTGACAATTTAATGAATGTCGAGGGGTGAAGCAGCTTGAGCTGTCATGACGTTTTACTGAGCTACAAGCTGCTATTCTCCATTATATATACAACAATAAATAATAACATAGATGAGAGGCAGAAAATTATATATTTTTAACTAATAATAATTATACGAGGACTTGAGCCCTTTTTGTTTACATTTTATTTACTTTATTAACCTTAATGCATGTATTCTTCCTTCATGCGAGGTCTGTACTATCAGGTAGATGATGTTCTCCCCTCAGTAGTAATAAAGGAAAAATAATAACCGATTTGGAAAACAAAAAGACTTGTTTGAAGAGCCAACTCCACTTTTTTATCACACGCCCGAATTGCATATGATTTTCATTCCTAGTGATGATCAAGTAAAAGGGTGCTAAGACACTCTTCAAAAAGTCCCTATAACGATCTATTAAGGAACACTATTCCCTTCATTGGATATCTATGGCCATACGATTCCATTTTTTCTTTGGAGTTCCCTGTTAATTAAATACAAGAGCTCAATGTTTTTGGATTTTTATTACTTTCAGCTGATTTTGCAATCCTCTTCTGCGTGCCACTACTTCAGTCTATTGGCCTTGTTTTTGAATAGCAGCTCTACCTTGAGTCTTTGATGTCTATATAATAGATTTGTGATTGAAATTGAATGAAAATTTTCACATTATTTAGATGGACGATTTCTTCTTGGTTAAGGATTCTTATCGGGCTACGTTTGACATCATCATCTCGTTTGAAAAAGCTGTGAGTCTACGCTCTTGAATGCATTCCATATTAATCCATTTCATGGCATATTCAAGAAGATATTTAAGTACAAACTTTTTGCCCTACTCCCAACCCCTATGCTCCCTTTTAGGGCAAAACAAAGACAAGAAATTGAATTTGCATTAAAAAGACTAGCGAATCATTATTTTTTAATGCACAAAATGAGTAGTATCCTTCACGGCTGGAATTGAAGCTGGAAAATGGGCCAAAAAAGCTAAAATAGTAGGGTTCGTCGATTTCTCGAAAACTGTTGAACTTTCGAGAAAAAAAATTACAGATTCGAGATCAGTGTGCAGAACTAAATAACTTTTTGACATCTCAAATTTATTGTTCTGTGTAATGAGTGCAAGTTGCCGAGTAATGCTGATATTTTATTATCTCCACAAAAAAAAAAAAAAAAACAGAATTCAATTTTTTTATATTTTTAAAAATAAATAATGAAGTATAAAGTTTTTAATTAATCAAGCATTCAAGTCCCAAACGTGATGAGTGCGCAAACCATTATTTCTGAAAAAAATTTCACCCTTATGTTGATGTTTTGTAATTCTCATAATATCAACTTTTAGTTAATTTTAGGTAGATAATATGTTTCTTCACTTTTAATTGTTATCGATTGTTAAAAAAAACTGAAAACTACCCTCAAATCCCAAGTTTGGCCAGACTAGCCATCAATAAAATAAAGTTGAATCTGTATTTAAAAATCTTGAAACTTGATTCATCTGCTTTGTTTTGAGAAGAGGAGGTTTTTTATATACATGCAGTTGTCAGAAATCAACTTTTGTGTGTTTAAAGTTAGCTTTAAGGGGGGGAAGGGAATCAGCTGATTAATCAATTATCGGTTTTTTGCTTTTCAATTAATAGTTATTTGTATTCCTAGAAATTGAGTCCTAATTTATACTACATCTTCCTTATAGTTTTATCCAACTTAAGCAGTATGGTATGGAAGTTAGTTCAATATGATTTATCCACCAGGGATAAGTACATAGAGACAGTTATTAACTATTATTTTAGATGAATAAAACATAGAACGAAGATGTATAATTTTGGTATTTCGTGCAAATATAGATTTTGTACTTATTTTTAAAAAGTGAAAATTTG
The DNA here is from genome assembly GCA_963680855.1 of Lepeophtheirus nordmannii. Lineage (NCBI taxonomy): Eukaryota > Metazoa > Arthropoda > Copepoda > Siphonostomatoida > Caligidae > Lepeophtheirus > Lepeophtheirus nordmannii. Next base: position 31,416,495 of record OY804524.1, on the reverse strand, counting down.
ATGATCATAGTCCCTCATACCTGAGCTAAGGAGATGTATTCTTTAAAAAGGGCTAAATTGCTTTTCATACTACATATATATATATATATATATATATGTCAAGTCAACAAGAAAGCAAGTTGTTTGTTTTCAAATATTGAAAAGGAGAAAATCCACTTTTATGTTGTTTATTGTCTTCATAAATATAACAGTCAAATATTTAGGAGTCATTTTAAGACCTATTGCGCACAGTTTTTGTTAAAATATCACTTTTAATCAAGAAAGCAAGGATTATTGTTATCTATCCAATAGAGCAATTGGATAAATGTGTCGACTGCATAAGGAGGCAATATGGCCCCTGAAAGAACGTTTTTCATAGCCAAAGAGGTTTATTCCCATTTCATCTATTTAAGAACTAATAAGAATCAACTACATCCGCTATCATGCTCACCATGAATCATTGTAATAAAATGTCACTTTTAGCAACGAGAAGCAGCCAAGGAATGATGTCTATCCAAGGGAGCAATCGGATGAATGTTACGACTGCACATGGAGGAACTGAGTTGGTCCAACAAAGAACATCCATCTTTTTCATCGCCCCAGATATTTATTTAGAGGCAGTTGAGTTTTTCCCCTTAATTAAGTAGCAACTATAGGAGTTATTATTTAATTAATCATCGAAGTAACCTATTAATACAAACGAAAGAGACTGTCTTCAAGAATATGAGTGAAGTTCACACTCATTTTTGTGTAAACATTTCAGAGCAACTTGGTTTCTCCTTGACTTGACACATATGGTATGGATGTAGTCCCTTCATGAACAAAATTAGACAAGCTTAGACAAGCCTTAATTTCATATTTACAATCAATTAAACAATTAATTGTTGCGTTCTATCCAATAAAACAATGTTTCGACTGCACATGGAGTGTATATGGTCATGCCTTAAAGAAAATCCATCTTTTTCATAGCCCCAGAGATTTATTTAGTTGGAATTGGCTAAAACAATCTGTTGTAGAGCTATATGGAAACCTTTACATAAAAGTAACTACATATGTAGTAATCAGCAATACCAGATGTTTTTTATTCTTGATGTTGGCCGGTAATTAAGTTGCAATTATTGGTGGAGTCATTATTTAATTAATCATCGAAATATCCTATTATATATATACAAACGAGAAAAGAGAATGTCTTCAAGAATAAATTGAGGACAGTTCACACTCATTTTCTAACTTTTAGTAACTTGATTTCTCCTTGACTATACACATATGTATGTATGTATGTAGTGTCAGAATTTGAATGAATATATTTATCTACCCCTTTGTGGAATCATTTGCCTTTGTCAAAGTTTCTATAAGAAGCTTTACAAAGACACGTCTTGCCTCATTCTACGTTTTAGAATATAACAAAATTGTCCTTTAGTGACTCTCATACCGCTTCTTCAAACCTTTGTAGCATTTTCTCACATTGTATCTACAAACCTTCCTTGTGTTATCTCCTCCTCTTCCTCCATTGGAACGACTCTAACACTGGACAAATGAAACGCTATGACCTTAGTTGAGCATCAATTCCGAACATGGGCTCTCCAATTTATTATCCTCTCCAGCAAATATGCATTGTGAAGAATCCTTCCTCTTCCTCCTTAGCATTTTTACCTATGTATACTCCTGAAAAAAAGGGTTCAGGAGTCATTGCTCATCAAATATGTATGCTGTTTTTCTGTTATACATATGTAGTAGACTCTTGATTTTCCACCTTTCTTATTTGATGTCTTTTAAACTTCATTAGAGGTTGTTTAATTTTTGCCAAACAACCAACCAACTATGACAACCAAAAATTGATTCTTTCTGTGTTGTTTTTCTTTCTCTCTCTCTCTCTCTCTTTTTTTTGGAGAAAAGGTTCTGTGATGTTTTAAAGAGATGTCCACTAAATACACATATGTACAAAATACTATTTTTTGTAGTCTATTTTCTTTTTCTTTTTTTTACCTTTCTCTTTTGGAGACTTTTGAAGAAGAGGTTGAGAGAGAGATGTGTTGAAGATACGACTACACATAGAGCAGTGGCGAATACTCTGATCCTATATATATATATATATATGTTCATTAATTCACATTCTGTTCGTATAAAGTCTATAAAGTGATTTCTTTTATTTTTTGTGTATGATTATTATTATTTTAGTCCTTTGAAAGAGAAAGTTTTATATATATATATATATACATAGAGTTTGCTTTCTAAGCAATTCTGCATATCCATGTACATATATATACTTATATTATTTCACTACAAATTATATACTATACATATATATATATATATATATATATATATATATATATATATATATATATATACAATCAGGCGTGAACGTATGTACGTATATATTTGTAGAAAGAGAGACAATAACTGCTATCTATCTAGTTGTTTGTGTACTTTTAGTGTGTATTTTGTCTTTATTAATATTATTATTACAATCATTTAAAAGAAATAATAATAATTCACAGGATTTTATAATAATTATTATTATTAATTATTATATTATGGAAGTTGCTCATATCTTTTTTCATTTTATCTGAATTATTGTCTATTTTTTTTTTGTTTTGTAAAAGTCCAAGGGTCGGTCACCCATCCTTATTCAACTTCCTTCTCCCTTTATCAGACTCTCTCATCATCATAATATATGTATAAATATCCCTAACAGTTAACAGTTGCACTCAAAGAAAAAGAGATAAATAACTGAGAGTGTTACTTATGTACAACTGCAGGTTGTACATGGAATGTACTTATATGCATGTGTGTGTGTGTGTGCACAGGTGTAGGATCAATCCCTGAGTCCGTTCATAGGAAGATTTAATTAGCTTACATCTGGCCTACAAATATGTGGATTATTCATTATTTCAAAATTAAGCTATAAGTAGGAATGTAAATTATATGCAAATCGGGCTTGTAATAAAAAAAGAAAGAGAAAATCATCAACCTGGTTGTAACTCTGACAATTTGATGAATGTTGAGAGGGAAGCAGCTTGAGCTGTCATGACGTTTTACTGAGCTAATAGCTGCTATTTTCCTTTATATACATATAAAAATGAAAACATCAAACCACAAGCATTAACATACGTTACTCCAGATTCATTATTATATTCACAAATATCATTAACTCAATCATTCTCCTCAATGAATGATATCCATTTTTTAATTTTTCCTTTGTTCCTCACCATGATATAATCTTTGCAGACTGTTCTTTTCTTGTAAAACATTACATATGTTGAGGTAAAGTTGATGTTACCTTCTTAAGGGAAAAAAATGATAACAGCTTCGGAAAACAAAAAGACCTGTTTGAAGAGCCAACTCCACTTTTTTATCACATGCCCGATTTGCATATGATTTACATTCCTAGCTATAAGATAACAAAGAATGATGTAGATTTATTCAGTGTATGGTCAATCTAACTGGGCCTAATCCTTGCTACTACTACTTTATGTATATTTGGAATTCAAGCATTGGCATTGAGTAGAAATATACAAGCTCTAAGGCAGTGGTTCTACATAAACCCTGGATTCCGTGGATGCACTTTGGTTCACACTCCACTCGTCGTATGATTCAACGCATGTACCTCTGCTCTTGTCCATCATCATTTTTTTTTTATTTTTCCAACCTCGGAGGACTCAATGAATGCGTGTATTGAGCTTGTTGGGGCTCAGTAGCTTCAACACAAGGTTAAGAGCCGCTGCACATCAAGGGGATGTGCCCTAGTTAGTAATGTAGGTTTCTATCTTCTATGTATACTACGGTACCTACTACAGTTGCTTCATGTATCTCCTGTTGTGTGATGTCAACATAAAACAATGAACGGAGAAGAAATTGCTATATCCTAATAGGAAATTAAATTAATTAATTAATTAATTATTAGTCAACTCCCCCAAGATTTGTTTAGACATTAATCACTCATCTTCACAAAGTTCAGAAAGTTACATATTTTTTGAAAATCCAAGCTGTATATATAAAAAACATTCTAGCTATTCTTCTTTTATTAAAAATTTGCCAAAAAAAATGGTCACACTAAATCCGGGTTTGATGATGTCACTTAACGAATTTTGATAAAAAAAATTGGGACCAGGAATTTTTGTCTGAGAATATCCTTCTACTCCCTAAATGTGGAGTGTACACACTTTAATTAATTATTATTTAATATACATCTGAAATTGGCTGCAATTAGTACAAGATTACATCCTATTCATTCCTATTCTGTTTATGTCCTCATAGTGAGTGTATTTATTATGTACTCTTAATTCTTCATATAAAATTAGGCTTATATCGGTCCTTAGTCTAGGATTAAAAACGGTTCCAAAAACGTTCTCAAAAAGGTATAATTATATTACATACTTTGATTACATAGAGTCAAGTCCTTTAGTCTAATTATCTCATTGCTGTTCCTACCTATTGGAACAGATAAAATCACAAGATTACATAATTATGTAAGACGTCTGATGTATGTATAGATATTGGATATTTTACTTTTTAATCATGAGCAACTCGTATGTAATTTTTTGTCACCTCTCGATTCGCAACTGTTCCCTTTAGAGAGTGACTCATTTATGAGTAATAATTATTATTAATTAATAATTTAATTTGAGGATCAAATTCTTGTCCTTATTAATTTAAAATCCTTCATTTCATTGCTTTTAAAAAAACTGCATAAAGTCATCCTCTATCCACAATCTCCTATTCACAATCCTTTGAGTCCATCGGTCAAACTAACAAATACTTAAAGTATATTAAAATTTAATTTTTTTTTTTTTTTTACTTAATGATTGCCCTAATATTAAATTAACATGTTATTTACGTCAATTAGGGGTTTCTTATATTTAAATTTTATATATAGATTGCGATAACCAGGAGTATTTTAGCTATTATTTAGAGCAAGGCTATTTAATTAGCGGTACGCCAACAATTTTTATGTGGTTTAGCTCGGGGATATGTCAAAAAAAGACCCGATCATTTCAACCATTTGTTTTTTGTTTTTTTCATTTTGTTAGTGCATATTGGTTTGCAATTTTTTTTATTTATTTTTTATGCCCTTGTTTCGTGACCTTAAAGTCCAATTTGCGAGTTCTTCAAAGGATTTGTGAGATTAATGATATCAAATGTGGTCCAGAAAGTACTTGGAACATTGATGGGTTGAGCTCAAATTAGCTGAGAGCAATTCCTACTCATCATTTAAGAATAACCCTATTGTTGGACAGAATTGACAAACTACGAACTAACTGAGTGGGGACTTCTTTGTATTTCATAAACCAGAAGTGTTGAACTTTCAATTGAAAATTCTTTAAAAACTGTGTCAGTTGACAAAACATGTAGAGGCTCAATTTGACTGTTTTGAGTCTTTAGTCAGAGCTATAGTCATTTTTTTTCGTCAGCTGCCGTGATTTCCATTTTTTCTTCAGATAGCACCACGGGTGTGCACTCCACCAACATCAAAATGTACACAGTATTTTACTCAACACACATAATAATGGATAAATTCACCAAGTGTCCCCCTTCCATGCTCCTGTAATGCCACGCGAGAGGTGAATAATCCATTATTTCTTACTTTGATATCTCTTAACCCGCCCTAAAACCGAGAATGATCAGGTTCTATCATCATAAAATGATAAAGATCGTCAAGATATGTGTCAAGTCAACAAGAAAGCAAGTTCAGTGTTTTCAAATAATATTGAAAAGGAACAAATCCACTTTTAAGTGTATATTTTTTACTTCATAATTATAACGGTCAAATATTTCGGAGTCATTTACTGAGCTATTGCCCTCAGTTTTTTTTTGATAAAGTATCACCCTTTAATCAAGAAAGCAAGGATTGTTGTCTATCCAATAGAGAAATAAGATAAATGTGTCGACTTCACATGGCCCCACAAAGAACGTTCATCTTTTCCATAGTCCCAGAGATTTATTTAGGAGCAGTTGGTTTTTTCCCTTAATACAGTTTCATCAATGATTGGAGTCGTTATTTAATTAATCATTGAAATAACCTATACATATATACAAACGAGAAAAGAGACTGTCTTCAAGAATAAATTGAGTGCAGTTCACACTCATTTTTGAGTAAATATTTCAGAGACTTGACACAATTGTACATATATATGTACATTTCTAAATATTTGAGAGGTGACTATCATTATAAAGTCTAAATAAATAATGACTCCTCGAGAGCATTATATAAAAGAAATTACCTCTCTCTTTTGAATTACGTCAGGACCATGGAGTCATGAGAAATAAATGGACAAATATTACTATTATTATTATTAATAATAACAATAACAATAATTAATTAATCATTGTAAAAGTCTCATGACTCTCAGTAAAAGAGTAGACTGTATTTAACTGAATGAGCAATCCTCCATCGTTGACGGCGTGGCATTGTCGATGAGTTATAGGTGGGTGCATATATTTTCATTAATGAATATACATAATATGTCATCGATTAGAGGCTATGAAGAAGGCTTTACATGGGAGCAAATTAGGTCAGTCATTGCCCCATGCCGTCTCCTAACCGTTGGTATCAATAACAAATAGAATGCAGTTTGCATCCAGTAATGTCTTGTTAGATATCAATTATTACCTTTAGGGTGGGTGGTGTCTTCACGTTATGACACTTTTATTAATTAATTAATTACTATTGCAATATGAGGTAGAGGTGGGGGGATCTCCTCCTCCTCTTCTTCTTCTAAGTGGAGGGATCAAGGAGAATAGAGAACTGTTTTTTATGGCTTTGAGGATATTTCTACAGATATTTTTCTTCCCTTATATACTAATATTACTTATAGTACAATATATATATATATATATATATATATATATATATTCAGTGAACAGAAAAGAACCGTACATTCTATTTAGTATCTTCTCCTTACTTTCTCTTGTTACTTTATATATATATATATATATATTCTCAATCATCATGGAGCATATTTATAACACGAAAGAAAGCCTCGTAATGTTACATATTATTATTATTATTATTATTATTATAGACTTGGGAGAAAGAGAGAAAATACACAAGGCCGGCCCTATGAATAGCATAGCATAATATAATATCAAATATTAGTTAATATTAATATTGTTCCTCCTGCTGCTGCTGAAACAATAAAACTTTACTGCAACTTTATATATAAATAAAAGTACAAATATATGTGTATTGACGTATACATAAATGGTGAATCATCATCACCATGGATAAACAGAGAGGACTTTTGGTTCCTTTATACTCTAAAGTAAAAGTTACAAACTGCATGTCCTTTGATTATTATTGATGGCTGAAACTAAGTTGGATTGTCATTATTTAATAATGTGCAATGAAGAGAAGTCCACGTAGGGAGAGGGAGGGAGAGAGATAGAAAAAGACATTTGTCAATTCATAATATATATATATATATATCTCATGTGTTCTCCTAATTTTATTTATATATATTTTTATAATTCACGAGTGAGTGAGTGAGTATAGAGAGAGAGAGAGAGAGAGAGAGAGAATTCAACTGCTTCTGCTGTCATTCATTAGCTCTATATATACAGCTAGCTAGCAGCACTCTGGACTCTCTTTTAGCAGTTATGTAGTTGTAATATTTTTTTATTTACCCCCTAGTGAAATAGTTATATATATATATATATATATATAAATTTAGTTGCTGAGACTGACTGAAGTCGTCGAGTGAGGCTTCTATATCTGTGTGTGATTATTACGTCTATCTAAAGTGTTGAAATCCATTTTATTATTTACAGGAGGGTTGAGTTGAGTTGAGTTGAGAGCAGCGTCACTTCACTCTTCTCCTTCGATTTAACGAACTGTGTGCGAATGAGATCCTTGCTCATCTAGCGGTCTGGGTATGTACAAGACACTACCCTCATCCCTTCGCCGAAAGGCTCCGTCCTCCACATCTGAGCATCATGGAGCTATTATGGATGATCCTTCTCCTCCTCCCACTACCCCAGAGTCCAGTGTCTTTGGAGGGATTCATCTCAACATCTCCAATCTATTCACTGGGGGCGTCTCCCAGTTCTTGGGACAGTTTCGCAAAAAGACGCCTTCCAGTCCAACGAGTCCAGCTCCGCCGCCGCCGCCTCCTCCTCTCCAGGTACCCTCGTCACATGGAACAGGAGTCTCCTCCTCTACGTCCGACTCTCTCTTCTCCACGAATTCTACGAAAAGCAGTCATCGAGGGAGCTCCTCCCTGAATCGATACTCCTTGAGTGATGAGTCCGGTAGCTGCTCCTCCTCTTTTGAAGAAGGAAGAGGAGGAGAGTCCTTTGAGCTCATTGAGTTCCCTTCCTCCCTTGGAGAAGGAACAGGCTCGGGCCACTCCTTTTTCAATTCACAGTCCTCCAATCCAGCTTGGTGTGATCATTGTGGGCAAATCATTTGGGGTATTTATGACAATGTGGGCTCTAAATGTTCGCTATGTGAGCTGACATGCCATAAATCCTGTGCAGCTCGGGTGCGATTGGATTGTACTACTGCTGAAAAAGAGGAGGATACTTTGATTGATGTTTCGGAGCTATCCCGTGATGAGGATGGCAAGGAAGAAGGAGGAGGAGGAGGGAGTATCAGCGTTGATGAGGAGGATGAAGATGATGAGGGAACACTCAAGGTCTCGCATTCTGGAAGTATTGAATCCTCATTTGAAGGGCCTGAAGAGAAGAGTGGAGAGAGTGATGAGGCTATCTCCATTTTCAAGTCAGACTCTGTATACTCATTGAGTCAAGCCATACATCCAGGATCCCTACATTCCTCCGTCGAGTCATACAATACTACTTTCCCTCCTGGTCAAAAGACTATCCTGGAAGATAAAGAAGGAATTAATGGATTTATTCGTGTCATGATGAATCTTCGTCGTCCCATCAATGTCATTGCTGGCATGAGACCCCCTTCCATCTATCGCATGGACGAATCCATGGAAAAACAAAGGACACTCACCACTTTCCATTTAGCACCAAACACTGTCAAAGCCATCCATGTCAACTCGTATACATCCACAAGAGATGTCATACGATTCCTTCTCGCCAAGTTTCGTATCGCGGATAACCCACTTAAGTATGCACTCTATGAGAGATACTCATCATCACAAAACTCGAAACCATTCAACAATAAGACTCTAGGCCGGATTAAAATGCGACTTATTGCGGAGGATGAACTCCCCCTACTTTTGGCTCTCCGATGGGCATCCAATGATCTTCTTGATCAAAGGAGTCTTGTCCTTCAGGAAAATGATCCTGGAGAGATTTGTTGGGAAGCATTTTCATTGCCAGAGTTGAGGAACTTTTTGCTCATACTGGATCGTGAGGAGGCCTGGTATAAAAAGTCGATTCATGAAAAGTACGATCATATTCGTAACTATATGGAAGAACTTTTGTTGTTGAAGAAGAAGAAGGAGATGAGTGCTGTGGAGGACTAATTTAAAAAAAAAAAGGAAATTATTTTTGGGGAGGGGGATTCGTCATCGTCGTCGGTGATTGTGTTTGATGCTAAAAGCAGCATATTCTCTTCACATAACTACTTGTATACTTATACATTCTTTTGCAAAAAAAAAAAAAAAAAAATAACTCAAGTTAATGTTGATTGAGTGTGAGATGCAAGTTATTCATACGTACGACTTAATGTGTTAATTTACAAAATAATAATAATAATAATGATGTAATTGATATGGAGATAGTTGACAAATTCTTCCTCCCTCCCTCCCTCGTTCCCTCCTACTCGAAGACCTCTTCCTTCCAAACTAATTCAGGGGGGAGGGGAAAAAAGTAGTCATACATACATACATTTTTTGATATAAGGGCCTTAGCTGAATTGGGCTTCCTTGAATAATAATAATAATATAAAATCAATTGTCTTTTTTTAAGCAAATTTGTTGTTGCTGTTGTTGTTGTTGTTGACTCTGCGTTTTATGTTTATGTTTAACTCTCCTCATTCATCATGAGAGCATACAAAATTTGATCTCAAAAATTAAAAGTATATAAAAAAGTTTTGTTTTCTAAGTAGTTATATAAGAATCTTTAAATGAGACTGACGACTCAATCTGCGGTTGTAACTTGTCAATTTATACCCACATATATATATATATATATATATATATATATATATATATATATATATTAGTAAAAAATTGCTCAATAATAATTTTTATTTAGAGAAGAGTAGCATCAAGACTTTACTCATTTTTCTATGACAATTAATTATATTACATTTACCTCTTCTACTCTTCTATTTACCTACTTAAGTATCCATTTGGATTGCATCTTTCCCCCGTCATCTCAATTATTATTATTATTATTGTTGTTGTTATATTGAAACATATCATTGTGACTGTTTTTTTTGAGTTTTTTTTTTTGTTTAAAAAAAAAATAATTAATTAATTATTGGATTATGCATTCAGGCCTTTCAAAAACACAATATGATGATTAATTGTTATTATGTATGATTTTAGGCCGTCCATGTGATGAAACTCTTACGGCAAAAATAAGTCCTTTTGTGCCTACACATGTAATAATAATAATAAGAAGAAGAAAGAGGAAGTTTTCTTATCATTGTCTTTTTTATTATTATTATTATTGTTATTAATTTTTCGCTTTGATCATGTTGAATTTATATATATATATATACATATAGTTATCTCTTTATTTTCTTGAATTTCTTGGTGCAAATATACTATTTAAAACAACAAGTTATATATGTATAGAGATGTTTATGTATATTTATATAAATATTTGATTGTTTTTATTTTTTTTTTATTTCCAGTGTGTGCATCCTGTCATGCGTCAAGTTTCCAAAGAAATGAAGAAAAACGTCGATTGAACCCCCCCAAATGGAGGAGGGATTCAAAAATCAAGATATTATTTTATATTTTATTTTCTCTCTCCAACAAAAAATAGTCAACTCACACCAAAAACAATTAAAGCTTTAATAGAAGAAGATATACTTACTTACTTACTCTCTACACATTATATATTCATACATATATATACGACGAACATAGTTATTTAATTAATCATTATTAATATTAGAAATAGCTTTACTATATAGATATTATTTATTACGGAAAAGACTTTAATAACTAATTAATTATTATTAATATTCATCTTTATCATGACGAGCCATCCCTCAAGTGAGGATTTACTTCAACCTGGACATGTTGTAAAGGAGCGATGGAAAGTGATTCGCAAAATTGGAGGAGGTGGATTTGGGGAAATATATGCGGGGATTGATCTCGTAACAAAGGAGCATGTTGCCCTCAAACTTGAGTCTGCAAAGCAGATCAAGCAAGTCCTTAAAATGGAAGTTGCTGTTCTTAAAAAGCTGCAGGGACGAGAGCATGTGTGTCGCTTTATTGGCTGTGGAAGAAATGATCGTTTCAATTATGTTGTGATGCAATTACAGAGTAAGAATTTGGCTGAGCTGCGGCGTGCTCAACCACGAGGAGCTTTCTCTTTATCCACAACTCTACGACTTGGGTATCAAATACTCAAGGGGATTGAGGCTATACATGACGTGGGTTTTCTTCACCGTGATATTAAACCCTCCAATTTTGCTGTGGGACGCTCTGTCAACACGTTGAGACAAATTTATATGCTTGACTTTGGGTTGGCAAGACAGTACACCAATGCTGCTGGAGAAGTTAGACCTCCGAGAGGAGCTGCTGGTTTTCGAGGGACTGTACGATATGCCTCGGTGAATGCTCACAAGAACAAAGAAATGGGTAATTATATATATTTCTAAGATAAGATTTCTGGTTGTATGCTTATGTATATGTATTTAATCTCCTCCTTAGGTCGACATGATGATTTATGGTCCTTATTCTACATGATGGTAGAGTTTGCTAATGGTCAGCTCCCTTGGAGAAAAATCAAAGACAAAGAGCAGGTTGGGATTATGAAGGAAAGATACGATCACTATAGGCTGCTCAAACATCTTCCTATGGACTTTCGACAGTTTCTAGAACATTTGCAGAGCTTAGAATATGCGGACAAACCAGACTATCCCATGCTTCTTGGTCTTTTTGAGCGTACAATGAAGCGAAGAGGGGTGAAAGAGTCGGATTTATTTGATTGGGAAAAGACTCCTGCGGAGTTACATGAAGAGCAAAACATTCATGGTAATAAGACTTCCACTCCAAGTGTTGGAACCGGAGCCGTTGAGAAAAATCTAGGAACTCTTCCAACTCCAGCAAGTCAAACTGTGAAGCAACAACCGCACTCCACACCTCAAACACCAGTAGCTCCTCCTGAAGTGGTTGTGAATCTCCCCATTCCTCATCCAAACAATAATAATAATAACAATAATTCTCATTCAGTCTCGAAAGAAAATAACGATAATCAAGAGAATCTTGATCCTGTGGATACTAATAAAAAAGCACAAGAGCTCAAACCATCCCAGGTGGGTGGTGGTGTCGGCGGATGCGGTGGTGGTAATGTTCCGGAAGCTCCTGAAGTTACTAAAGAGCTTCCAGCCGTAGCTAGTCCTGTCCAAGTTGCTGCAATTCCTTCGAACCTCAAAGCTTGTGATCCTAAAAAGACTTCTCCCAAGAAGTCCAAAGTACGGGTACTCAAAGGAGAAAGAGGAGGAGGAGGAGTTGAAGAGAGCGGAGGCGGCCTAGGTAATGTTTTCGACCTACGACGTAAAATGGGTCCTAAATCATCTTGCAAATACTCTCAGCCCACTGGACCCGTTCAAACCAATGATACTTCAATAACCGAAATGGCAGTAATGGATGAGGATGTTAAGAGCACTGCAGCCGTCGCTGGAAGTTATAAAACTCTCAATATAGTCATGTTTGATTCTGAAGATGAATACGAAAATCCCTTTGAGGGACATAACGACTGTAGTGGCTCTTATGCTACTGCCGCTGCAGCTGCTCTATTAAGTAAAACAAGAAATGCCAAGAATGTGAATAATGATAGTCCCCCCAACCCTACGAATCCAACAACTCTTCAAATAAGTCCAAAATTAATTCCCCCTCCTCCAAACGCAACTCCACCTCCCCCACCCCCCGACTTCAATATAAATCCTCTTCAACATTCAGCCTCAGCACCTTCCATTCCACCTGGAGCAGGAGGTAAACATCATCATCATCATACAAATAATAAGGATGGGAATTTAGAAGTTCCTCCAATGAATTTCACTCCTCCTCCGCCACCCCAATTTGCTCCTCCACCAATTCCAACTATGAATAATAATAATTTCATTGGTCGATCCTCTCCTCTTCAGCATTCGACATCTGTCTCAAATTGTTTTTTAAGACAAAAGTCAAAGTCGTCCCCTATGGCAGTTTCACCCTTGATTCTTGATATTACTCCTGAGGTTAAGACTGAGTCCACCATTTCCAATAAGCAGGATCAATCTGGAGGAGGGGAGAGTAAAGAGGGGGGAGAGGGTGAAGATGTGGACGAAGGTGAGGAAGAGGAGTGTGATTGTGGGAATTGGAAGGATGTTGTATGTCAGTACACTACCGTCATTGAGGATCCTCCTCCGGGGTTTAATAATAATCATAATAAAAGCAAGGAAGAAGTCCAACTTAATTTTGTGCCACGAACGGTATCCAATCCTCAATTGGCCACCACCATTACCTCCAACCACAACAACAACAACATCTCCTCTAGCAATGAGGAGCAGGAGTCTGTTATTACCAAAGGTGCTGGTGGTAAAGGATTTACCAAACAACAGCAACAACAACAATCAACACCATCAGAGGAAGCACCTCGTTGTTTGGATCACACCGCTATTCTTCGCAAATCCGCATCATTCAACGTTGATAAAGGGGACAAAAGATTTCCCATTCAATTAAATGGTGGAGAAACTCGTTATATTGAGATAAAGCAAAGGTGTGAAACGTCTCAAGAAATACGGATTCCTCTCATACGGAGATCCCTGGGCGAGGAGTCATTACAGCATTCGTCTAAAGTGAATAAGATTTTTCAGACGGAAATCCGTGATGAGGAAGACGAAGAAGAAGAGGAGGAGGAGGTAGTGGAAGAGGAAGAAGGAGACGAAGACGAAGGAGACGAGGGTTATGAGCCAGGCCCAGAAAAGGTTGATGAGCAAGGTGAGGAGGAAGTCGTTGGAGACGATGAAGAAGAAATGTTTGAGGTCGAAGTTGAGGAAGAAGTAGAAGAGGAGGAGGAGGAGGAGGAAGAAGAAGTTGAAGAAGAAGAGGAAGAGGTCGAAGTTGAAGTCGAAGAGCCTGTTGAAAATAATAATGATACAAATAGTTCCTCACGACATCGTCATCATACGGGAAGACGACGTAGGCAATTATCATCAAAGGAGTCTCCTCCAGTGCCTCCTCCCAGAACGAAGAGCTCTACTCGCAGTTCAAATGAGCGTAGTGTCTATTTTGAATCAAATTGTTGTAATGAAATGAATGGTGGCTGCGTTGGTGGAAGTAGTAGTCGACGAACGTCCTCTGGTCATCATCATCATAGTCAGCATCATCACCACAGTCACCACGCACATCATCGAATGAAGCGCTCAACCTCTGGATCAGGTGATAGATCTATTAACAACAAAGAGGATAATTATATATCTAAAAGAGATGAAAGTAGTGAATCTTTTTCAGCGGATGAAAAAAAACGCCATCCTCGGAGTAACAAACATCCTTCTCCTTCTTCTTCAGATAATAATAAGGGAACGGAAAAATCCGCACGAAGAATAAGTCTAGACGAGCTCTCATCCGCCTTTCAAACTCTTTTCTCCAGCGGGAATGGACCTGCTCCTCCAACTACGACTTCAACACTCTCTCATCCTCATCACCATAAAAAGTCCAGTAATAGTTCATCTAGCTCTTCCTCAGGGATTCATCATCATCAAAAGAAAAAGTCGTCGTCCTCTTCGAAATCCAAGAACATGTTGAATGATGCGAATACGACTGTGAATGAGCTTCGTAGTCGCAGTGAAGAGAATCTGTTGGATCGCTCTCAAGGGAGCTGTAAGTCCTTTCCCATCTCTTCTTCTTCGAGTGATCGGCACAACAATCACCATCATCATCACCACCACCATCATCATCGGAATAAAATGTCGCCTTCATCCAAGATGGATATCGTCCAGCAGCAGCAGCAGCAGCAATATGCATTGAACGAAGCGAATAGATCCTCTCGCATTCCACTTCCAGTCCGTAAACCCAATCATTCTGAAGTATACTACTCCTACTTATCAGATCGATTTTCTGATCGAGGAGGCCCCTACCCCAACAATTCCACATCCTCCTCGTCCAACAACGCTTCAAACGCCTACTACTCAAATACCCGCACTACCCAGCAGCAGCAGCACGGCGGCCCTCATCAACACCTCACCCACTACGGAGGTCAGCAGCAAACGCACCAACAAAGACAGTCAAGTCCCCTTAATAATTCTAGTCAATATGGGCATAACAACCCCTCTCCATATGAGGAGTACGGATACTACAAACGCTACTCCACCTACTCTGATAATGATGGAGGAGGGAGTCCTCGATGGAGACGCAGGAGCTATGACTATCAAGACGTAGACTACGCCACATATGGAGGACGAAGGAGTCGTCCTGTATCCAGCTCTGAAATCGCAAACATGGCTCCTAGCGCCGCCCGTGGAACTCGCTCCCGCTCCCGTTCTCGTGTTTCAATGTGTGAGTATGAGCCTTGTAGGTTCGTCGTGGATGCCTCTCCTCCACCTCCTCCAAGGACTTATAACACCAATCCTCGAATGAATAGCTACACTTCCTATTACTCTGGCTATGTACTCTCTCCTTCATCTGCCTCAGCTGCAATGGGGGGAGGAAACAACGAAAAGACACCTCATCCACCTCCTGGATATCCTCCTCCTGTTGGGGAAGTGAGTGCTAGGCTCAGACGTTATCAGCCGGAGTAATTATCATATTAGTCATTACATTAATTTTATAGTGTCATGTCGTGTCGTATCGTGTCCCCTCTTCTCTCTCTCTTCATCACTCTTTCTCATTAAACTATTATTATCATCCACCACCACCACCACCACCTCTTCTTATCTTTATCCTCCTAATTATTAAAAATACGATAATTACATAAAATACAAATTAGCTCACAATTTTTTCTTAATTTTTTTTTTTTTTTTTAATTATGTTATTATTTAACTATCTTTCAATTTAGTCATACATACATACATACATACATATTTATCAAATACTTATTCTATACAATAACTTTTTTTGTTTTGTTTTTTTATAATACCTTATAATAATTAATTAATTATTATTATTATTTTAGTATACCTTTGGTTTGTCTGTCCTCAATTATCATATTTCTTGTCATTTATAATTATTAATGTATATATATATATATATATACATCAATACGGAATTAGGTGCAATGCATAATTAATTACATTTATATATATTATATATATCTGAACGTACATACATACACTCATACATACATACATTTACACAAAATTGTTAATTCTACAATTTCTATTTATATTATATATAATAACCTCTCTCTCTCCCCCCCACCCCCCTAACGCCGCCCTCCTTCTAATTGTTAAAGGCCAATTATGTTAATATTACATATTTATAGTCATTGGTCTTCCGAATAGACATTTTAATACTAAAATACAATGTGTATCTGACATCACGCTATTAATTATTATATTTCATTATTTATTTAACCATTAATTAATTATTATTATCATCATTAGGAAATCTCGTCACAAAATCTGTTAAGTTGTTACCACACTCTCTCTCTCTCTCTCTCTCTTGACCATGGAACAGTCGTGTCCCTAAGTATTGACACCCCTCCTCTCATTGATTTATTGAGTCAAACTCCTGTTTATATTATGAAATATTATGAATATTCAAAAGTTGTTCGTCACATAAACTTTTTATTTGATATCATCAAATGAATTATTCAATTTGATTTTTGAAATTTCAAATGTATTGGGTGGGATGCTCCCTAGTGATCCGAGGACTGGATTGGAGAGGAGATTTTTTATATAATTGGGCTTTTATCTTATATGATGTCATCAGAGAGCTCATTGCTCCATTCGATTGTTTTAGAGGGATCCTTTATTAGTAATTAATTAATGAATTAATTATCATCATTCATATCTATCTGAAAAACCCCAATTGTAAATCGATAAACTTTATAGGCGGCTATATCTATAGCTATATTTATAGCTTTTTAATTTCATCCATAATTCTCAAGGGGGAGGAGAGAAAGTGCGTAGAACACTTTCGGATCTCTTTGTTGCGTTGAACACTTTCGGATCTGTTTGAGGCTAGGGAGTTGAAATTTTTTTTTTTCTGTATAGGGTTACTTGGGGTTTTGTCATAGTTATGAGCACGACTGTATATATATATATATATTGTGATCACGTACCTCGTAATCCAGTTGGAGTAAACAGAAACAGATGAAAAATGAGTTATTTTTTTTTATTATACTTTTTGTTTTCACTCATTTCATTAAAACATCCCAAAAATTTCTTTATTTTATATCCAAATATTTTTTTTTTCAAAAATCCCTGAGTCCTAATATTTTATTTTATTTTTTTAAAAGAATTTTAACATCATTGTTCTTTCAAGAAGAGGGCAGTGATGATGACTAATGACTGACTACAGTTTCGAGTAGGTACGTGTCATAAATTTAATTAAAGGGGGAATGAGGGGATCTCATTGGAAGTCATCTCAAAGTTTCTTTATGGTGAAATAGTACACTTTTTTTAGGTCAATTTAGAATTTGTTGTTATCAAGGGTATTCCATGTCAAATCGGATCGGATTAGTATATCAATAGCGTGTCATATTAATTTGAGTAATAAATAATAATTATACATCATTTATTATATTCAATGCAATAAAAATCATTTTACTTCATTCAATCCATTATTTCAAAAAGAAAGAAGAAAGAATTTAACAAAATAAATAAATAATTGTTTAGTTGTGGTTTTTTTATTTTAGTAATAAATTCATATTGAAGTCAATTTATTCATTAACAAAATAAGTTGCTTATTCTCTCTCTCTCTCTCTTGCTTATTCATAAATCTATTAACACTTTTTGTTTATTCATATAATGTGTACTGCTGATCCAGTCTCCAATTTGATTACAACTCTACAGACACATAAAAGAATAACCCAGTACTTTTATTTAAAACATACGCATAATGACCATTTTTCATAGAGATTCGGTGGTGTGACCTCTTTACCCTATTGTATGTATATGTTTATATATTCATAAATTGATAATTAATTAATTAATTATCCCTTCTTCTACAAAGTCAGTTTGCAAGGAAAGATATTTTTATATTTTGATTTCTTAACCTACAAAATGTTTTTGCGGTTTTTTAAAAGTAATAATAATTTTAATTATAATAATAACTCTGTTCGGAAGTCCCCCCTTGTAATAATATCGTTTTCATTATCTACTCTCAATACATAATAATAATAATAATTAATTAATTAATCTTTATTACAGCTGCTTCTTTTCTTAGATTTATAAAATGGAAATGTGTCCTTTACATAATATTATATATATATATATATGATTTGTTTGTTTGTTTGTTTGTTGTACTTCAAAATGATTTCATAGAAAATTATAATAACTATTATAATTTATTTAGAAGGGTGAGGACTGAGTCTCTTCAGCTCTTTCTCTCTCTCTCTCTCTCTATCATATAATTATATGCTGAACTTTTGTCATAACTATTATAATACATGCAGATTTCCGGCTTTATTTTACAAAATGAAATACAAGTGACGGCATGCTTTGTTATTCATTTCAATTGGTTTTTATTCAATAGCTTAAAAGGGGAATTCATCCATTTACTATGGAAAATATGTCTTTAAGTCGTAGAATAATAGGGATGTGAAAAAAGAGCCCAGCTGCATAAAATGTATAGGACGGTCATGCGTAGGAATGTAAATAATATGCAAATCGGGCTTGTAAAATAAAAAGAAAGAGAAAATCAACCTAGTAATATAAGATATCTTATAAGCTTATAAAAATTGTCAAAAACGGTGTTTTAGTAAAAATGTATGTAGCACCTATCAGATTTCCACGTTGATGAGTTAAATTAATAATTAATCAAATTCCACATTCTAATTTACGTCATACGTAAATAATGCATATTTGTAATCAAAATTTTTTGACTAGTCATTTCATTCTACATAAATGTAATCTTATATTAGTTCAAAAATAGATAGTGATAACTTTGGATCTGATGAAGAATATCATTAGGCATGAAAATAATATGCAAATGGGGTGTGTAAAATAAAAAGAAAGAGAAAATCATCAACCTGGTTGTAACTCAATTGACAATTTGATGAATGTTGAGAGGGAAGAAGCAGCTTGAGCTGTCATGACGTTTGACTGAGCTAATAGCTGCTATTCTCCTTTATAATTATATACAAATGAAGACATCTGTAATGAATAATAACGTTATATATGTGTACCATAGATGAGAGGAAGAAAATGAACTCAAATGGATGTCAGGAAATTATACATTTTAACTAATAATAATTATACGAGGACTTGAGCCCTTTTTGTTTACATTTTATTTGCTTTATTATTAACCTTAATGCATGTATTCGTCCTTCATGTGACATCTTTACTATCAGGTAGATATTGTTCTCCCCTCAGTAGTAATAAAGGAAAAATGATAACAGCTTTGGAAAACAAAAAGGGCTGTTGTTCAAAGTGCCAACTCCACGAAATCTCGTACGCAGCATTTTGCATATTATTTACATTCCTAGTCATTGGCAACATTTCTTCTCTTCAGACTCATTTCCAGCTATTCAATTCAAGAACAAGAAATGTTACATCTGATTTCACGTCTGACAGTATCATGTAATATCCCACTTTGAGTCGGAGGACATCAAAATCTCATTCAATTTGTGGAGAAATCCGTCACTTCTTGTTTTCCCATAACCCAATCATTGGAGCTTGTGAGTGCTATTATAGTAGTAATAACTAGGAATGTAAATAATATGCAAAATATGCCGCGTCCGAGACTTTGTAGAGTTGACTCTTCGAACAGTATTGGAAGTGTGCTTGTTCCATATTTTCATCTATGGTTACTTCTAATTTACTATTATTACTAAACTCCCTGGATATTATATATTTACTTATAGGGAGAAAAAAGGAAAATTTTAAAATATTTTAGTCTAAAATTGGTCTCGGGCCGAGTCACATCACTAGAAATTAATAAAATGCCTATAGAACCTTTTATTAACGTCATAGCTGAAGACATATTAAGTCGATGCAATGGCTCCATGTTGGGGGTATAGAATACATATTGTATTTATTAAATATAACGGGAAAATTTCTAAAAAAAAAAACCTCAAAGAAACTTTATCAAATGGATTTAAAAATGAAAAAAGAGCAAAGTCCTCTATTATTGTATTGAATAAATGTATTCAATAAGGTGTCAATGAGTTCTAATAATATTATAATTAATGAACTATCATCGTCAAGGTCTACTATATGGATGGGCAACCTTTGTTCACTTGTGGCCCAAATTATGTTTTTCAAGACTGACTGCGGGCCAAGAGCCCTAATTGTATATTTGCACAATATGTATGCATATTTAGTTATACTTATTTTATAATAGTTTATTCTATAATTATATGATAATTATAGATTTCAAAGGTCTCTGCGGGCCGGATGAAAAGCTTCCGCGGGTCGTAGGTTACCCATGCATGGTCTGCAATATAAATTATATATTATATAATAGATAGGTCACCAATTAGCTAAAGAACTGAGCAACGTCTAGAAAGAGGCGTAAACGTCGGTATTTCTAACTTTTATGGTCAAAATGAAGCTTAAAATCTGAACTTATAAAGGAATTTTTTTTTAGTTGTGGCCAAGGTTCAGTAATAACTGCACTCATTTACATCAGCCCTCATCTTGCATATACTACATTGTGGATTCTGGGGGAAAATGTAACGAGTCACTTTTTTTTAAAAACCAGATGAAGGGCAACTTTAATTCTCCTCAATTAATTATATAAATATTTATATTTCCTGATAATCCAAATGTAATTGCCCGAATCCTGCAAAGTTTAATCAGGAGGAGTCCTTCGGCCACCTCCTCCCAATTTTATTTTTTTATCAAATTAAATACATGAAAATGGGATTGTATTTCATCTACATCCCTTGGAATTTACTGTATCTTTGCTGAATTGATGCCAATATTCATACATTATACATGAATTCAGATTAATATCAGTGCGATGAAATGAAGTATATACTTCATTTGTGTTATTTTAAAGTTTTTAAATTAATATGTACGGAACTTTTTTTATTTTATTCATGTCAAAATAAACCTTAGCATGCAGGATCTAGCTACTTAATTGCATGTTTTAAACTATTATATATCAACAACCTCTTTGAGTGCGGAAGGCTGTACAGTATCTAACAACATCCTCTATCTCATGACAAATGTTGTCTAAAGTTGTTCGAAAGGGATTACCCTTTGCACAAAGACGTCAGAGGTTCTCTATCGCACATGATGATAACTTTGGTGGTGATAGAGAATCAATCAAAGATCTACTGCGTGGGGCCTCTTCCCCGGATGAAAGGATATTCTCCCAGAATCAAGAACCTTTTTTGTCAAATACCTACGCCAACTCTGGAAAGAGGGATCTTTCCTCTTCTATAAATCAAAGCAAGAGTCATCATCCATAGTAAGATGTGACGGGTCACGAGAGTGACTCAAATGTTCCACAAAATGTAAAATTAATTATTTCCTTTTTGTCTACTCCATTGAAGTGAGGAGGATCAGAGTCATTGCTCATCCATTCTCTTTCCGGGTCAAGGAATGCAGTATCCTGGTATGGGCTCCCTCCTTTTTGAGAAAGAAAAAGAGATTCCCATCATTGGCTCACTTTTTGATAGAGCATCTCACCTATTGAACTATGATTTAAAAAAGCTTTGCCTTGAGGGTTCTCAAGAAGAGCTCGACAAAACGGTTCATTGCCAGCCAGCAACATTTGTTTCTTCTCTTGCGGCTGTGGAGTATTTATATTCAACCTCTCCAGACTCTGTTAGAAATTGTATTTCTACGGCTGGGTTCAGTGTTGGAGAGCTAGCTGCTCTTGTTTTTAGTGGAGCTATTTCCTTTGAGGATGGTAAGAAGTGTCCTTTTATTTTCTAATGAGGAAATTGTAGTAATGATGATTTTGTACGCAATTTTGGAACTTGATTAGGGGTTCATTTAGTCAAAGTTCGGGCGGAAGAAATGCAGAGATGCTCAGATATGGAGGAGAGTGGAATGATGACTGTGTTTTATGGGGCAGATAATGAAGTTGGACTCGCTCTTCAAGTTGCTACGAAATGGTTGAAAGAAACGCAGAATATACAAAAACCCATTGTGGTCATTGCTAATTATCTTTATTCCCAATCTAAAGTCCTCGCAGGCCATAAAAAGGTCCTTTTTCTTTTATTTAATAGAATCATTATATTATTATATCTACATATATATTCATTACAGGCTCTAGACTTTATTGACGAGAATAAAGAAGATTTCAAAATACGCAAAACTAAAAGACTACCCGTGTCTGGAGCATTTCATACAACCTTGATGCAAGATGCTTTACCTCTATTTAAAGAGCAATTAGCCCGGACTCAAATCCATGTACCTAAAATATCTGTATTCTCAAATGTAGATGGTAAAATATATTCAAGTCCCAGTGACATTCGGAAAAAGCTACCCAAACAAATCGTTTCCCCTGTTAAATGGGAACAAACAATGAACTCTATGTTTAAGTACACAAATCATGAGCATATCCCAAGGATCATTGAGTGTGGACCTGGTAAATCTCTCTCATACATGTTACGTAAAATCAACGGAAAAATTGCGAGGAAAGCATCAAATGTTTCCGTTTAATTATAATTATTGCAATTTCGAATAACTTACTATGTAGAGTATTATAATTAATTATATTATTCAATAATTTTGTTTTTAATAAACATGTTAACTAATGTTGCAATTAGTATATATATATCATTTGTAAATCTCATTACATACTAATATTGTATCACTCTATGAGAGTATTACGAGCATGCACAAAAGTCTCAAAAGGATCACTCGTCTACAATAAAATCATTGGGATAAACAGAGAAGATACAAAATAATTTGAAAACTTGGTTACTTATACTTATAAAAATCTATATCAAAGTCATATTGCTCACATCTAACCCTATGTGCAAAAAACTCGATTAAATGAAGCTTTCTGAAAAGGAGCTTAGTATATTTACATAAGTTCTAATGCAAATTGTATTAATTAGAAGTTAGCTATAATAATCATCAATTTTATATTTTATAAATATGAAGGAGGTTTTGTGGTGTGGTATATGATGACGTCATATTAACTACATTTAATATTACACATTTGACATTATATAAAAAGTGTTTCTTGGGTTTGAAGCGAAATCCATGCCACAAAGTTGTAATTGAAATTCAAAATCAAAATGTCTGATGAGGGAGAGTCCTCCTTTGGTCTGGAGCTAATATTTTTTGCACACTCTCAATATTTTGATCGGAAGGGGGATGCATTGACGTGTTTGGTTCATTGGAAGCTCTTGACGGATGGAAGACTTCGTTGTGTGGGCACAGGGGAGGTCTTTTCCGTCTCTTCTCCCTCCCAGGAGTACCCACCCTCGGAAATACTTCCAACGGAGGCTTTTTTTAAGGGTGTGTCGGAGGAAGGGTGCGGAGTGTCCGTCAAGTATCGAGGGATGGGAAAGGAGAAAACGTCCAAATACGTTTTAAAAGTCACGGAGCTGGATGAAGAGACCCTCGTGCTCAATATCATTCGGATCTCGGACGAAAAAGTCATCACCCTCAAATTTGATCCCCATAAAATCATTTCAGACTCTTTTAATAAGACACAGGATGTATCCGAGATTTTCCTTGGCCTCAAGGACTTGATATCAAAGATCGAAAAGGAAATCATCTCCGTCCTTTTCCCTAAAGCCTCCAATGCGGCCACTCTTGATAAAAAGGTTGATAAAAGAGTTGGGGATGAAGAACGAGGTTTTTCCAGGCCTACGGCACATCATCCTCTTCACATTCCACCACAAAATCCAAGGTTATTACATTAGGTTTTCCTAATACGCGAGGGATGCCCCATATTTTAAGAAACAATTTACATTTTAAATCGAAATAATAATTCGTAGAATTTTTATATTTTGATCTTTCCAAATCGGAGCAACTTGAATCGGAACACTATAGTATACATAAATACTCCATGAATGGCTCCCAGTAAATCGTCCTGACACTCAATAAAATGTCATTTGAGATTTTTGTATGAATTTCAATTAGTTCTAAACTGGTCTCACTTTGCCACGACCCATATTTATTACCCTTTAAGTCAAGTAAGAGTAAAGTATGACATTGGTTTTGTTACTTAGTAAATTCAATTACTTCCTCGTTTCCCATATAAGGGGTCCTTCTTATAATAAGTGTCCTAGGTCCCACAATATATGTATAAATTTAGAAGTATACTAATGGTAAATTGTAATTTGAGTAAAAGATCCATCACAATTATTCCCTTTGACCTCATCTTTTATAACCCGCATGAATTTCCAAATATAAATTGTTATATGAACTGATTTATTTATTTTTTTTCTTCTTATTATTTGTAGACATCCATATCCAGGCATCATTGATCCTCCGTCTTATGGACATGGAGATTTAGAGCCCTTTAGTGGTATCGGCGGTGGTATGTTGATGGACCCATTTGGTGGTGATGGGATGTCAAGGAGGCGAAATCCTGATTTACCAAACTTTGACCCTCCATTCCCAGGTATGAGAGGAGGTAGGGGAGGAGGAGGATTTCCACATTCAAGGGACATGTTTTGAAGGGAGTTGTAAAAGGAATGATTATAACTCATTTTAATTATTTGAATATAATATAATTTATAATTATATATTTATATAATATTTTATTTTTTTTGCTTTTTCTGATGAATACTTATAAATAAATGTTTATGTAAACTAAAAAAAGTAATTAATTAATGTAGCTCCATATTTTAAACAATGAGGAATCAATCCCTGGTTGTTGATATATTGTTGAAGATGCCTTATCTCTGTTTAAAGAGCAATTAAGCCGGACTCAAATCCATTTACCATGCGTCGGTATTCGCAAATGGTCAAATATATTCAAGTCTCAATGACATTCGCAAAAAATTATGAACTTTATGTTTAAGTACACAAATCATGAGCATATCCCAAGGAGTGTGAACCTTGTAAATCTCTCTCATACATGTTGCGTAAAATCAAGGGAAAAATTGCAAGGAAAGTATCAAATGTTTCGGTTTAATTATAATTGTTGCAATTTCGAATAACTTACTATGTAGAGTACTGTAATTAAATTATATTATTCAATAATTTTGTTTTTAATAAACATGTTAACTATAATGACAAATAAGTTATTATTATTATTCATCTTTTTCTTTTGTCTCTGGAACAGCAACGCTCTCCTCTTCCCCTCCAAATATCTTGGGAAACACTTTTTCATTTGCAATTTCGTAGGGCTTAGCTACATTTAATCCAAACAAAGGTCCTGCCTTCATGACAATCAAAAGAACAACTGAGCCAATATACGCCAAATCTCCTGGGAAAATAATATTGGCTATTGTTGCAAGGAGAACGTACTTAGTTGTAGTAGAGGGACTCAGGGTCTCAATTCCTTCAGAGACTTTCCCTGACATTCGAACTACTCGAGCAAATGGTTTCATAAAGCCAGATCCATTCCCTTTGACCACTGGAATCAAAATAAGAGCAAAAAGATTCCTTTTAAACTCCTTTTTGGCAAAGCGGAGTCCTCCTAATATTTTTTTGGGATAGTAGAGCCCTTTTATCACATAGAGGGGAACTTTAACACCAAATTTCTTGCTAAGCTCATATGCTGGCTCCACATAGAAGATGAGATACCATATCTATGAATAATTGTTAATTAATTATTACTGGCGCACCTCAGCACAAAAATAATAATAATTAATTAAAGAGTTACTATAGAGGCCATGACAATTTTTGATCCATCATCCATTGCATCCAAAGCTGCCTCTCCAGCAATAGGTCCTAAAAGTATTCCACCCGCAAAACAAACCATCATAGATGATAACCAAAGACTGAATGGATGCTTCCTGGGTATGTCTTTGAGTTCCTCCTCCGACATGTCATTTCTTTCTCCTTGAATACAAAGAATAAAGTGGACCAGGTCAAAGACATGACTATAGTTTTTGGGTAAATCATAGAGAAGATCCGCCACAAACTCCATTTTTCAAACAAGTCCTTCTTCGTATTTATCTCCTTGTTTTTGGCAATTCAAATTATAAATTAGATGCAGTCACCCCTGCTTTCGAAAGTCAATCTTTCTTAACTGGAGACAAGCCAAATCGAATCTTATGACATTTTTATATACATATTAGGGACTAATATTAAGGATAAACAAGGTTAAAAACAAGTAGTCGCGGGTCTACTTTTTATAGAAAATAATAATTTTGTTTGTATTACAAAATATAAATATTTGTTAATTGATAATTGATTTTTATTTAAGATAAATGTCATTGTTTGTAATTATTTAAAATTGATAAGGAGATATACACATACAACATTATGAATGTCAATATTGCATGAGATCATGCAAACTTGCTCTACTAAAATCACCGTAAATTGTCCATTAGTGAAAACAATAAACAGGATACTTAACATCTTATTTGTGCTTTTAATATTCGTTTTCCCTCATTGAGGTCAAATTAAAAAAGTGTATGTAAATTAAATAATATTGCAGTTATAATATGAGGGTTCCCTCTGATGCATACACTCACTATAATACAATATAATTTTTACAAATAATACATTTGAGACAAAAGAGGTACATTTTTAAAATAAAAATACAGATTTGGTGGTCTGTTAAAAGAGTAGAGACGTGGAATCTAAATACTAAAAGTACTAAAAATAATAATAATAATATGAGGAAATGATGAAGTTAATACTGAAATTCAGGGATGAAAAATGTTCATCTATTCACGAGATGGAATGTCTTTTTTCCGCACTTGAGTTGACTTGGACTTACAATGAAACTTTCTGTAGTGAAGTCCAAAATTAACGACTTTTTTATGACAAATTCTACAAACAGGAGAGTCTTTTAAATGAAAGCGATTTTGATGTCGCTCAAGACTCCTGACCCGTGAGAAAACTTGTCCACAGTCTCCACACGTGAAGGATCCACGAAGTCCCTCATGGATTTCTTTCTTATGATTACTCAAATTTCGTTCATTACTAAAGTCCTGGAATGAAAGGAAAAAAAATATGCAATCAAAGAAGGGTTTATTTCCATTATTACTTTTCCACAGATATCACAGGTTGGAAAGGAGGGGATAAGGAGATCCTTTTGAGGTACGTTATTCAAAACGCCAACACAGCGACTAATAATGTCCTCGGCATGAAGCTCTTCGCACTCCTCCTCCTCTGACGCCGGGACTTCAACATCATCGAAATCCGTCATGGACTCTACTGACTGTGTCATGCTGTCGACGGATTTATATATATATGAGAATTGGCTCATTCATAGAAATGTGATTTTATATTAAATAATTTTCTTGACATATGATCCAAAGCTTATGTTATTGTTATTTATTTATCTATATATTTTGTATATAAATAGAGAGGTTTCGTGTTGAAACATACTATGATAATAAATATTATCATTAACAATAATAAAGTTGTAACTCCATGATTATTTTTATAATGAATATTAATATCCATGAATTACATAACATCTGGATAGACAATAGCCTATGAAACAACAATGATGTCATAAGGAACATATCAATTCAATAATATATATTTTATATATATATATATTAATAAATGTATTAATAACAATATCCAAGCTTTATGTTACGTCATGGAAAGAAGAGCTAGCTGAAGGTCTCTCTGCTTGATTTTAATTGAGTGACTACTATTATTAGTAGGTGGATTTGAGATGGATTTCATCCAATGAAATGCCTTGTTTTTGAATGCCTTGTTTGTTTACAAGATTGTTTATAATTGAAATTGACAGGAGAACTATTGAAGGAAATGGTCTACTTCAATTTCCCATCAGAGTTGACGGAAGAGGAGCAGATGCTTCAAGCAAAGTATGCCAAGTTAAAGAAGAAAAAGAAGCAGTTGGCCGCTTTGAAGGCTCCCAAGCCTTCCGAGTCAGAGAAAACCTTTAAAAAGGTGATGGAAGCCAAGGACTCGAAGGAAGTGGCCAAGAAACTCATTCGAACGGGAACACTTCAAGCCATACAAAAGTCCGTGGAAAAGACGGAGAAGTCCAAGGGCTTTAAACGATCTCAGGGGTGGGAGAGGAAGCTTGCGGATCCTCGTGTTCTAAGCAATTATCAACCTTTCTCGGCGACGCATGGACCCGGAGGTGGATTCGATACGGGTGCAGATGATTTGAATCCAGAGCCACCCATTCCACCTCCAGCTAAAAAAGTAAAGGATCTCTACGAGTCTTTTGTCTCTGCTCGAAACCGAGAGGAGCGAAAAGGAGACAAGGCGAAATCCGCTAATACTGTCTATGTCCACGGATTCTCCGTCTCGGAGGAGCTCCTTCGAAACACCTTTAGTCCCCTTGGGAAAATTGTCAATATATCCATGGAAATTGATAAAAACTGCGGATTCATCACCTTTGACAAAGAGGAGTCCGCGGAGAGAGCCATTTCAGACTATCATGAAACCAGTGTTCAAGGAATTCAACTCAAAGTCTCTAAAGCTAGGCGGCAAATCGTTGTTGACACCATCAATGATGCCTCGTCCTCTGCTACATGGTCCTCCATTGCTGCATCTCATAGTCAAAAAGGCTACTATAACGATAAAAGAAATTTGGTTCGATATGACGAGGATATTTTCTAGTCATCCTTGATTCACTAACTAACTAACTATATATATACTCCTGAATAGTTGTTTCAATTATTAAAACGATCATATTTGCATCCAACACGGATTTAATGCAAGGATTCAGTATTTTACGTTGATGAAACTCACTTTTTTTTTTTTTTTTTTAAATTTATTTTATATTGAACGTACAATTGTTGCTCAAAACTTACACAACTCATTTTACCATTTTTATTCTATATTTTTATGTAGATGCGTGCATTTAAATGTTTTCTTCTTCTCTTTAGTGAATGTATCAAATTATTTATTCAATTTTGTTTAAAGATCTTCATATGTTTAAATATGCAATAATTATAATAATATAATATTACAACATGCAATTATATGTATTATCCTTCCTCTTCTTCTTCTTCTTCGAGAGTCACAATCATTTCAATAATCATTTCGGAATATTAGATATATATAGAGGTGAATGTAAAAAAAACAACAACCAAAACCTTTTAAAAATGTTCAACTCATAATTAATTAATTTTATTATAATAATAATGAACAACATTAAGTAAAATGAGAAGGAATTAACTGTTTCTCTCTTTCCTTATTTTTTTTTTTTTGTGTGTGTGGTTGTATATATATATAAAATTATAAATGAACTCTTCTTCACGTCATGGATCAAAAGCCTCTCATCATCAGTTCTTCCAAAAATAAGGATTCTGAGTGAGTCGTCTCTCGAAATTGGAATACCAGTTCTGTATTGATGAGAAAGGTACATAGGTTTCATTGGCTTTTCCGCTGTTAACAACGTCTGGAGGAGATAATGCAAAACTGGATGTGTAGTTAAATAGATTATCAACCATTTTTTGAGAGAACTCAACAAAGGTAGGTAGACTCGAGGCCTCAGCCTCTTTGACGGGGGTGTGTCCCTGTATGTTAACTAATAATAATAAGAATGGAAATGAGTGTTAAAGAGTGAAGAAGAGAGGTCAGGATGGATAGATATTTACCTAGAGACTCCACGGAAATTCCTAGCTGAGCATTTTCATTGGAGTCAATGACGGGCTCTGGTATGTGATTACATAATTTCCCAAATCTCAGAGCCATGTCCTCATTCAAACCCTTGTTCCCCTCGTCTCTTTTTAGCTTGGATATCTTGAAAATAGCTGAGGGCTTTTCATTTGTGAGGGATCCAAGGAGCTGCCAGGACTCTCCATACACGAGATCAGGCCAATTAAAATAAACAGCACCTCCTAGTCCGTCAGGAAAGGGCTGTGAGCCCGTGAGAAAGACAACGACATGATTAACACTTTTAACCTGAGGGATGTCAATGAGTGCATGAGTGGGATCCACTGAGCGAAACCCTGTGTCCACTAACCGTCCACTGATCAAAAGACCAAACATAGTCGCAGCTATTCCAATGAAACCCCGACTCTCTTATTCGGAATCAACAACACCTTTCCCCAGTCAAGTATTAATTGATGTGTAAGTAGCGACAGATTCTAGAATAATCCCTGTCCCATTTATTTATTATGCTCTGAGAAAAAAGAGACTCGGAGCAGGGAAACCTCTTTTTTAAAGACCCTCTCCTCTTTTCAACATCACAAATCACTCACTCACTCACTCACCATTTCATCTAAAACAGAACAGTCAACATGCTCAAACATATCGCCAAAGGAATGGGTCATCCAACTCGAACATTCTCCGCCGTCACGACTCCAAGCCATATCCAAGCCATTAAGTCACAACTTAAAGGCTACGAAAAACACGGATCCACTCGTTTGGAGATCCATGGCGAATTGGCAAAAATTATTTTGGATCATCCTGAGAAAAAGAATTCCATGACGAGTAATATGATGGTGGAATTTCACGATGCCATTCTCCAGTTAGAGGAGAGAGTGGCACAAAATCCAGATGCATTGCGTTGCCTACTCTTAACCTCCAAGGGGGACTTCTTTTGTGCGGGTGGGGATAAGCAGTTTGTTCATCATATATTTTCACCCGTGAGATAAATCCTTTCCCTCCATTTGAATGAATGAATGAATCCCTAGAATTCATTTTGATATTGCAGGAAAAGGGAGGGATGATGGCCTCTTTCATGAATGACTCCGCAAAGAGAATCCAGAAATTACCTCTTGTATCCGCCACATTTGTTCAAGGAGGTGCGCTTGGAGGCGGAGCAGAGCTTTGTCTATGGACAGATTTCTTGCTCCTTCATCAAACGACGGGAAAAATTGGCTTTGTTCAATCCAAAATGGGTGTACTACCAGGATGGGGCTCAGGTCATAAACTTGTACGTCAAGTGGGGCCCCGTCACGCATCCCGACTCCTTTTGCTTGGAGAAATACTCAATGCGGAAAAAGCACTTCAAATAGACCTTGCCAGTGACTTAGTGAAGAATGAAGAAGAGGCAGTAGATTGGCTCAAGGACAAATCCGCTCATCTCTGTCCTCATGTTATAAAGCAGATAAAAAATCTTGTGCAATGCTCGAATCTTGAAAACGCCATGGACTATGAAAAAGAGCTTTTTGAGTCCGTTTGGAGTGGGCCCGCTCATTTAGCTGCCCTTGAAAAGAACATTAAACATCGAAAATAATGTATGTGATTCTACTCTTGGAAGTGATAAACACAATTAGATAATATACATATGTCGTGTTCATTAACGTCGTTGATATTGAACGATATGGATTATGAGTTGTTAACTTTTTGATACTATTTTTTTATTTTATAGAGGGGAAAAAAAAAAATGTTCTTAAACAAATGGGGAAAGAAGTTGGTGTATGGAGGAAGTTTTGTGGGATCCTGTGTGGGGCTGTATGTTATATTTGACGATTGGATGAAGCTCAAAACTTTTGAAAAAGAAAAGATGATGGAGGCGCGAGGGGATCCCAAGAGTAAGGTATATTTAGTCACAGGAGCAAATTCTGGGATTGGGTGTGCTCTTGCATGGGACCTTGCTTCCATGCAGCACAAGGTCTTTCTCTTGTGTCGGGATATGAAAAAATGTGAAAAAACTCGAGAAATGATCGTTTTAGATACAAAAAATAAGTGAGAGCATTTCTATGAATGTGGTGACTAAGTAAGTCATTATTTTAAATGTCTTTAGATACGTCTACTGCCGTCCCTGTGATTTAAGTTCCCAAAAGTCAATTAGGGATTTTGTTGATGGATTTAAAAAAATGAAGCTGGAAGGGATTGATGGCCTCTGTAATAACGCAGGCGTTATGGACATCAAGAATCGGACCACAACTTCCGAAGGGATCGAGCAGCAGTTTGGTGTGAATCATGTTGGACATTTCCTCCTTACTCGGCTATTAGAAGACATGATCAAAGCAAAGAAGGGACGCATCGTTTATCTTTTCAACTTGGACTATCGTTTAGGAGAAGTGGATTTTTCAGACATTAACTTCACTCATCGAAAATATGTCCCTTCTACTGCCTACAAACAGTCTCAACTAGCAAATGCCATGTTTATTCAACACTATTCAAAACTTCATAGTCCAGACGGGCTCACCATTAATGGAGCCTATCCAGGCGTATGCAACACCAATATAAAAAGACATATGTCTGTAGATCAATCCTTCTTTGGAAGCTATGTTTCTGGTCCCTTTCTAAAATTGTTTGGTCGACAAGCGAGTGAGGGTGCTCAAACCCCTTTAAAACTCTTAATAGATCCGAGTTTGGAGGGTGTGACTGGGAAATTATTCTCCAATTTGGAGGAGATGAGTATTAATAGTAAATCAACGCAAAATGACTTGAACACTCGTTTATACTTGATGGATGAGTACTGGACGGACCTGATAGCTCATGAGGACTTGATGAAAAGCAACGTTCGCATTCAAACAAAAACAACGAATGAGGAGGAAACATAGGATTTAGTCGACAATTTTTTGTATTATTAAGTGTGCATAGAAGGAAAAAAAAAAACAGCAATAGCATAGAAAATCAATTAAAAATATAATTCGTTAAAAAAGAATCATCATGGAAATTTAAATGGGTTTGATTTTGAAATGAAGTCCAATGAGGGAAAATACTAGGCATTTAAGATCTTGTACTAAATAGTAGAAACATCTGAGACCATCTGGATCCTTGGAGGAATTAACATCCACGAGTGATCCAATTTTGGAGGTCGTAAAAGAGATGTGCTCATCCCCAATTACAATTTCCAGCTCTTGTCGACCCACTCGATCCGGCTGAGGCCAGAGAGTATCATCCTCGGCCATAATTTCCGAGTCCTCAATGATTCTCTTCAACTCCATCATGACGGATGAGTGTACGTAGGCTTCCTTACGGATCATTGTGTCATTTTTGTAGTTGGAGTTATTCGCGTATCTTAATTTGCCATCCGGACGGAATTCAAACTCCAAAAACTCGTGACCGAATTTACCTTTGTGTCCAACATAGTAGCGGAGATAGAATTCGTTCCGGGAGTCCTCCATTCTGAGTGAATATAGTACTGTAATTAAATCAAATGCTAAATGATGATGCGAGTAGCTAAGGGGAATCGGCTAGAAAAGCCTACTGGAAAATAAATTATTAGCATCTAGCTAGAAAGAGAAAGGAAAAAAAACGGAAAATTATAAACAAAAAAAAAAAAAAAAAAAAGGCAGCTAGCTACGAAATAAATAAACATTGAAGTACTCACAGATGTACGTAAGTATCATAAATACATGTTGTGTACAAGTTGCAATTCTGTACAAGTTGTAACTTGTACAAAAGCTTGTACTTGTACAAGTTCTCACGAAATAAAGAAGTGGATGGATTTGTCATAAATTAATTAAATGATTAAAAAGAAAGGGAACTTTTGCCCTATTCATGGTTAAATATTGTGCTGCCTACGGTTGCTTCAATTTGGACAAGGGCTCCTCAACTGAACGTAGCTTCCATCGATTTCCCAAAGATCCAAGTAAGATTAATAGAATGAGTCCATTCTTAGAATAAATAAATGGGGACTCAATTGATTGATTAATAGAGATTCGTGATAAATGGATACGAGCTGTTCATCGGAAGGACTTTACGCCGTCCTCTCATTCTGTATTATGCTCAGATCACTTTTTGCCAGAGTACTACTTAAGCGGGCAAGAGTATAGAGTCATTAATAGGAAATTAAAGTACAATGCTGTTCCAAATCAGTTTAAAGAATGTTCTACGATGAATGATCAAAGCCGGGGGAAGAAGCGTCGACTTTCAGCTACTCCTCAAGATGAGAATCCCTCCACAAATAGACATATTCTCAATGTTCCTCCTCTCGAAGAAAAAGAGATGGATTTCAATCAAATCATTAGGAGAGAGCATGCATATGCATTTCCATCCGATATTACCTTGGCGAAAATCAAATGTGATCATCTAGAGTCCCTCCTTTTCAAAAGCATTGCTAAAGGGGGAAAAAAAGGATTGGAGGCTTCGTGAGGCAAAGCTAAGGCTTGAGACTCATGTGGCACTCAAGTTGAGGTGGTCAAGAAGGAAAAAACGTTTCATAGATGCAGCTCTCACTCATTTTAAATGTTCATGCCTAAAAACACGGGGGAAAAAATCAATCTATTAATTTAACGTGCTCGGCAAATCAATTCTGATCAAATTGAATTAATAAAACTATTGACTTAATTTATTCATCAAAAAAAGAATTAGAAAAAAATGACGCCCTTCCGGCCATGAGCCCCCTTTTTTGTCGATCAGTTAAATTGCATGTTTTTCTTTCTCTCTCTCTCTGGTTGAGTGTCATGGCGGAAGGCTGCTTAAACAAAAAGCAGAACTGGATTGGATGTGGTAAATGAAATTAAGAAGCGGGAAATTTAAATTATATATCGATCAATATTTATTCCAAAATGGAGTCAGATGAAGAAGAGTCGAGAATACTTTGTATTTTCGTAAAAAATGCTTGGATAGGAGCAGCTAGCTATACACTTGACTCCGGAGAATTATGTGTTCTTTCTGATCAACGATTGGATGAGCCCGATTGGGCTCTTTTCAAAGAATTTATGAGAGAAACGAGTCCCAGTTTGTCATTTTTTTTTTTTTTGTTTTTCTAATGAAAATAATAACCTACCTATGAATTTTTAGGTGAAATAATAGTTTCAAGTCTGGGTGAAGCCATTCATTTTATTGAACGATTCATCGAGTCCGATGCTCTATTTAGTACAAATCTACATAAAGTCTCTTCCTCTTTTTTCAACATCACAGAGTGCAAATCACGAATTTATAATCTTCGTTTTACTTTTGAGGAGCTCAAACCTTTCAAAGACGATGCTCATCGTCAACTCTACTTGGCTTCTATCCTTGATAATACTCTAGAGTGTGCAATTCGAGCTACTGGAGCACTTTTAAAGTTTCTAGAGAGTCATTTGAAGCATCAATGCAATGCGTCTCTGGAAGTGACATGCATTAAAAGCTTGGAATCCACTGAGGTTCTCTACATGAATAAAATGACATTTGAAGCATTCAGAATTTTTGAGCCCACAACTCGACTCTCTGGCTCTAATGCAGGGAAATGGAATAAGTCTAAAGAGGGACTAAGTATTTTTGGTCTACTCAATCGTTGTAAGTCCTCTCTAGGCGTCAAATCATTAAGGAACATACTCAGATGTCCCCTTAGAAAATATCAATCCATTAAAAACAGACAAAAAATAATTGGATTCTTTATGCAATCCGCACATCATGATCTTGTTCAGAATCTACGACTGCATTTGAGAAATATTAAAAACCTTAGAGGAGTCGTGAGAAGGATTGCAAATTTCACTGCTTCTGTACAGGACTGGAAGAATCTGAAAAAGACAACGGATAATCTCCTTGGAATGAGTCGTGTTATGGCTGAATATACTTCTGAGTGCGATATATTTGAAAGTATGACTAGTTTGATAAGTGAGGATCTATTCTCAGTGGCCTATTTTCTTGAAAAAATGTTTAATGTTCAAGAATCAGAGCAGAAATATCGATTTGTTGTTAAATCAGGGATTGATGAAACTCTTGATGATAAAAGACGAAAGCATAATGGACTCCCAGACTTGTTAACTTCTATTGCGGAAATGGAGATTGTTGATCTAGGAGAGGTGATTGAGGAATGTTCTATCATTTACTTGCCAAGAGTGGGGTATATGATTGCAGTCAAACCCGTTGAAGAAAATCTCACTGAGGAGGAAATGAGAGAACAGTTTAGGAGTTTTGATTTCTTGTTCAAAACGAACGAAATACTTCACTTTAAGAGTGATCGATGCAGAGAGCTTGATCAAACATTTGGGGATACGGATGCAGAAATTAAGCAGATTGAATTTAATATCATACATAAATTGTCAACCCTTGTGCTATCAGTAGATGAAACTTTAAACTCTCTGACAGATCTTGCAGGAAAGCTGGATTCAATCATTAGCATTGCCATGGTTTCCAAGGAAAAGGGATGGATCAAGCCAAATATGAGGGACGATAATGAGAATGAATTTGACATTGAGAAAGGAAGACATCCACTTCAAGAGATTTGTGTAAATGTCTTTGTTCCAAATACAACATTTTATGGTAAGGAATTGACAGATATTTTAAAATAGTATCTCTGATCCATGTTGTTTTAGATTCTGAATACTAATGTAGGGAGTATTATCCAATTTTAGATTCTTCAAGGGTATGCATTTTAACGGGACCCAATGGAAGTGGTAAAAGTGTATATTTGAAGCAAGTTGGAACTTTGGTCTACTTAGCTCATATTGGATCATATATCCCAGCTGTAAAAGCGTCTGTGCCAATACTCAGACGGATAGATACTCGCATAAAAGCAACAGAATCAATTTCTCTCGGACTTAGTGCCTTTGCAATTGACGTTCATCAAATGAATACGGCCATAAGGTAAATACTATATAAATAAAAGAAGTCGATAATTATAATTAATATATCCCTTTGCATTTCCTAATTTAGCTCATCTACTAAAAATTCCTTAGTTTTAATTGATGAATTTGGCAAAGGAACGAATGACAGGGAGGGGGAGTCCCTTTTAGTTTCTTCTTTGGAATTTTTTAGCTCTCTCGGAGATAATTGCCCCTTCGTTCTCGTCACAACTCATTTTAATACGGCATTTGATCATCTCTACTTTAATCCCAAGTTCAAGTTCTTCACGATGGAATATCGAAAAGAGGAAAATCTACTCACTTTTTTCTACAAGTTGGTTGAAGGGCGTGGTAAGGAGGGTTCCTCATCATGTGCCTGTGAAATTGCGGCAAGTGTTGATATTCCATCAGATATTGTTCAAAGGGCACAATTTCTTTTATCTAACAAAAATCCCAGGGATTTTTGTTATCCATACAAGTGGAAAAAAAAGATTGCTTTCCTTGAAAAGCTTGGCAAAAGAATTATGGACATGGATCTTGAGAATGCTTCGAGAGAGGATCTCCTTTTTCTCCCGGATGTACAATAATAATAAAAAAATTTAGAGATAGTACATATACATAGTTTTAATCTAACTATATAATATATATTATATAATTCGACCCTTATAATATGCAAAAGTTATGTGAATCAAATATACATATATAGAATATTGTATGTATATTAATATCTTATTGCCAAAGGTTGTGTGATTAACTTTATTTATTAATACAGTTTAGTATACATATATACACAACACACATCGTTCAGCCAAAACGCAACCTCGTTAGCTATATCACATTTATTAATTAGGACTGTCAGTTATTTCCAATTCCGAATTATCTTTATAAATCCGCAGTCATGACGACCATTCGACAATTTACTGCCGACGACTTATTTCGTTATAATACCATCAATCTGGACCCACTAACGGAAACCTATGGCATTGAGTTTTATCTCCAATACTTGGCAAGATGGCCGGATTATTTTGTTGTCGCGGAGGCTCCTTCAGGGGACTTGATGGGTAAACAAAAAAATCCCTTATATGTATACGTTGTATGTATATTAATTAGATGATACTCTTCTTTATATGCATATATATAGGATACATTATGGGAAAGGCAGAAGGAACTGGAGAGAATTGGCATGGTCACGTCACAGCCGTTACTTGTGCCTTCTCCTACCGTCGTTTGGGTCTAGCCCGTCGACTCATGAATGCTCTTGAAGCCATATCAGAGAAAAGGAGCTGCTATTTCGTGGATCTCTTTGTTCGTGTATCAAATATAGTAGCCATTAATGTGTATCTCAATTTAGGCTATTGCGTTTATCGAATAGTACTTCAGTATTATAGCAACGAACATGTGGACGAGGATGCATATGATATGCGAAAGTCTTTATCAAGAGATAAAGATAAAAAGGCCATGGTGAGGCTCGAACAGCCAATACATCTCTCGGATCTTGATGATTATTACTGTTGATTAAATAGCTTGTTTGTTATGTTTGTGTGTTTTCTACATCATTTCTTAAAGGAAAAAAGTTATTGGGTTGAACATTTTATATAATATGCTGATATATTATCTGATATATTACAAATATATTATAGGCCTCCCATCTAAATAATAATTAATTATAATCAAGCATTAAAGTATCAAAATTGTAGTTTGTCTCTTTCAAATTAAGGTGGACCCAAAGGATGTGTAAAAAACTGTATAAGGCTATAAGTTATAGCATGGATACAGAATTGTGGAAAGATGATAAAAACGTTTCCATCTTCCATCACGCAAGGAATTAAAATTTCAATGTCTTATATTTTACCTCATTTTTTAAAACATTCATTCCATGTTATTCAAATTTAATTTCTAAGAATATTTATTTATATGATTATATTTGATGGCTCGCTTCAAACCATCATTTCATATACATATATAGGGTTACATAAAATTTATTAAGCTACGTTTTGGCTATAAAAATACTACAAATCATCTTCTTTTTTTAAATTATCAAAATGACCTTCTGATATTTTAAAAGTTGAACTATTAATATTAGGTAATTCCAACACATTTTTCATCTAAAATAATGGGGGGAAAGGATCATAAGTTTTGATTGTATTGAAAAAATTCTTTCCTCACAATGAATGGCTCATTTATTTTTGCGAATTTTAGGTCCAAAGTCATATCCCTGTATGCCATTTATACGTATATACATGTATACAAATCAAAAAGGGGAAAATTTGGATTTTGGGTTATTTTTTATTTTTTTTATTGACTTAAATTGAATACTAATGGAATGTAATATTATTAAATGAGTCATTTTCTTTCTTTCTTTCTTTATTTTGTTGAAAGTTCACTTTTTCTTTCTTTATATATATATATATACTCAATGATGGTAGAATATTTGACATATCCAATATGTATATAGGTAAAAGGGTTACTAGAGGATCCGGAGTTTGAGTTCGTAAAAAAAAGGTCATCATGTGCGGTGAGGGCGATCTGTTATTGTTATTCCCTTTATCAGCTGTATATAATATCTGCCGCATATATAAAACACATATGTGCAGCTGTAGCTAGCAGCTAGAGTCAATATAAAAACAATATACGTCACGCTTCATATATCATAAATTACAATTTATAGACTCTAACTTCAAAGAGTAGGAAACCGGGATGTCATTCGGTAATTTATCCGAATTAGGACGTCTCTCTTTTTCAGATAGAATATCCGAGGCATTGCGTCGATTAGAGAAGAAAGGAGGATCCAAGTCATGTCCATCAGAGGACATCGTCCTGGATTTTGTATCCTCCTACATCTTTATTCATGAGAACGAAATACAGAAATTGGAGTTGATTCGACTCCTCATAGACTACTTCAATGGCTCATCACACTGCGATGAAGTTTTTACTCTCCTCTTTAAAGACCCCTCTCACGATCCCCTCATGCAGACCCTCATCTCAGCCTCAATTGGACTCAAATCATCCCCACTCCTATCCGCTGCTGGAAATTACTTTCTCTCCCTCCCTGAAAGCCCTCCACGCCTTCTCTCCCTCTCCAAATCCATCCTCAAGGACTTCTTACCCAATTTACTAGAGTCCCTCTCCTCATTGCCTACTCTAAGCCACTCATTGACCTATGCTCTCCTCCTCGTTCTACCTTCACAAGAACCTCTCCCACTCCTACCCATTATCCACGAATGGATTAAATCCACTCCAATGCAAACCCTTTTGCCACCTTCTAAAATTAAAATCACCACACGCATCCGTCCACCTATTCTAGGACTTCCTCTTTGGATCCTTTTTCTTCAAAAGAGTCAAGAGGCTGAGGAATTGCATTTGACTCTCCTTAATTTCATGGTGGAAATACAACAGGGTCTATTAAAAACATCATTCACCCTTGACTCGAAGCAATTAATATCCTTCATTAGTGAGATCAGCCTAGCCGAACAGTGCATTAACAAGGAAATCATGTTGGACAAAACCGGACAGTTACTTCAGGGCCTATTATCATCCAAACTGATTCATACCTCTGCCCACAAAGAACTCAAATCATCCTTAGGGAAGCTCAAGGAAATAAACTTTTTATTATCAATGATTCATAAAAATCTATAATTTAAAAAGACAATGCTCTCGAAGTGGGGAAGGAGTCATCATCATCATATTTTCAAGTCTTGATTGACGAATGAGTAATTGTAGCAGAACTTTGATAGTGAGAGCATCCTGGTTTACTTGTCTACAAATACATATAAAAAATAAAATACATTATTAAATGTGTGAAGCGAAATGATTTACTTTATTTTTTCATACCCTGTGGTCCGTATAACGGATGTAAGATAGTTTCCTAGGTAAAGAAAAACCTTTCTACTACATTCAATCGGAAATTGATGTAAAAAGCATGAAATTCCTAAGGTTAGAGTATTTCCGTCTACGTGATCCCCTGGTTTACGAATAATAGAGGACTTTCCTAAAAATCAATAGGAAATCAATGCTTTTTGAGCCTACATATAATGTATATAATGATTTTCTCACCAACTCCATCGATAAATGAGAGTCTTGATGAAACTGAGAGTATCAGAAGGAAAATAAACTCGGGTAATAAATTGATTGTATCAGGTACTACGTAAATAGCTTTTAAAGGATCTAAAAGCCCTGACCACTGAAGATAATTGCCAAATTGATGAAGCAAATTGCTCTGAGAAGCAAAATTGTGTTTTACGGAGAATGACGCTTCCTCATTCATTCGTCGCTTTTCTTCCTCCAATAATGAGTCATTCAAGTTTTTAATGGAAGAAAATAATGGCTTGGAATTAAAATTACTTTTGAGTCTCAGTTGATATGAAATTTGAAGTCTTAAGGTTTGAAAGGATCCCAAGTTGCAAAAAAATTGTAGAAATGTAGATAATAACGATTTAGAGGCCTTTGAAGATAAAAGGGTTTTACATTGTCTAATAAAGTCGGGGGATTTGTACATGTTATTAGCTTCGACGAATTGTTTCAATAAAGGTGACCACTCTTTGAAGCAAGGATTATTTTTGATAAGGTGACTAATCAAGTTTTGCAAACACACCACGGCTTTAAGCCCAATAAGTCTATCCAAACCTGCCATTCCATAGCTTCCCAAGGCAGAAAAAAGTGAGGAAAATAAAGACAAGGAACAAATATCCGTTTTCGACTTTACATCATACCATTTTTGTTTTCCATTCACGAAAAGGGTCTGACTATTGAAATGTAGAGAGTACAAATGAAAGAAAATAGCACTAGAATAATTAATTAAGCATAACTTACAATGGATCAATTAGATTTAGGAGCTCTTGAGTTAAATATCCAACAAAAGTTAATCCTTTACCGTCTCCCAGTGATGGATATAGGATAATTGGAATTGTTTTACTTTGGTAGACACTCTCTAGTTGGGGAACTTTATGCTTTAAAAACAAATTTGACTCTTGCTCAACATAGAAATTGACGATACGTGACATTTCTTCTTGCCATATACTCAATCCCGGAATATTGATGTAATCTTGCACGTATTCAAAAGACTTACTCAAGCCGAGCATAAAAGTTTTAAGCTCATGTATCTTGTCGATTAATCGAACATTGAGTGACTGAAAGGAAATATTATATGAGTATCATATGTTGATTTTAGTTTAGACAAAAAAGTATCATTACTTTTGACTTTGGATTACTGTTGATGAAAAGTTTATTACAAAAAAAGCAAACTCTTTGAACCAATTCCTTCCGCATTCCCTCAATTAGAAGATTCTTTGCGTTGATTCGAATAACTCCAATTAATGAATTATTCATTGTCATCATTCCATCAGCAAATGTGGATATATCATAAGTTAATTTGGCTATTTCATATCTATCATCTAATAGAGCATACGATTTGATTTTATCTTTATCCAGTCTTGAGGGCATATCAAAATCCTTGACAGCTTGTATGTCCAAAGATTTTATTAAAAGCTCAAAAATAGATTTTGGAATTATTTGTAGCACATTTTGAATAAATTGCACAATTTCTGTTGAATAGTAATTTGAGACAACAGTTAATTCTCTGCTTTCAATTTGACTAATGCGAAGAATGGGAGTCTCAATTACGGAGGAAATCTTAATAAAAATTGCTCGTAAATGTTTAACAATTGAGGGATCTCTTTTAACTTCTTCTTGAATAAGTGGTGTAAAGTTATCTATAATTTCCCATCCATATTGAAAATCAGATATAACTTGCAATAAAACAAGAAATTCCTCCTTCACACCAGCATAGCGAACAATTTGGGTTAAGTACTCAATGGAGTCCAAAACATATTGTTTAACCTAAAGAAATTTAAATTCAGTTACAGTTAAATTCAGGACAAATTTCTTTTTTTACAACCTGTAAATTTGAATCCATTTGCCCGAGTTCAATGGATTCTTTAAGAGCTCGAATCAATTTCATTGCAATTCTTCCAGACTTGAGTGGATTCTCCAAATTTAAATTAGAGATCTCCTTCTTTCGATTAGAAAACCATTTCTCCAAATTGGTGTTTTTGTTAACGCGACTCAATTTCAATTCTCCAGCAAAAACATTTGAAAGTTCTAACATTCGACTTTCACACTCATTTCGACAATAAGTCCATTTTTCCTCTCTCTTGGAAATTAAATCTTGGTGTATATGACGAATTTTTAATTCCAGGGAGGCTGTATTCAAAAGTAGAATAAATGTATCATATTTTTTATCCTCGAATTCCAACATGATGTCATCACGAAGCTGACGTGATTTTTTCGTTGGATTTAAGGGTAAAGGAGAAGTATGAAGCATTATCCATCGAAGTACATAGTTACATTTTCTAATCATATCAAGTATTTGTACAGATTTGTCCATAAGTTCCTCTTCCGTAAGAACACCATCATTCAATAACTCCGTACTCTTAGTAACCAATTTCTAAAACCATTGACATGAAGAATTATTAAAATATACTATACTAAACATCAGTTGAGATTCTTATTACTTTTAAGGATTCAGACATTCTCTTTGTCATTTCCCTAATGAGATGTATTTGAATGGTATTAGAAAGAGCAGACTTAGCAGCAGGGTAGCATTCCCAATAATTGGCCAAATTGATTACATTACCCATATAATAAGTCGTTACCCAACTATCAAAAAAAAATTTATCAACAATTTCCCTCATGGCAAGTTTATCTTCTTTCAAAATCTGAGGAGCAAAAAATAGGCAAATAATCATCATGGAACCTTGTGACGCTAATGCCAATGAACGATGTTCAGGAAATGAAGACATTTGATTATAGATGTCATCTAAACGTAATCGCAAAAGGACAATTCTTATGAAGGACTCTTGAATATTTGTTCGTCTTGAAAAATAAATCAAAATGAAGAAAAATTTAAAATAAAATATGGAATATGGATGAGAGTTACTACTTGAAAAAAACATCAGGATAGTCTGGAGGCCTTTTCCCTGTTTGATACACAAATCCTGTGGATCTCAAGAGTTTACAAACATCATCAATTCGATCAGTATGTCCTCCTGTATATCGATTATATGCAACCAGAAGTTTTTCTCTGGTTGGTCCTGGAATAAGCTTATCTGTGAGGAGTAAAATGACTCCTAGAAGATTGAGAGCTTCACACTAGAGTTAAAAAACAAAACAAATATTAACATTGATTTGAGACAATTAATAAAATTACCAAGAGTTGCTTTCCATCAGGATCAATCATCAAAGAGTCCAAACAAACTTGTAAATAAACTCCATCCTCACAGTCGGAAACGAATTTTTTCA
Source organism: Lepeophtheirus nordmannii (assembly GCA_963680855.1). Taxonomy (NCBI): domain Eukaryota; kingdom Metazoa; phylum Arthropoda; class Copepoda; order Siphonostomatoida; family Caligidae; genus Lepeophtheirus; species Lepeophtheirus nordmannii. The sequence goes on along the minus strand of OY804524.1, from coordinate 31,372,548 downwards.
AATCCAGCGTATAATTTAAAATGGAATCAAAGAATTTATAGAACCTTGTAAGTATTTTAGAGTACGACTCTTTGAGGCTCTCATCCAAATCACAAAGATTTTCATTGGAATGGATGAGCTCCTCTGTTTTCTTCGTAGATTGAAAATATTGAAAGTCAAGGTTGAGTAGAAGACCATATTGTGACACTTCTGCTCTGGATGGATTGAGACCGTAGATGGAGGGCACGGCATCCTTTAAAGAAAATAATTCGTACAGAATGTAATTGCCTCTTGATGTTAGAGCAAGAAGTGCTTGTCCACACTCATTATTCTCAGCTAACAAATCCATTCCTTAACATATCACTCAATTGAGAGTAATCAAGGAATCAACTACACCAAAAAGGGGGAGTTTATTTAGATTTCTATAAGCTATGCCATATTTAAAGTTCGAGCCTTTCGCATCAAGGAGGAACAAAGAAGGAAAGTCAGTTATAAATGATACTGTGTTGGTGTATAAATATTTGACAAAACGTGCATTTTCATTGCTAATTTTTTATTAAATAAATATGAGCCTTTAAATTCACGTCAAAAAATGGACTCTACTCAGCCATACAGCTCTGACTATTATAAATATGAATGTATGTTTTGAGAATGCTATCAAATTACTCACAGTTACACACAATAGACACTGTAGCTAGCAGTGTTCTTACATCATTGATGCAGTGGTGAAATAAGCTGCATCACACATGTCAAAACAAATTATTTCTCACTTTGAAGTTTGTTTGTGCCAAATATGAGCCTAAGCTATAAAATGGGCCTCGGGCAAAGCATGAGGAAAAGACTATTGAGTTTATTTGATACGCCAAAATATTCCATAGTCAAACCACGTCCGACCTCTACGCAAATATCCACCAACTCAATACCAGAAGGAGTACCCTTACCTCCCTACGCTATCAATGGAATCCCTCCGCCAAGTTCTCCAAATCTTGTTGAAATTAAAAGTGCATCACGAATCAATTCCATGCGTGAAGCTGGAAAAATTGCAAGGAGTCTTTTAAATTCAGTTGAAGAGTTTATCAAACCAGGTAATTTTAAATAGATACACTAGTTTAGATAGTTTCACCCCTTTACTAATATTATCATCTTAGGAATCACTACGGATGAGATTGATGAAAGAATTCGTGATCTTTGTTTCCATAAATACGAGGTATATCCATCTCCACTCAACTACAAAGGTTTTCCCAAATCGGTTTGTACGTCTGTTAATAACGTTGCATGCCATGGAATCCCAGATAGTCGACCATTAGAAGAGGGGGATATCATCAATGTAGACATTACAATTTTCACAAAAGATAAAGTGCATGCAGACTGTTCAAAAACTTTTTCTGTCGGAGAGATCGATGAAAAAGCCAAGAGTCTCCTTTCCGTCGCAGAACAGGCGCTTTGGATTGGAATTAAAGAAGTCGAGCCTAATAAGCCCATTTATTCCATAGGGAAATCCATAGAAAATTTTGTAAAACTAAAAGGATATTGTGTCATTCCCATATTCACAGGACATGGGATTGGCTCTAACTTCCATGAATGTCCAGATATTTTCCATTTTGGTTATGAGGGAGATGATCTCTGTATGGCTCCTGGAATGACCTTTACCATTGAGCCCATTGTGGGTGAAAAGTCAGATGAAATTCGTATTCTACAGCAAGACGGTGATTATTTCATCCACATATATCTACATATATTTAAACATCCTATTAATATATTATATATTTGGTTTATATGTAGGTTGGACTGCCTTGAGTGTCGATAATAGTCGCTCAGCTCAGTTTGAGCATACAGTCCTTGTTACCGATTCTGGATTCGAAGTTTTAACTTGATGTACAGTTTAGTAATTATGATCATACAAATTCTGTTGAGAGACGCAATCAAGACTTTGTACATGAAGACTTTGAGAGTCATCGACACATTTGTGTTTCTTGAATGCGACCAAATTTAAAATTTATATAAAATATACATATATATATTTAAATATGAATTGTCTCTGTTTTTTTTTGATCAATTATGAGTTGCCATACTATTAAGATTAGCGTACAATTACAAGTGTATTATTTATTAACAAGGGAGATGAAGGGTCGTTATATTCAAAGGTATATATTTCATTCACTCTTTTTCATTTTACGGATTATTCTTAATTAATAATTTGATAGTGTATAGAAATAAAAAATTGAGAGCAGATAGCATTGAACTATTATTCATTCATTATTAGTTACTTAGTTGCATTCTGACGTAATGATGAGGGTTCATGAAAAGAGAGGGAATATTTTTTTAAAGAATAGGCATTTTTGGCCATAGTCAAAGTACTGCCGATTGAAACTGGGGGGGAAAGGAGGTTGTAGTCTGTAGAGAGTAGTAGATAGGCGGACGCGCAGAATCTGAAAAAGGAGGAGGAGAAAGAAAAGAGAAGGTGAGCTTGAGCTTGAGCTGGTGGTGAGAGAAGAGAAAAGAAGGCAGGCGAGGGCATACGGAGTTGGGCGGGAGGAATCCAAGTCTTGTTCATCCAAGGAGTGAGGGAAATCTAATCAAGTCGTGTTTGAAGTAGGTGGGTTAGCTGGAGGATCATAGATGAGGTTAGGAGATGTGTAGTGAGGGTGAGGATCGAGTGTCCTCCTCGTTGGAGGACGAGGAGAGTCAGAGTTTGAATGAGCGACTCCGTTCTCTCTGTAAAATGGGGGATGGGGAGGAACTTCGACAGTTACTCCGAAATCACGGATCTCGCGTGGATATCGACGGCCTCTCCGTGGAGGGTTGGACGTGTCTTCACGAAGTGATAACCCATGAGTGTCAGTTTTTGAGCGTGTCCCGTATCCTTGTGGAGGAAGGGGGTGCGAACGTGAATACCCAGGATGCTCACGGAGACTCTCCTCTTCATTCCACGCTCCTCTATCACAACGCAGACAACGCGAAGCTCCTTCTCAAAAATGGAGCTGATCTCAACCTAGTCAATGCTCTGGGAAGATATCCCATTCATGTGGCCGACGATCCAGAGTCACTCTCTTTAATTATCAATCATGAGCACTCGGAAGTAGATCGACAGGATCGAAATGGAAATACGCCGCTCCATTTTGCCGTTGTTTCCAAGGATAAGGAACGTGTCTCTCTCCTCATCTCCCATTCTGCCAATGTCAATATACAAAATACGTCTGGTTCATCTCCTCTACATCTTGTCAACGGGGACCTGGAAATTGCAACGGCTCTTCTAGCAAGTGGAGGAGCGGATCCTAATCTTCCAGATGCTTCGGGGAATACACCCCTTCATCTCTCTGTGAGAGGAAGGAATAAAGATGTTGTACGACTTTTTATGAATCACAACGGTAATCCTACTCTCAAAAATGCCGCCTCAAAAACTCCTCTGAATCTCGCAAAGGACAAAGAAATGAAACGCATCCTCGCAAAAAAATCAATGACTTCACCCTTTACTCTTACCATTAGTTTTACACCTAAAAAAACTCCAACCTTGAAATCACCACCCATCATAGATAAAGTTCTCTTGCCAGAAAAACCAAATACCCCTGGCATCCTACGAAAAAGGAAACGCACTTTTGATCAAAGTGAGGAAGAGCCTCTGAGAAAGGGACCTCGATTAACATTTAATGAAGTGGTCGACTATTCGGGTGTAGAAAATGTTGAAAACGAGAAAAGAGTTAAAATCCCACCAATCTATGTTGATCCTCCCTTCTCTTCAGATGAGGACTAGAGAGTATTATGAGATAAATATACATACATATATATATATATGTTTGTTTATTATTACCATTTATATCGATAATTATACTTATAGAAAGCAATTCATTCAGGGAGAACAGAGTCCTTAATGAGTGCTAGAGGATTTAGTTTGTGATATTTATAAATGTTAGTTATTCCCCTTGGTTTTATTATGAAACTCATTCTAAGAGGTGTATGGTGTTTTAAATTAGTCCATCTATACGAATGTGGATTTTATGTTTTTAAATAATTTATTAATATTTCGTCAATGTGTTATGTATTGATTTTCTTTTATTACTTTTTTCACATTTATTGTCAAATGCTTATATATTATATACATACGAAGAGATGCAGAAGTCTTAATATAATCAGTAAGACTGAATCATTCTGTGCAGTACTTATTCTTTACATTAAATTCTTGCTCCTTTAATTGTATCTCATCAGTCATGAGGCTGTAGCTATTGGTATTTATAATTAATTCATATTAATGAATAATGAATGAATGAATGATTGGTGTTTCTTTTTTTCCTATTGATTATTACTTATCGTATCATGTAAGCACATAATAAATACCCAGGATCAACTTACAATCATTACTGACTCTTTCTGCCCTACATAATTTATTTACCATTTCATAATAAAAGCGCAGTTCCTTTGCTTGCAGTCTTACTTCTATTGTTATTCGTGAACATACTCGGCTCTCCGTGTAGGGCTTTTGTAATCATGAGCAAAAGATTTAAATCAGTGATACGAAATGCGCGTAACATATCAATATTTTTGCATTAATGTCTTGACCCATGCAAAAAGTCTTTTTAGTTCGACGACTCCACAATCAGTTTCTCAAAAGATAAAGTATCAATTGAGACCATACAAGTATGTTAAGGTCGATGATTCAATTTCAAGCATTTATCTACATATATTGAGCAAAAGAAAAAAAGTTTGCTCAATTTAAAACGTAGTACACACCTAGCTAATAACCGATGATAAAAAAGTAAAGTAGCAAGTTTCTTCAAGGGATTAAATTCCATGCCTACGTATGGAAATCTAAACTTTTGTAAATCAAAAGACCCCTTAATTTTGTGCACAAAATTAATTTTTTAAATGTTAACAACCTGCACCAGTCATGGATTCCTTCTATAGATAGGAATTCAATTCCTTGTATATATACATACATATTATAAGTGACGCATCGAATATAATATTATTATCTAAAAATGTGGATACGAACATTCCTATTTGATGTTCACAAAATTTAGAAATTTGGGGATGTGTAGTATAATATTTTTAAAAATGTGGACAATTACCTACTTGCAAATACATATGTTAGTATTCGATAAGACTGACCATGTTTATGACCCACTGTTATATTTTCCTATTTGCAATTTTTCAAATTTGCATATTTAACTCCGTTTTTGTAAGTTTTGTCCTAGAACTCACGAAATATTTAAAAAAATAATAATCATCATCAATAATTATGATATTAATCATGTAATTTTTTTTACTGACGACTATAAATTAGGCCTAGAAAAGTCACTCATTTGCATGACCAAGTCGGCAGGGCTTTAATGCTCAAGTCAATCAAAGACAAGACGTGTGTCAAATCAGAAGTCGTGCAACTTTGTTTTAGAATTTATACGAAATTACAAATTAATTTATGAATACAACATATGCTTCCTTATCTCTACATACCTATGGGCTATTTTCTTAGAAAGAAGTTGTTGTTTTTCGAGTTACTACGAGTTATTTTCCAAAACGATGCACGAGCCCTGCAACTAATTAAATGACAAATCATAATTGATATATTTCATAATATCATCTCTGAATTTCTTGGATCATATCCTTCTATGTTTAAGATATCCAACAAATCAAATTCATCTAAATAATAAATACTTAAGGTAACTTTAGGCATGAACGACATAGCTCTGATAAGTCAGAGTGACAGTATACATACATAGAATTAATTAAATAAGGAAGAACATTTCTATTTTAAAATTGTAAAAATTATTATTATTATTATTTTTACAGATTTAGAAAACACCAGCTTGACATTTGAATTTAATTTGAAGGAACATTTTACTGAAGATGTCCTGTATAGAGACATTGAGTATAAGCTATTTCTGATGCAATTATTCCAAATTACAATTTCTTATAAATAATTTTCTTCATTGGAATCTTTGATTTATCTAGATACAAAATAAATACAGTAATGCTCTCAGAAAACCTTCTATCTTTTCCAAGCAATGACTTTCAACTTTCAAAATATGTATGTATACCCATGGAAATAATTGTTTTAAGAAAAATGCCTTATTAAAGCTTAATATTCTGTGAATCTGACAAATTCATGTCGATTTAATATGTAGATATATCATTTCAAAGACAATGACTTTTAGTTTACCTCGATTAGACATGAATTGGTATTTTTAGACTGTAGAGCATATGGAATTTAAATTTCTTTGTAAATGAATTTGTTATTATAATTAAAAATGTGAAACCATAAAGATTTCATCCTCTCTTAGTCATTACAATGAAATCAAAGAGAGGACTTCTTGAGCCAAATCACATTCATGAGAATTTTAACCTTCGAATAAGAACCTCACACAAAATAATAGCTTTATCGAGTAAAAAGGGGGACGTGTCAAGGAGTGAACCCCAAACACAACGGTTTGACATAGTCAAAACATTATAGTACTTTATTTTACTATTTTAAACTAAAAGTCATTGTCTTTAATGAGAGTCAATGCATGGAATTAAACTAATATGAACATATTATTTAGAATGTTGTGTAAAATATGATTTTTATATTTCGTATAACCAGACATCATTTCTGTGACCACTTCAGGATTTAAAACGTGGAAGGATTACACGTTTCACTCAGTATTTTCTCATCCCAATATATACAAACCCAATATTGACTTTATTAAGGTAGCACAGACATTGAAAACGTTAATAGCATTCTAACAGTTACTCATGATATTAGAGTAAACCATGTCTTCAAATATACAGAAACCAGCTGGAACTTCAAATGAATCTTTAGAAAACAGAATCAAATATACATCTATTTGAATGATACTTTATTGATTGATAAATTAATGAACAGATACATACATAATAGGTAGTTTACAATGAAATATATTTACAACGACAAAACAAGTATTGTATGTAGTTCTTTCAGAATACTTCTTTTTACTTCAAATTATTTGTAATTTAATTTTTTCATTTCCATATCTGTAAAATATACATCTTCAAATAAACTGAACAACAACATGTCAATATCATTTCACTTACGTTTTTTGATGGTTAAACGATTTTGATGTATCCTCCAATATATTTCAGGCCCTCTTACCCATCAGTGGTGGATTGATGCTATTTTTTTTCTATTGAACTCGTAAAATAAAAAGAGATTTTAGGCGAAAATACATAAATTTCTCTGAAAACTTCTGCAATCCTCAAAAATATATTAAATCTTTTCAAAGCAATGGATCTGATCCACATCTTAAATGAGAGCCTGAATCCATATCATTCTCTAAATCATCGTTTTTTAATGAAATATGGAAGACAGCAAAGCAATGAATGTAATAGGAACATTGACTCGAAGTAATATAAAAGATAGTTTTTATCATGTCAACTCTTGGTCTGAGAACCCAAGTAGATATAAAAGAAGCTTTGAATATCATTGGTGCAATGTCTGTTGATTTGGTAAAATGTTTTGTCTAAGTGTACATACATGCAATTTCATGGAAATAATACAGCTCTAATTTCATTTCATCAAAAATTTCTTTCTGAAGAACTCATATTTGGGTTTGTTCAAGTTTATGGATTGAGGAGATGAAGGATGACGTTTATTTTGTAGATCGCTGATAACACTTGAATGGATTTTGCTGAGTCCCTTTAATGATATATTCGTATATATAGATTCGTATGCAACTTGTCTGAACTCATTTACGTTTAATAAAGATTATATACATAAGTGTCCTCAGTATGGAAAAGAAGCTTGCCAAAGCACTTGATTTGGGCATTTTTATAGAACGATGTTATGTATATATATATATATTATGTTTAACAACTTATTTCATTTTGTCTATTATAAGTAATTGACCAGTTGAATGTAACAGAAGTGTATTTGACGCGCATCAAAAGCTGCAACAATGTCATGCAACCTTTTCTTTAATTTTGGTTCCTTAATTTCTTTTACCTTTATTAAAGTGATTGTATGTAAAAAAAAAAAAACCATATTTTCCCTATATACATATAAGCCATCATATATAAGCATTGAAAAGAAAATGTTTGATTATAGACATTTTTTTCCATGTTTTACCAATTTTTCTGTAGTACAGGGCAAAGTAAAGAAACTATAAATATCATTTATTTCGTTGAAAGGTAAAAATTATGTTTGAATTAAATACCAAAATTCAAATATATAAAAAATTAAAGCTTGCAAAAACCAACAACAATCCTAAAATTATATATAATCAAGGGTTTGCAGTCATTGTTATCTTCTTACATTTTGATGGATCCAGTTAAAGTTCTTGCTTAATATTTGGCAAGAAACATCTTCAAAAATAAGAAAAATCCCTCAATGGTAGGTTCAAAATCTTATAGAACAAATGGGATTGGATCCACGAGTAGACATAATTGTCTGAATGTTTGAGATTTATCAATATAACTGTCAAAATTTCAAAACTCTTAGTAAATTACTTATTTGAAGAGGCATACATACAATAAAAATGTTGAAACTTCTTTCTCTAAATATTGGAATGCAAAGACGAGGATACATACCTAGAATTTAGTAGTAATAGAATCCTGCTTTCTTATATATTTAGATATAAAACTTCTTCATGATATTGAATGATGATTTGTAGGTAACTAAATGACTATCTTATCACAAAAGTACATACCTACAGATAGGTCTTCTTTCTTAAACCTTCACATAGTTAAATTTGTAATATATATATATATATATATATATATATATATGACTTATAACAAAGAAGAAAATTAAAAATTATAATTTGTAGAAAATGAAAATAAATATTCAATTTTTGAAAAAAAAAATCATCAGTCATTAAGAGGCTTTCAAGCTCTTCGGATCTCTTTCTCCTGAATGGAGGGTGAGCTATTGAAGACTTTTTCTTCAGATGCTCTCTTTATAGAGATTTCATAATAGACTCAAATTCAATTCAAATTATTTTTTTCTGGGCCTTCCCCATTCCACTTTGTGAGTGAAGGAAGTGAGCTCCTTAATTAATTCCTTGTTTTGTATCCAAGTTTATTTGATTATCTGACAATTTGTTTGCTATTGGCCCTTCCATTCGGAGATTTGATTCTGGAGAGTGAGACACACCTTTTTATTGGCGACAAAAGAGTAAAATAAAGTGCTAAAAGGTCTTGACTATGTCAAACCGTTGTGTTTGGGGTTCACACCTTGATACGTCCCCCTTTTTACTCGATAAAGCTATTATTTTGTGTGAGGTTCTCATTCGAAGGTTAAAATTCTCATGAATGTGATTTGGCTCAAGAAGTCCTCTCTTTGATTTCATTGTAATGACTAAGAGAGGATGAAATCTTTATGGTTTCACATTTTTAATTATAATAACAAATTCATTTACAAGGAAATTTAAATTCCATATGCTCTACAGTCTAAAAATACCAATTCATGTCTAATCGAGGTAAACTAAAAGTCATTGTCTTTGAAATGATATATCTACATATTAAATCGACATGAATTTGTCAGATTCACAGAATATTAAGCTTTTATAAGGCATTTTTCTTGCAGCGAAAAAACAATTATTTCTATGGGTATACATACATATTTTGAAAGTTGAAAGTCATTGCTTGGAAAAGATAGAAGGTTTTCTGAGAGCAATACTGTATTTATTTTGTATCTAGATACATCAAAGACTCCAATGAAGAAAATTATTTATATTATTCTAGCTTGAATTAAATCGGATCCATGTACATCTATTTTACTTTAAAGTATTTAATTATTTCTTTGTTTTGGATAAAATATACCGAAATTGAATTCAAAGGTCATTATCATATGGATATAAATATATACATATAGGTATCTAGAAGAAGAGTGAAGTGGCTTTAATGAGAGTCAATGCATGGAATTAAACTAATATGAACATATTATTTAGAATGTTGTGTAAAATATGATTTTTATATTTCGTATAACCAGACATCATTTCTGTGACCACTTCAGGATTTAAAACGTGGAAGGATTACACGTTTCACTCAGTATTTTCTCATCCCAATATATACAAACCCAATATTGACTTTATTAAGGTAGCACAGACATTGAAAACGTTAATAGCATTCTAACAGTTACTCATGATATTAGAGTAAACCATGTCTTCAAATATACAGAAACCAGCTGGAACTTCAAATGAATCTTTAGAAAACAGAATCAAATATACATCTATTTGAATGATACTTTATTGATTGATAAATTAATGAACAGATACATACATAATAGGTAGTTTACAATGAAATATATTTACAACGACAAAACAAGTATTGTATGTAGTTCTTTCAGAATACTTCTTTTTACTTCAAATTATTTGTAATTTAATTTTTTCATTTCCATATCTGTAAAATATACATCTTCAAATAAACTGAACAACAACATGTCAATATCATTTCACTTACGTTTTTTGATGGTTAAACGATTTTGATGTATCCTCCAATATATTTCAGGCCCTCTTACCCATCAGTGGTGGATTGATGCTATTTTTTTTCTATTGAACTCGTAGAATAAAAAGAGATTTTAGGCGAAAATACATAAATTTCTCTGAAAACTTCTGCAATCCTCAAAAATATATTAAATCTTTTCAAAGCAATGGATCTGATCCACATCTTAAATGAGAGCCTGAATCCATATCATTCTCTAAATCATCGTTTTTTAATGAAATATGGAAGACAGCAAAGCAATGAATGTAATAGGAACATTGACTCGAAGTAATATAAAAGATAGTTTTTATCATGTCAACTCTTGGTCTGAGAACCCAAGTAGATATAAAAGAAGCTTTGAATATCATTGGTGCAATGTCTGTTGATTTGGTAAAATGTTTTGTCTAAGTGTACATACATGCAATTTCATGGAAATAATACAGCTCTAATTTCATTTCATCAAAAATTTCTTTCTGAAGAACTCATATTTGGGTTTGTTCAAGTTTATGGATTGAGGAGATGAAGGATGACGTTTATTTTGTAGATCGCTGATAACACTTGAATGGATTTTGCTGAGTCCCTTTAATGATATATTCGTATATATAGATTCGTATGCAACTTGTCTGAACTCATTTACGTTTAATAAAGATTATATACATAAGTGTCCTCAGTATGGAAAAGAAGCTTGCCAAAGCACTTGATTTGGGCATTTTTATAGAACGATGTTATGTATATATATATATATTATGTTTAACAACTTATTTCATTTTGTCTATTATAAGTAATTGACCAGTTGAATGTAACAGAAGTGTATTTGACGCGCATCAAAAGCTGCAACAATGTCATGCAACCTTTTCTTTAATTTTGGTTCCTTAATTTCTTTTACCTTTATTAAAGTGATTGTATGTAAAAAAAAAAAAACCATATTTTCCCTATATACATATAAGCCATCATATATAAGCATTGAAAAGAAAATGTTTGATTATAGACATTTTTTTCCATGTTTTACCAATTTTTCTGTAGTACAGGGCAAAGTAAAGAAACTATAAATATCATTTATTTCGTTGAAAGGTAAAAATTATGTTTGAATTAAATACCAAAATTCAAATATATAAAAAATTAAAGCTTGCAAAAACCAACAACAATCCTAAAATTATATATAATCAAGGGTTTGCAGTCATTGTTATCTTCTTACATTTTGATGGATCCAGTTAAAGTTCTTGCTTAATATTTGGCAAGAAACATCTTCAAAAATAAGAAAAATCCCTCAATGGTAGGTTCAAAATCTTATAGAACAAATGGGATTGGATCCACGAGTAGACATAATTGTCTGAATGTTTGAGATTTATCAATATAACTGTCAAAATTTCAAAACTCTTAGTAAATTACTTATTTGAAGAGGCATACATACAATAAAAATGTTGAAACTTCTTTCTCTAAATATTGGAATGCAAAGACGAGGATACATACCTAGAATTTAGTAGTAATAGAATCCTGCTTTCTTATATATTTAGATATAAAACTTCTTCATGATATTGAATGATGATTTGTAGGTAACTAAATGACTATCTTATCACAAAAGTACATACCTACAGATAGGTCTTCTTTCTTAAACCTTCACATAGTTAAATTTGTAATATATATATATATATATATATGACTTATAACAAAGAAGAAAATTAAAAATTATAATTTGTAGAAAATGAAAATAAATATTCAATTTTTGAAAAAAAAAATCATCAGTCATTAAGAGGCTTTCAAGCTCTTCGGATCTCTTTCTCCTGAATGGAGGGTGAGCTATTGAAGACTTTTTCTTCAGATGCTCTCTTTATAGAGATTTCTTAATAGACTCAAATTCAATTCAAATTATTTTTTTCTGGGCCTTCCCCATTCCACTTTGTGAGTGAAGGAAGTGAGCTCCTTAATTAATTCCTTGTTTTGTATCCAAGTTTATTTGATTATCTGACAATTTGTTTGCTATTGGCCCTTCCATTCGGAGATTTGATTCTGGAGAGTGAGACACACCTTTTTATTGGCGACAAAAGAGTAAAATAAAGTACTAAAAGGTCTTGACTATGTCAAACCGTTGTGTTTGGGGTTCACACCTTGATACGTCCCCCTTTTTACTCGATAAAGCTATTATTTTGTGTGAGGTTCTCATTCGAAGGTTAAAATTCTCATGAATGTGATTTGGCTCAAGAAGTCCTCTCTTTGATTTCATTGTAATGACTAAGAGAGGATGAAATCTTTATGGTTTCACATTTTTAATTATAATAACAAATTCATTTACAAGGAAATTTAAATTCCATATGCTCTACAGTCTAAAAATACCAATTCATGTCTAATCGAGGTAAACTAAAAGTCATTGTCTTTGAAATGATATATCTACATATTAAATCGACATGAATTTGTCAGATTCACAGAATATTAAGCTTTTATAAGGCATTTTTCTTGCAGCGAAAAAACAATTATTTCTATGGGTATACATACATATTTTGAAAGTTGAAAGTCATTGCTTGGAAAAGATAGAAGGTTTTCTGAGAGCAATACTGTATTTATTTTGTATCTAGATACATCAAAGACTCCAATGAAGAAAATTATTTATATTATTCTAGCTTGAATTAAATCGGATCCATGTACATCTATTTTACTTTAAAGTATTTAATTATTTCTTTGTTTTGGATAAAATATACCGAAATTGAATTCAAAGGTCATTATCATATGGATATAAATATATACATATAGGTATCTAGAAGAAGAGTGAAGTGGCTTTAATGAGAGTCAATGCATGGAATTAAACTAATATGAACATATTATTTAGAATGTTGTGTAAAATATGATTTTTATATTTCGTATAACCAGACATCATTTCTGTGACCACTTCAGGATTTAAAACGTGGAAGGATTACACGTTTCACTCAGTATTTTCTCATCCCAATATATACAAACCCAATATTGACTTTATTAAGGTAGCACAGACATTGAAAACGTTAATAGCATTCTAACAGTTACTCATGATATTAGAGTAAACCATGTCTTCAAATATACAGAAACCAGCTGGAACTTCAAATGAATCTTTAGAAAACAGAATCAAATATACATCTATTTGAATGATACTTTATTGATTGATAAATTAATGAACAGATACATACATAATAGGTAGTTTACAATGAAATATATTTACAACGACAAAACAAGTATTGTATGTAGTTCTTTCAGAATACTTCTTTTTACTTCAAATTATTTGTAATTTAATTTTTTCATTTCCATATCTGTAAAATATACATCTTCAAATAAACTGAACAACAACATGTCAATATCATTTCACTTACGTTTTTTGATGGTTAAACGATTTTGATGTATCCTCCAATATATTTCAGGCCCTCTTACCCATCAGTGGTGGATTGATGCTATTTTTTTTCTATTGAACTCGTAAAATAAAAAGAGATTTTAGGCGAAAATACATAAATTTCTCTGAAAACTTCTGCAATCCTCAAAAATATATTAAATCTTTTCAAAGCAATGGATCTGATCCACATCTTAAATGAGAGCCTGAATCCATATTATTCTCTAAATCATCGTTTTTTAATGAAATATGGAAGACAGCAAAGCAATGAATGTAATAGGAACATTGACTCGAAGTAATATAAAAGATAGTTTTTATCATGTCAACTCTTGGTCTGAGAACCCAAGTAGATATAAAAGAAGCTTTGAATATCATTGGTGCAATGTCTGTTGATTTGGTAAAATGTTTTGTCTAAGTGTACATACATGCAATTTCATGGAAATAATACAGCTCTAATTTCATTTCATCAAAAATTTCTTTCTGAAGAACTCATATTTGGGTTTGTTCAAGTTTATGGATTGAGGAGATGAAGGATGACGTTTATTTTGTAGATCGCTGATAACACTTGAATGGATTTTGCTGAGTCCCTTTAATGATATATTCGTATATATAGATTCGTATGCAACTTGTCTGAACTCATTTACGTTTAATAAAGATTATATACATAAGTGTCCTCAGTATGGAAAAGAAGCTTGCCAAAGCACTTGATTTGGGCATTTTTATAGAACGATGTTATGTATATATATATATATTATGTTTAACAACTTATTTCATTTTGTCTATTATAAGTAATTGACCAGTTGAATGTAACAGAAGTGTATTTGACGCGCATCAAAAGCTGCAACAATGTCATGCAACCTTTTCTTTAATTTTGGTTCCTTAATTTCTTTTACCTTTATTAAAGTGATTGTATGTAAAAAAAAAAAACCATATTTTCCCTATATACATATAAGCCATCATATATAAGCATTGAAAAGAAAATGTTTGATTATAGACATTTTTTTCCATGTTTTACCAATTTTTCTGTAGTACAGGGCAAAGTAAAGAAACTATAAATATCATTTATTTCGTTGAAAGGTAAAAATTATGTTTGAATTAAATACCAAAATTCAAATATATAAAAAATTAAAGCTTGCAAAAACCAACAACAATCCTAAAATTATATATAATCAAGGGTTTGCAGTCATTGTTATCTTCTTACATTTTGATGGATCCAGTTAAAGTTCTTGCTTAATATTTGGCAAGAAACATCTTCAAAAATAAGAAAAATCCCTCAATGGTAGGTTCAAAATCTTATAGAACAAATGGGATTGGATCCACGAGTAGACATAATTGTCTGAATGTTTGAGATTTATCAATATAACTGTCAAAATTTCAAAACTCTTAGTAAATTACTTATTTGAAGAGGCATACATACAATAAAAATGTTGAAACTTCTTTCTCTAAATATTGGAATGCAAAGACGAGGATACATACCTAGAATTTAGTAGTAATAGAATCCTGCTTTCTTATATATTTAGATATAAAACTTCTTCATGATATTGAATGATGATTTGTAGGTAACTAAATGACTATCTTATCACAAAAGTACATACCTACAGATAGGTCTTCTTTCTTAAACCTTCACATAGTTAAATTTGTAATATATATATATATATATATATATATATATATGACTTATAACAAAGAAGAAAATTAAAAATTATAATTTGTAGAAAATGAAAATAAATATTCAATTTTTGAAAAAAAAAATCATCAGTCATTAAGAGGCTTTCAAGCTCTTCGGATCTCTTTCTCCTGAATGGAGGGTGAGCTATTGAAGACTTTTTCTTCAGATGCTCTCTTTATAGAGATTTCATAATAGACTCAAATTCAATTCAAATTATTTTTTTCTGGGCCTTCCCCATTCCACTTTGTGAGTGAAGGAAGTGAGCTCCTTAATTAATTCCTTGTTTTGTATCCAAGTTTATTTGATTATCTGACAATTTGTTTGCTATTGGCCCTTCCATTCGGAGATTTGATTCTGGAGAGTGAGACACACCTTTTTATTGGCGACAAAAGAGTAAAATAAAGTACTAAAAGGTCTTGACTATGTCAAACCGTTGTGTTTGGGGTTCACACCTTGATACGT
Organism: Lepeophtheirus nordmannii; assembly: GCA_963680855.1. Lineage (NCBI taxonomy): Eukaryota > Metazoa > Arthropoda > Copepoda > Siphonostomatoida > Caligidae > Lepeophtheirus > Lepeophtheirus nordmannii. Next base: position 31,356,664 of record OY804524.1, on the reverse strand, counting down.
CCCCCTTTTTACTCGATAAAGCTATTATTTTGTGTGAGGTTCTCATTCGAAGGTTAAAATTCTCATGAATGTGATTTGGCTCAAGAAGTCCTCTCTTTGATTTCATTGTAATGACTAAGAGAGGATGAAATCTTTATGGTTTCACATTTTTAATTATAATAACAAATTCATTTACAAGGAAATTTAAATTCCATATGCTCTACAGTCTAAAAATACCAATTCATGTCTAATCGAGGTAAACTAAAAGTCATTGTCTTTGAAATGATATATCTACATATTAAATCGACATGAATTTGTCAGATTCACAGAATATTAAGCTTTTATAAGGCATTTTTCTTGCAGCGAAAAAACAATTATTTCTATGGGTATACATACATATTTTGAAAGTTGAAAGTCATTGCTTGGAAAAGATAGAAGGTTTTCTGAGAGCAATACTGTATTTATTTTGTATCTAGATACATCAAAGACTCCAATGAAGAAAATTATTTATATTATTCTAGCTTGAATTAAATCGGATCCATGTACATCTATTTTACTTTAAAGTATTTAATTATTTCTTTGTTTTGGATAAAATATACCGAAATTGAATTCAAAGGTCATTATCATATGGATATAAATATATACATATAGGTATCTAGAAGAAGAGTGAAGTGGCTTTAATGAGAGTCAATGCATGGAATTAAACTAATATGAACATATTATTTAGAATGTTGTGTAAAATATGATTTTTATATTTCGTATAACCAGACATCATTTCTGTGACCACTTCAGGATTTAAAACGTGGAAGGATTACACGTTTCACTCAGTATTTTCTCATCCCAATATATACAAACCCAATATTGACTTTATTAAGGTAGCACAGACATTGAAAACGTTAATAGCATTCTAACAGTTACTCATGATATTAGAGTAAACCATGTCTTCAAATATACAGAAACCAGCTGGAACTTCAAATGAATCTTTAGAAAACAGAATCAAATATACATCTATTTGAATGATACTTTATTGATTGATAAATTAATGAACAGATACATACATAATAGGTAGTTTACAATGAAATATATTTACAACGACAAAACAAGTATTGTATGTAGTTCTTTCAGAATACTTCTTTTTACTTCAAATTATTTGTAATTTAATTTTTTCATTTCCATATCTGTAAAATATACATCTTCAAATAAACTGAACAACAACATGTCAATATCATTTCACTTACGTTTTTTGATGGTTAAACGATTTTGATGTATCCTCCAATATATTTCAGGCCCTCTTACCCATCAGTGGTGGATTGATGCTATTTTTTTTCTATTGAACTCGTAGAATAAAAAGAGATTTTAGGCGAAAATACATAAATTTCTCTGAAAACTTCTGCAATCCTCAAAAATATATTAAATCTTTTCAAAGCAATGGATCTGATCCACATCTTAAATGAGAGCCTGAATCCATATCATTCTCTAAATCATCGTTTTTTAATGAAATATGGAAGACAGCAAAGCAATGAATGTAATAGGAACATTGACTCGAAGTAATATAAAAGATAGTTTTTATCATGTCAACTCTTGGTCTGAGAACCCAAGTAGATATAAAAGAAGCTTTGAATATCATTGGTGCAATGTCTGTTGATTTGGTAAAATGTTTTGTCTAAGTGTACATACATGCAATTTCATGGAAATAATACAGCTCTAATTTCATTTCATCAAAAATTTCTTTCTGAAGAACTCATATTTGGGTTTGTTCAAGTTTATGGATTGAGGAGATGAAGGATGACGTTTATTTTGTAGATCGCTGATAACACTTGAATGGATTTTGCTGAGTCCCTTTAATGATATATTCGTATATATAGATTCGTATGCAACTTGTCTGAACTCATTTACGTTTAATAAAGATTATATACATAAGTGTCCTCAGTATGGAAAAGAAGCTTGCCAAAGCACTTGATTTGGGCATTTTTATAGAACGATGTTATGTATATATATATATATTATGTTTAACAACTTATTTCATTTTGTCTATTATAAGTAATTGACCAGTTGAATGTAACAGAAGTGTATTTGACGCGCATCAAAAGCTGCAACAATGTCATGCAACCTTTTCTTTAATTTTGGTTCCTTAATTTCTTTTACCTTTATTAAAGTGATTGTATGTAAAAAAAAAAAAACCATATTTTCCCTATATACATATAAGCCATCATATATAAGCATTGAAAAGAAAATGTTTGATTATAGACATTTTTTTCCATGTTTTACCAATTTTTCTGTAGTACAGGGCAAAGTAAAGAAACTATAAATATCATTTATTTCGTTGAAAGGTAAAAATTATGTTTGAATTAAATACCAAAATTCAAATATATAAAAAATTAAAGCTTGCAAAAACCAACAACAATCCTAAAATTATATATAATCAAGGGTTTGCAGTCATTGTTATCTTCTTACATTTTGATGGATCCAGTTAAAGTTCTTGCTTAATATTTGGCAAGAAACATCTTCAAAAATAAGAAAAATCCCTCAATGGTAGGTTCAAAATCTTATAGAACAAATGGGATTGGATCCACGAGTAGACATAATTGTCTGAATGTTTGAGATTTATCAATATAACTGTCAAAATTTCAAAACTCTTAGTAAATTACTTATTTGAAGAGGCATACATACAATAAAAATGTTGAAACTTCTTTCTCTAAATATTGGAATGCAAAGACGAGGATACATACCTAGAATTTAGTAGTAATAGAATCCTGCTTTCTTATATATTTAGATATAAAACTTCTTCATGATATTGAATGATGATTTGTAGGTAACTAAATGACTATCTTATCACAAAAGTACATACCTACAGATAGGTCTTCTTTCTTAAACCTTCACATAGTTAAATTTGTAATATATATATATATATATATATGACTTATAACAAAGAAGAAAATTAAAAATTATAATTTGTAGAAAATGAAAATAAATATTCAATTTTTGAAAAAAAAAATCATCAGTCATTAAGAGGCTTTCAAGCTCTTCGGATCTCTTTCTCCTGAATGGAGGGTGAGCTATTGAAGACTTTTTCTTCAGATGCTCTCTTTATAGAGATTTCTTAATAGACTCAAATTCAATTCAAATTATTTTTTTCTGGGCCTTCCCCATTCCACTTTGTGAGTGAAGGAAGTGAGCTCCTTAATTAATTCCTTGTTTTGTATCCAAGTTTATTTGATTATCTGACAATTTGTTTGCTATTGGCCCTTCCATTCGGAGATTTGATTCTGGAGAGTGAGACACACCTTTTTATTGGCGACAAAAGAGTAAAATAAAGTACTAAAAGGTCTTGACTATGTCAAACCGTTGTGTTTGGGGTTCACACCTTGATACGTCCCCCTTTTTACTCGATAAAGCTATTATTTTGTGTGAGGTTCTCATTCGAAGGTTAAAATTCTCATGAATGTGATTTGGCTCAAGAAGTCCTCTCTTTGATTTCATTGTAATGACTAAGAGAGGATGAAATCTTTATGGTTTCACATTTTTAATTATAATAACAAATTCATTTACAAGGAAATTTAAATTCCATATGCTCTACAGTCTAAAAATACCAATTCATGTCTAATCGAGGTAAACTAAAAGTCATTGTCTTTGAAATGATATATCTACATATTAAATCGACATGAATTTGTCAGATTCACAGAATATTAAGCTTTTATAAGGCATTTTTCTTGCAGCGAAAAAACAATTATTTCTATGGGTATACATACATATTTTGAAAGTTGAAAGTCATTGCTTGGAAAAGATAGAAGGTTTTCTGAGAGCAATACTGTATTTATTTTGTATCTAGATACATCAAAGACTCCAATGAAGAAAATTATTTATATTATTCTAGCTTGAATTAAATCGGATCCATGTACATCTATTTTACTTTAAAGTATTTAATTATTTCTTTGTTTTGGATAAAATATACCGAAATTGAATTCAAAGGTCATTATCATATGGATATAAATATATACATATAGGTATCTAGAAGAAGAGTGAAGTGGCTTTAATGAGAGTCAATGCATGGAATTAAACTAATATGAACATATTATTTAGAATGTTGTGTAAAATATGATTTTTATATTTCGTATAACCAGACATCATTTCTGTGACCACTTCAGGATTTAAAACGTGGAAGGATTACACGTTTCACTCAGTATTTTCTCATCCCAATATATACAAACCCAATATTGACTTTATTAAGGTAGCACAGACATTGAAAACGTTAATAGCATTCTAACAGTTACTCATGATATTAGAGTAAACCATGTCTTCAAATATACAGAAACCAGCTGGAACTTCAAATGAATCTTTAGAAAACAGAATCAAATATACATCTATTTGAATGATACTTTATTGATTGATAAATTAATGAACAGATACATACATAATAGGTAGTTTACAATGAAATATATTTACAACGACAAAACAAGTATTGTATGTAGTTCTTTCAGAATACTTCTTTTTACTTCAAATTATTTGTAATTTAATTTTTTCATTTCCATATCTGTAAAATATACATCTTCAAATAAACTGAACAACAACATGTCAATATCATTTCACTTACGTTTTTTGATGGTTAAACGATTTTGATGTATCCTCCAATATATTTCAGGCCCTCTTACCCATCAGTGGTGGATTGATGCTATTTTTTTTCTATTGAACTCGTAAAATAAAAAGAGATTTTAGGCGAAAATACATAAATTTCTCTGAAAACTTCTGCAATCCTCAAAAATATATTAAATCTTTTCAAAGCAATGGATCTGATCCACATCTTAAATGAGAGCCTGAATCCATATCATTCTCTAAATCATCGTTTTTTAATGAAATATGGAAGACAGCAAAGCAATGAATGTAATAGGAACATTGACTCGAAGTAATATAAAAGATAGTTTTTATCATGTCAACTCTTGGTCTGAGAACCCAAGTAGATATAAAAGAAGCTTTGAATATCATTGGTGCAATGTCTGTTGATTTGGTAAAATGTTTTGTCTAAGTGTACATACATGCAATTTCATGGAAATAATACAGCTCTAATTTCATTTCATCAAAAATTTCTTTCTGAAGAACTCATATTTGGGTTTGTTCAAGTTTATGGATTGAGGAGATGAAGGATGACGTTTATTTTGTAGATCGCTGATAACACTTGAATGGATTTTGCTGAGTCCCTTTAATGATATATTCGTATATATAGATTCGTATGCAACTTGTCTGAACTCATTTACGTTTAATAAAGATTATATACATAAGTGTCCTCAGTATGGAAAAGAAGCTTGCCAAAGCACTTGATTTGGGCATTTTTATAGAACGATGTTATGTATATATATATATATTATGTTTAACAACTTATTTCATTTTGTCTATTATAAGTAATTGACCAGTTGAATGTAACAGAAGTGTATTTGACGCGCATCAAAAGCTGCAACAATGTCATGCAACCTTTTCTTTAATTTTGGTTCCTTAATTTCTTTTACCTTTATTAAAGTGATTGTATGTAAAAAAAAAAAACCATATTTTCCCTATATACATATAAGCCATCATATATAAGCATTGAAAAGAAAATGTTTGATTATAGACATTTTTTTCCATGTTTTACCAATTTTTCTGTAGTACAGGGCAAAGTAAAGAAACTATAAATATCATTTATTTCGTTGAAAGGTAAAAATTATGTTTGAATTAAATACCAAAATTCAAATATATAAAAAATTAAAGCTTGCAAAAACCAACAACAATCCTAAAATTATATATAATCAAGGGTTTGCAGTCATTGTTATCTTCTTACATTTTGATGGATCCAGTTAAAGTTCTTGCTTAATATTTGGCAAGAAACATCTTCAAAAATAAGAAAAATCCCTCAATGGTAGGTTCAAAATCTTATAGAACAAATGGGATTGGATCCACGAGTAGACATAATTGTCTGAATGTTTGAGATTTATCAATATAACTGTCAAAATTTCAAAACTCTTAGTAAATTACTTATTTGAAGAGGCATACATACAATAAAAATGTTGAAACTTCTTTCTCTAAATATTGGAATGCAAAGACGAGGATACATACCTAGAATTTAGTAGTAATAGAATCCTGCTTTCTTATATATTTAGATATAAAACTTCTTCATGATATTGAATGATGATTTGTAGGTAACTAAATGACTATCTTATCACAAAAGTACATACCTACAGATAGGTCTTCTTTCTTAAACCTTCACATAGTTAAATTTGTAATATATATATATATATATATATATGACTTATAACAAAGAAGAAAATTAAAAATTATAATTTGTAGAAAATGAAAATAAATATTCAATTTTTGAAAAAAAAAATCATCAGTCATTAAGAGGCTTTCAAGCTCTTCGGATCTCTTTCTCCTGAATGGAGGGTGAGCTATTGAAGACTTTTTCTTCAGATGCTCTCTTTATAGAGATTTCTTAATAGACTCAAATTCAATTCAAATTATTTTTTTCTGGGCCTTCCCCATTCCACTTTGTGAGTGAAGGAAGTGAGCTCCTTAATTAATTCCTTGTTTTGTATCCAAGTTTATTTGATTATCTGACAATTTGTTTGCTATTGGCCCTTCCATTCGGAGATTTGATTCTGGAGAGTGAGACACACCTTTTTATTGGCGACAAAAGAGTAAAATAAAGTACTAAAAGGTCTTGACTATGTCAAACCGTTGTGTTTGGGGTTCACACCTTGATACGTCCCCCTTTTTACTCGATAAAGCTATTATTTTGTGTGAGGTTCTCATTCGAAGGTTAAAATTCTCATGAATGTGATTTGGCTCAAGAAGTCCTCTCTTTGATTTCATTGTAATGACTAAGAGAGGATGAAATCTTTATGGTTTCACATTTTTAATTATAATAACAAATTCATTTACAAGGAAATTTAAATTCCATATGCTCTACAGTCTAAAAATACCAATTCATGTCTAATCGAGGTAAACTAAAAGTCATTGTCTTTGAAATGATATATCTACATATTAAATCGACATGAATTTGTCAGATTCACAGAATATTAAGCTTTTATAAGGCATTTTTCTTGCAGCGAAAAAACAATTATTTCTATGGGTATACATACATATTTTGAAAGTTGAAAGTCATTGCTTGGAAAAGATAGAAGGTTTTCTGAGAGCAATACTGTATTTATTTTGTATCTAGATACATCAAAGACTCCAATGAAGAAAATTATTTATATTATTCTAGCTTGAATTAAATCGGATCCATGTACATCTATTTTACTTTAAAGTATTTAATTATTTCTTTGTTTTGGATAAAATATACCGAAATTGAATTCAAAGGTCATTATCATATGGATATAAATATATACATATAGGTATCTAGAAGAAGAGTGAAGTGGCTTTAATGAGAGTCAATGCATGGAATTAAACTAATATGAACATATTATTTAGAATGTTGTGTAAAATATGATTTTTATATTTCGTATAACCAGACATCATTTCTGTGACCACTTCAGGATTTAAAACGTGGAAGGATTACACGTTTCACTCAGTATTTTCTCATCCCAATATATACAAACCCAATATTGACTTTATTAAGGTAGCACAGACATTGAAAACGTTAATAGCATTCTAACAGTTACTCATGATATTAGAGTAAACCATGTCTTCAAATATACAGAAACCAGCTGGAACTTCAAATGAATCTTTAGAAAACAGAATCAAATATACATCTATTTGAATGATACTTTATTGATTGATAAATTAATGAACAGATACATACATAATAGGTAGTTTACAATGAAATATATTTACAACGACAAAACAAGTATTGTATGTAGTTCTTTCAGAATACTTCTTTTTACTTCAAATTATTTGTAATTTAATTTTTTCATTTCCATATCTGTAAAATATACATCTTCAAATAAACTGAACAACAACATGTCAATATCATTTCACTTACGTTTTTTGATGGTTAAACGATTTTGATGTATCCTCCAATATATTTCAGGCCCTCTTACCCATCAGTGGTGGATTGATGCTATTTTTTTTCTATTGAACTCGTAAAATAAAAAGAGATTTTAGGCGAAAATACATAAATTTCTCTGAAAACTTCTGCAATCCTCAAAAATATATTAAATCTTTTCAAAGCAATGGATCTGATCCACATCTTAAATGAGAGCCTGAATCCATATCATTCTCTAAATCATCGTTTTTTAATGAAATATGGAAGACAGCAAAGCAATGAATGTAATAGGAACATTGACTCGAAGTAATATAAAAGATAGTTTTTATCATGTCAACTCTTGGTCTGAGAACCCAAGTAGATATAAAAGAAGCTTTGAATATCATTGGTGCAATGTCTGTTGATTTGGTAAAATGTTTTGTCTAAGTGTACATACATGCAATTTCATGGAAATAATACAGCTCTAATTTCATTTCATCAAAAATTTCTTTCTGAAGAACTCATATTTGGGTTTGTTCAAGTTTATGGATTGAGGAGATGAAGGATGACGTTTATTTTGTAGATCGCTGATAACACTTGAATGGATTTTGCTGAGTCCCTTTAATGATATATTCGTATATATAGATTCGTATGCAACTTGTCTGAACTCATTTACGTTTAATAAAGATTATATACATAAGTGTCCTCAGTATGGAAAAGAAGCTTGCCAAAGCACTTGATTTGGGCATTTTTATAGAACGATGTTATGTATATATATATATATATTATGTTTAACAACTTATTTCATTTTGTCTATTATAAGTAATTGACCAGTTGAATGTAACAGAAGTGTATTTGACGCGCATCAAAAGCTGCAACAATGTCATGCAACCTTTTCTTTAATTTTGGTTCCTTAATTTCTTTTACCTTTATTAAAGTGATTGTATGTAAAAAAAAAAAACCATATTTTCCCTATATACATATAAGCCATCATATATAAGCATTGAAAAGAAAATGTTTGATTATAGACATTTTTTTCCATGTTTTACCAATTTTTCTGTAGTACAGGGCAAAGTAAAGAAACTATAAATATCATTTATTTCGTTGAAAGGTAAAAATTATGTTTGAATTAAATACCAAAATTCAAATATATAAAAAATTAAAGCTTGCAAAAACCAACAACAATCCTAAAATTATATATAATCAAGGGTTTGCAGTCATTGTTATCTTCTTACATTTTGATGGATCCAGTTAAAGTTCTTGCTTAATATTTGGCAAGAAACATCTTCAAAAATAAGAAAAATCCCTCAATGGTAGGTTCAAAATCTTATAGAACAAATGGGATTGGATCCACGAGTAGACATAATTGTCTGAATGTTTGAGATTTATCAATATAACTGTCAAAATTTCAAAACTCTTAGTAAATTACTTATTTGAAGAGGCATACATACAATAAAAATGTTGAAACTTCTTTCTCTAAATATTGGAATGCAAAGACGAGGATACATACCTAGAATTTAGTAGTAATAGAATCCTGCTTTCTTATATATTTAGATATAAAACTTCTTCATGATATTGAATGATGATTTGTAGGTAACTAAATGACTATCTTATCACAAAAGTACATACCTACAGATAGGTCTTCTTTCTTAAACCTTCACATAGTTAAATTTGTAATATATATATATATATATATATATGACTTATAACAAAGAAGAAAATTAAAAATTATAATTTGTAGAAAATGAAAATAAATATTCAATTTTTGAAAAAAAAAATCATCAGTCATTAAGAGGCTTTCAAGCTCTTCGGATCTCTTTCTCCTGAATGGAGGGTGAGCTATTGAAGACTTTTTCTTCAGATGCTCTCTTTATAGAGATTTCTTAATAGACTCAAATTCAATTCAAATTATTTTTTTCTGGGCCTTCCCCATTCCACTTTGTGAGTGAAGGAAGTGAGCTCCTTAATTAATTCCTTGTTTTGTATCCAAGTTTATTTGATTATCTGACAATTTGTTTGCTATTGGCCCTTCCATTCGGAGATTTGATTCTGGAGAGTGAGACACACCTTTTTATTGGCGACAAAAGAGTAAAATAAAGTACTAAAAGGTCTTGACTATGTCAAACCGTTGTGTTTGGGGTTCACACCTTGATACGTCCCCCTTTTTACTCGATAAAGCTATTATTTTGTGTGAGGTTCTCATTCGAAGGTTAAAATTCTCATGAATGTGATTTGGCTCAAGAAGTCCTCTCTTTGATTTCATTGTAATGACTAAGAGAGGATGAAATCTTTATGGTTTCACATTTTTAATTATAATAACAAATTCATTTACAAGGAAATTTAAATTCCATATGCTCTACAGTCTAAAAATACCAATTCATGTCTAATCGAGGTAAACTAAAAGTCATTGTCTTTGAAATGATATATCTACATATTAAATCGACATGAATTTGTCAGATTCACAGAATATTAAGCTTTTATAAGGCATTTTTCTTGCAGCGAAAAAACAATTATTTCTATGGGTATACATACATATTTTGAAAGTTGAAAGTCATTGCTTGGAAAAGATAGAAGGTTTTCTGAGAGCAATACTGTATTTATTTTGTATCTAGATACATCAAAGACTCCAATGAAGAAAATTATTTATATTATTCTAGCTTGAATTAAATCGGATCCATGTACATCTATTTTACTTTAAAGTATTTAATTATTTCTTTGTTTTGGATAAAATATACCGAAATTGAATTCAAAGGTCATTATCATATGGATATAAATATATACATATAGGTATCTAGAAGAAGAGTGAAGTGGCTTTAATGAGAGTCAATGCATGGAATTAAACTAATATGAACATATTATTTAGAATGTTGTGTAAAATATGATTTTTATATTTCGTATAACCAGACATCATTTCTGTGACCACTTCAGGATTTAAAACGTGGAAGGATTACACGTTTCACTCAGTATTTTCTCATCCCAATATATACAAACCCAATATTGACTTTATTAAGGTAGCACAGACATTGAAAACGTTAATAGCATTCTAACAGTTACTCATGATATTAGAGTAAACCATGTCTTCAAATATACAGAAACCAGCTGGAACTTCAAATGAATCTTTAGAAAACAGAATCAAATATACATCTATTTGAATGATACTTTATTGATTGATAAATTAATGAACAGATACATACATAATAGGTAGTTTACAATGAAATATATTTACAACGACAAAACAAGTATTGTATGTAGTTCTTTCAGAATACTTCTTTTTACTTCAAATTATTTGTAATTTAATTTTTTCATTTCCATATCTGTAAAATATACATCTTCAAATAAACTGAACAACAACATGTCAATATCATTTCACTTACGTTTTTTGATGGTTAAACGATTTTGATGTATCCTCCAATATATTTCAGGCCCTCTTACCCATCAGTGGTGGATTGATGCTATTTTTTTTCTATTGAACTCGTAAAATAAAAAGAGATTTTAGGCGAAAATACATAAATTTCTCTGAAAACTTCTGCAATCCTCAAAAATATATTAAATCTTTTCAAAGCAATGGATCTGATCCACATCTTAAATGAGAGCCTGAATCCATATCATTCTCTAAATCATCGTTTTTTAATGAAATATGGAAGACAGCAAAGCAATGAATGTAATAGGAACATTGACTCGAAGTAATATAAAAGATAGTTTTTATCATGTCAACTCTTGGTCTGAGAACCCAAGTAGATATAAAAGAAGCTTTGAATATCATTGGTGCAATGTCTGTTGATTTGGTAAAATGTTTTGTCTAAGTGTACATACATGCAATTTCATGGAAATAATACAGCTCTAATTTCATTTCATCAAAAATTTCTTTCTGAAGAACTCATATTTGGGTTTGTTCAAGTTTATGGATTGAGGAGATGAAGGATGACGTTTATTTTGTAGATCGCTGATAACACTTGAATGGATTTTGCTGAGTCCCTTTAATGATATATTCGTATATATAGATTCGTATGCAACTTGTCTGAACTCATTTACGTTTAATAAAGATTATATACATAAGTGTCCTCAGTATGGAAAAGAAGCTTGCCAAAGCACTTGATTTGGGCATTTTTATAGAACGATGTTATGTATATATATATATATTATGTTTAACAACTTATTTCATTTTGTCTATTATAAGTAATTGACCAGTTGAATGTAACAGAAGTGTATTTGACGCGCATCAAAAGCTGCAACAATGTCATGCAACCTTTTCTTTAATTTTGGTTCCTTAATTTCTTTTACCTTTATTAAAGTGATTGTATGTAAAAAAAAAAAACCATATTTTCCCTATATACATATAAGCCATCATATATAAGCATTGAAAAGAAAATGTTTGATTATAGACATTTTTTTCCATGTTTTACCAATTTTTCTGTAGTACAGGGCAAAGTAAAGAAACTATAAATATCATTTATTTCGTTGAAAGGTAAAAATTATGTTTGAATTAAATACCAAAATTCAAATATATAAAAAATTAAAGCTTGCAAAAACCAACAACAATCCTAAAATTATATATAATCAAGGGTTTGCAGTCATTGTTATCTTCTTACATTTTGATGGATCCAGTTAAAGTTCTTGCTTAATATTTGGCAAGAAACATCTTCAAAAATAAGAAAAATCCCTCAATGGTAGGTTCAAAATCTTATAGAACAAATGGGATTGGATCCACGAGTAGACATAATTGTCTGAATGTTTGAGATTTATCAATATAACTGTCAAAATTTCAAAACTCTTAGTAAATTACTTATTTGAAGAGGCATACATACAATAAAAATGTTGAAACTTCTTTCTCTAAATATTGGAATGCAAAGACGAGGATACATACCTAGAATTTAGTAGTAATAGAATCCTGCTTTCTTATATATTTAGATATAAAACTTCTTCATGATATTGAATGATGATTTGTAGGTAACTAAATGACTATCTTATCACAAAAGTACATACCTACAGATAGGTCTTCTTTCTTAAACCTTCACATAGTTAAATTTGTAATATATATATATATATATATATGACTTATAACAAAGAAGAAAATTAAAAATTATAATTTGTAGAAAATGAAAATAAATATTCAATTTTTGAAAAAAAAAATCATCAGTCATTAAGAGGCTTTCAAGCTCTTCGGATCTCTTTCTCCTGAATGGAGGGTGAGCTATTGAAGACTTTTTCTTCAGATGCTCTCTTTATAGAGATTTCTTAATAGACTCAAATTCAATTCAAATTATTTTTTTCTGGGCCTTCCCCATTCCACTTTGTGAGTGAAGGAAGTGAGCTCCTTAATTAATTCCTTGTTTTGTATCCAAGTTTATTTGATTATCTGACAATTTGTTTGCTATTGGCCCTTCCATTCGGAGATTTGATTCTGGAGAGTGAGACACACCTTTTTATTGGCGACAAAAGAGTAAAATAAAGTACTAAAAGGTCTTGACTATGTCAAACCGTTGTGTTTGGGGTTCACACCTTGATACGTCCCCCTTTTTACTCGATAAAGCTATTATTTTGTGTGAGGTTCTCATTCGAAGGTTAAAATTCTCATGAATGTGATTTGGCTCAAGAAGTCCTCTCTTTGATTTCATTGTAATGACTAAGAGAGGATGAAATCTTTATGGTTTCACATTTTTAATTATAATAACAAATTCATTTACAAGGAAATTTAAATTCCATATGCTCTACAGTCTAAAAATACCAATTCATGTCTAATCGAGGTAAACTAAAAGTCATTGTCTTTGAAATGATATATCTACATATTAAATCGACATGAATTTGTCAGATTCACAGAATATTAAGCTTTTATAAGGCATTTTTCTTGCAGCGAAAAAACAATTATTTCTATGGGTATACATACATATTTTGAAAGTTGAAAGTCATTGCTTGGAAAAGATAGAAGGTTTTCTGAGAGCAATACTGTATTTATTTTGTATCTAGATACATCAAAGACTCCAATGAAGAAAATTATTTATATTATTCTAGCTTGAATTAAATCGGATCCATGTACATCTATTTTACTTTAAAGTATTTAATTATTTCTTTGTTTTGGATAAAATATACCGAAATTGAATTCAAAGGTCATTATCATATGGATATAAATATATACATATAGGTATCTAGAAGAAGAGTGAAGTGGCTTTAATGAGAGTCAATGCATGGAATTAAACTAATATGAACATATTATTTAGAATGTTGTGTAAAATATGATTTTTATATTTCGTATAACCAGACATCATTTCTGTGACCACTTCAGGATTTAAAACGTGGAAGGATTACACGTTTCACTCAGTATTTTCTCATCCCAATATATACAAACCCAATATTGACTTTATTAAGGTAGCACAGACATTGAAAACGTTAATAGCATTCTAACAGTTACTCATGATATTAGAGTAAACCATGTCTTCAAATATACAGAAACCAGCTGGAACTTCAAATGAATCTTTAGAAAACAGAATCAAATATACATCTATTTGAATGATACTTTATTGATTGATAAATTAATGAACAGATACATACATAATAGGTAGTTTACAATGAAATATATTTACAACGACAAAACAAGTATTGTATGTAGTTCTTTCAGAATACTTCTTTTTACTTCAAATTATTTGTAATTTAATTTTTTCATTTCCATATCTGTAAAATATACATCTTCAAATAAACTGAACAACAACATGTCAATATCATTTCACTTACGTTTTTTGATGGTTAAACGATTTTGATGTATCCTCCAATATATTTCAGGCCCTCTTACCCATCAGTGGTGGATTGATGCTATTTTTTTTCTATTGAACTCGTAAAATAAAAAGAGATTTTAGGCGAAAATACATAAATTTCTCTGAAAACTTCTGCAATCCTCAAAAATATATTAAATCTTTTCAAAGCAATGGATCTGATCCACATCTTAAATGAGAGCCTGAATCCATATCATTCTCTAAATCATCGTTTTTTAATGAAATATGGAAGACAGCAAAGCAATGAATGTAATAGGAACATTGACTCGAAGTAATATAAAAGATAGTTTTTATCATGTCAACTCTTGGTCTGAGAACCCAAGTAGATATAAAAGAAGCTTTGAATATCATTGGTGCAATGTCTGTTGATTTGGTAAAATGTTTTGTCTAAGTGTACATACATGCAATTTCATGGAAATAATACAGCTCTAATTTCATTTCATCAAAAATTTCTTTCTGAAGAACTCATATTTGGGTTTGTTCAAGTTTATGGATTGAGGAGATGAAGGATGACGTTTATTTTGTAGATCGCTGATAACACTTGAATGGATTTTGCTGAGTCCCTTTAATGATATATTCGTATATATAGATTCGTATGCAACTTGTCTGAACTCATTTACGTTTAATAAAGATTATATACATAAGTGTCCTCAGTATGGAAAAGAAGCTTGCCAAAGCACTTGATTTGGGCATTTTTATAGAACGATGTTATGTATATATATATATATATTATGTTTAACAACTTATTTCATTTTGTCTATTATAAGTAATTGACCAGTTGAATGTAACAGAAGTGTATTTGACGCGCATCAAAAGCTGCAACAATGTCATGCAACCTTTTCTTTAATTTTGGTTCCTTAATTTCTTTTACCTTTATTAAAGTGATTGTATGTAAAAAAAAAAAACCATATTTTCCCTATATACATATAAGCCATCATATATAAGCATTGAAAAGAAAATGTTTGATTATAGACATTTTTTTCCATGTTTTACCAATTTTTCTGTAGTACAGGGCAAAGTAAAGAAACTATAAATATCATTTATTTCGTTGAAAGGTAAAAATTATGTTTGAATTAAATACCAAAATTCAAATATATAAAAAATTAAAGCTTGCAAAAACCAACAACAATCCTAAAATTATATATAATCAAGGGTTTGCAGTCATTGTTATCTTCTTACATTTTGATGGATCCAGTTAAAGTTCTTGCTTAATATTTGGCAAGAAACATCTTCAAAAATAAGAAAAATCCCTCAATGGTAGGTTCAAAATCTTATAGAACAAATGGGATTGGATCCACGAGTAGACATAATTGTCTGAATGTTTGAGATTTATCAATATAACTGTCAAAATTTCAAAACTCTTAGTAAATTACTTATTTGAAGAGGCATACATACAATAAAAATGTTGAAACTTCTTTCTCTAAATATTGGAATGCAAAGACGAGGATACATACCTAGAATTTAGTAGTAATAGAATCCTGCTTTCTTATATATTTAGATATAAAACTTCTTCATGATATTGAATGATGATTTGTAGGTAACTAAATGACTATCTTATCACAAAAGTACATACCTACAGATAGGTCTTCTTTCTTAAACCTTCACATAGTTAAATTTGTAATATATATATATATATATATATGACTTATAACAAAGAAGAAAATTAAAAATTATAATTTGTAGAAAATGAAAATAAATATTCAATTTTTGAAAAAAAAAATCATCAGTCATTAAGAGGCTTTCAAGCTCTTCGGATCTCTTTCTCCTGAATGGAGGGTGAGCTATTGAAGACTTTTTCTTCAGATGCTCTCTTTATAGAGATTTCTTAATAGACTCAAATTCAATTCAAATTATTTTTTTCTGGGCCTTCCCCATTCCACTTTGTGAGTGAAGGAAGTGAGCTCCTTAATTAATTCCTTGTTTTGTATCCAAGTTTATTTGATTATCTGACAATTTGTTTGCTATTGGCCCTTCCATTCGGAGATTTGATTCTGGAGAGTGAGACACACCTTTTTATTGGCGACAAAAGAGTAAAATAAAGTACTAAAAGGTCTTGACTATGTCAAACCGTTGTGTTTGGGGTTCACACCTTGATACGTCCCCCTTTTTACTCGATAAAGCTATTATTTTGTGTGAGGTTCTCATTCGAAGGTTAAAATTCTCATGAATGTGATTTGGCTCAAGAAGTCCTCTCTTTGATTTCATTGTAATGACTAAGAGAGGATGAAATCTTTATGGTTTCACATTTTTAATTATAATAACAAATTCATTTACAAGGAAATTTAAATTCCATATGCTCTACAGTCTAAAAATACCAATTCATGTCTAATCGAGGTAAACTAAAAGTCATTGTCTTTGAAATGATATATCTACATATTAAATCGACATGAATTTGTCAGATTCACAGAATATTAAGCTTTTATAAGGCATTTTTCTTGCAGCGAAAAAACAATTATTTCTATGGGTATACATACATATTTTGAAAGTTGAAAGTCATTGCTTGGAAAAGATAGAAGGTTTTCTGAGAGCAATACTGTATTTATTTTGTATCTAGATACATCAAAGACTCCAATGAAGAAAATTATTTATATTATTCTAGCTTGAATTAAATCGGATCCATGTACATCTATTTTACTTTAAAGTATTTAATTATTTCTTTGTTTTGGATAAAATATACCGAAATTGAATTCAAAGGTCATTATCATATGGATATAAATATATACATATAGGTATCTAGAAGAAGAGTGAAGTGGCTTTAATGAGAGTCAATGCATGGAATTAAACTAATATGAACATATTATTTAGAATGTTGTGTAAAATATGATTTTTATATTTCGTATAACCAGACATCATTTCTGTGACCACTTCAGGATTTAAAACGTGGAAGGATTACACGTTTCACTCAGTATTTTCTCATCCCAATATATACAAACCCAATATTGACTTTATTAAGGTAGCACAGACATTGAAAACGTTAATAGCATTCTAACAGTTACTCATGATATTAGAGTAAACCATGTCTTCAAATATACAGAAACCAGCTGGAACTTCAAATGAATCTTTAGAAAACAGAATCAAATATACATCTATTTGAATGATACTTTATTGATTGATAAATTAATGAACAGATACATACATAATAGGTAGTTTACAATGAAATATATTTACAACGACAAAACAAGTATTGTATGTAGTTCTTTCAGAATACTTCTTTTTACTTCAAATTATTTGTAATTTAATTTTTTCATTTCCATATCTGTAAAATATACATCTTCAAATAAACTGAACAACAACATGTCAATATCATTTCACTTACGTTTTTTGATGGTTAAACGATTTTGATGTATCCTCCAATATATTTCAGGCCCTCTTACCCATCAGTGGTGGATTGATGCTATTTTTTTTCTATTGAACTCGTAAAATAAAAAGAGATTTTAGGCGAAAATACATAAATTTCTCTGAAAACTTCTGCAATCCTCAAAAATATATTAAATCTTTTCAAAGCAATGGATCTGATCCACATCTTAAATGAGAGCCTGAATCCATATCATTCTCTAAATCATCGTTTTTTAATGAAATATGGAAGACAGCAAAGCAATGAATGTAATAGGAACATTGACTCGAAGTAATATAAAAGATAGTTTTTATCATGTCAACTCTTGGTCTGAGAACCCAAGTAGATATAAAAGAAGCTTTGAATATCATTGGTGCAATGTCTGTTGATTTGGTAAAATGTTTTGTCTAAGTGTACATACATGCAATTTCATGGAAATAATACAGCTCTAATTTCATTTCATCAAAAATTTCTTTCTGAAGAACTCATATTTGGGTTTGTTCAAGTTTATGGATTGAGGAGATGAAGGATGACGTTTATTTTGTAGATCGCTGATAACACTTGAATGGATTTTGCTGAGTCCCTTTAATGATATATTCGTATATATAGATTCGTATGCAACTTGTCTGAACTCATTTACGTTTAATAAAGATTATATACATAAGTGTCCTCAGTATGGAAAAGAAGCTTGCCAAAGCACTTGATTTGGGCATTTTTATAGAACGATGTTATGTATATATATATATATTATGTTTAACAACTTATTTCATTTTGTCTATTATAAGTAATTGACCAGTTGAATGTAACAGAAGTGTATTTGACGCGCATCAAAAGCTGCAACAATGTCATGCAACCTTTTCTTTAATTTTGGTTCCTTAATTTCTTTTACCTTTATTAAAGTGATTGTATGTAAAAAAAAAAAACCATATTTTCCCTATATACATATAAGCCATCATATATAAGCATTGAAAAGAAAATGTTTGATTATAGACATTTTTTTCCATGTTTTACCAATTTTTCTGTAGTACAGGGCAAAGTAAAGAAACTATAAATATCATTTATTTCGTTGAAAGGTAAAAATTATGTTTGAATTAAATACCAAAATTCAAATATATAAAAAATTAAAGCTTGCAAAAACCAACAACAATCCTAAAATTATATATAATCAAGGGTTTGCAGTCATTGTTATCTTCTTACATTTTGATGGATCCAGTTAAAGTTCTTGCTTAATATTTGGCAAGAAACATCTTCAAAAATAAGAAAAATCCCTCAATGGTAGGTTCAAAATCTTATAGAACAAATGGGATTGGATCCACGAGTAGACATAATTGTCTGAATGTTTGAGATTTATCAATATAACTGTCAAAATTTCAAAACTCTTAGTAAATTACTTATTTGAAGAGGCATACATACAATAAAAATGTTGAAACTTCTTTCTCTAAATATTGGAATGCAAAGACGAGGATACATACCTAGAATTTAGTAGTAATAGAATCCTGCTTTCTTATATATTTAGATATAAAACTTCTTCATGATATTGAATGATGATTTGTAGGTAACTAAA
This sequence comes from Lepeophtheirus nordmannii, assembly GCA_963680855.1. Lineage (NCBI taxonomy): Eukaryota > Metazoa > Arthropoda > Copepoda > Siphonostomatoida > Caligidae > Lepeophtheirus > Lepeophtheirus nordmannii. The sequence continues at coordinate 31,337,096 of OY804524.1, read as the reverse complement.
TGACTATCTTATCACAAAAGTACATACCTACAGATAGGTCTTCTTTCTTAAACCTTCACATAGTTAAATTTGTAATATATATATATATATATATATGACTTATAACAAAGAAGAAAATTAAAAATTATAATTTGTAGAAAATGAAAATAAATATTCAATTTTTGAAAAAAAAAATCATCAGTCATTAAGAGGCTTTCAAGCTCTTCGGATCTCTTTCTCCTGAATGGAGGGTGAGCTATTGAAGACTTTTTCTTCAGATGCTCTCTTTATAGAGATTTCTTAATAGACTCAAATTCAATTCAAATTATTTTTTTCTGGGCCTTCCCCATTCCACTTTGTGAGTGAAGGAAGTGAGCTCCTTAATTAATTCCTTGTTTTGTATCCAAGTTTATTTGATTATCTGACAATTTGTTTGCTATTGGCCCTTCCATTCGGAGATTTGATTCTGGAGAGTGAGACACACCTTTTTATTGGCGACAAAAGAGTAAAATAAAGTACTAAAAGGTCTTGACTATGTCAAACCGTTGTGTTTGGGGTTCACACCTTGATACGTCCCCCTTTTTACTCGATAAAGCTATTATTTTGTGTGAGGTTCTCATTCGAAGGTTAAAATTCTCATGAATGTGATTTGGCTCAAGAAGTCCTCTCTTTGATTTCATTGTAATGACTAAGAGAGGATGAAATCTTTATGGTTTCACATTTTTAATTATAATAACAAATTCATTTACAAGGAAATTTAAATTCCATATGCTCTACAGTCTAAAAATACCAATTCATGTCTAATCGAGGTAAACTAAAAGTCATTGTCTTTGAAATGATATATCTACATATTAAATCGACATGAATTTGTCAGATTCACAGAATATTAAGCTTTTATAAGGCATTTTTCTTGCAGCGAAAAAACAATTATTTCTATGGGTATACATACATATTTTGAAAGTTGAAAGTCATTGCTTGGAAAAGATAGAAGGTTTTCTGAGAGCAATACTGTATTTATTTTGTATCTAGATACATCAAAGACTCCAATGAAGAAAATTATTTATATTATTCTAGCTTGAATTAAATCGGATCCATGTACATCTATTTTACTTTAAAGTATTTAATTATTTCTTTGTTTTGGATAAAATATACCGAAATTGAATTCAAAGGTCATTATCATATGGATATAAATATATACATATAGGTATCTAGAAGAAGAGTGAAGTGGCTTTAATGAGAGTCAATGCATGGAATTAAACTAATATGAACATATTATTTAGAATGTTGTGTAAAATATGATTTTTATATTTCGTATAACCAGACATCATTTCTGTGACCACTTCAGGATTTAAAACGTGGAAGGATTACACGTTTCACTCAGTATTTTCTCATCCCAATATATACAAACCCAATATTGACTTTATTAAGGTAGCACAGACATTGAAAACGTTAATAGCATTCTAACAGTTACTCATGATATTAGAGTAAACCATGTCTTCAAATATACAGAAACCAGCTGGAACTTCAAATGAATCTTTAGAAAACAGAATCAAATATACATCTATTTGAATGATACTTTATTGATTGATAAATTAATGAACAGATACATACATAATAGGTAGTTTACAATGAAATATATTTACAACGACAAAACAAGTATTGTATGTAGTTCTTTCAGAATACTTCTTTTTACTTCAAATTATTTGTAATTTAATTTTTTCATTTCCATATCTGTAAAATATACATCTTCAAATAAACTGAACAACAACATGTCAATATCATTTCACTTACGTTTTTTGATGGTTAAACGATTTTGATGTATCCTCCAATATATTTCAGGCCCTCTTACCCATCAGTGGTGGATTGATGCTATTTTTTTTCTATTGAACTCGTAAAATAAAAAGAGATTTTAGGCGAAAATACATAAATTTCTCTGAAAACTTCTGCAATCCTCAAAAATATATTAAATCTTTTCAAAGCAATGGATCTGATCCACATCTTAAATGAGAGCCTGAATCCATATCATTCTCTAAATCATCGTTTTTTAATGAAATATGGAAGACAGCAAAGCAATGAATGTAATAGGAACATTGACTCGAAGTAATATAAAAGATAGTTTTTATCATGTCAACTCTTGGTCTGAGAACCCAAGTAGATATAAAAGAAGCTTTGAATATCATTGGTGCAATGTCTGTTGATTTGGTAAAATGTTTTGTCTAAGTGTACATACATGCAATTTCATGGAAATAATACAGCTCTAATTTCATTTCATCAAAAATTTCTTTCTGAAGAACTCATATTTGGGTTTGTTCAAGTTTATGGATTGAGGAGATGAAGGATGACGTTTATTTTGTAGATCGCTGATAACACTTGAATGGATTTTGCTGAGTCCCTTTAATGATATATTCGTATATATAGATTCGTATGCAACTTGTCTGAACTCATTTACGTTTAATAAAGATTATATACATAAGTGTCCTCAGTATGGAAAAGAAGCTTGCCAAAGCACTTGATTTGGGCATTTTTATAGAACGATGTTATGTATATATATATATATTATGTTTAACAACTTATTTCATTTTGTCTATTATAAGTAATTGACCAGTTGAATGTAACAGAAGTGTATTTGACGCGCATCAAAAGCTGCAACAATGTCATGCAACCTTTTCTTTAATTTTGGTTCCTTAATTTCTTTTACCTTTATTAAAGTGATTGTATGTAAAAAAAAAAAACCATATTTTCCCTATATACATATAAGCCATCATATATAAGCATTGAAAAGAAAATGTTTGATTATAGACATTTTTTTCCATGTTTTACCAATTTTTCTGTAGTACAGGGCAAAGTAAAGAAACTATAAATATCATTTATTTCGTTGAAAGGTAAAAATTATGTTTGAATTAAATACCAAAATTCAAATATATAAAAAATTAAAGCTTGCAAAAACCAACAACAATCCTAAAATTATATATAATCAAGGGTTTGCAGTCATTGTTATCTTCTTACATTTTGATGGATCCAGTTAAAGTTCTTGCTTAATATTTGGCAAGAAACATCTTCAAAAATAAGAAAAATCCCTCAATGGTAGGTTCAAAATCTTATAGAACAAATGGGATTGGATCCACGAGTAGACATAATTGTCTGAATGTTTGAGATTTATCAATATAACTGTCAAAATTTCAAAACTCTTAGTAAATTACTTATTTGAAGAGGCATACATACAATAAAAATGTTGAAACTTCTTTCTCTAAATATTGGAATGCAAAGACGAGGATACATACCTAGAATTTAGTAGTAATAGAATCCTGCTTTCTTATATATTTAGATATAAAACTTCTTCATGATATTGAATGATGATTTGTAGGTAACTAAATGACTATCTTATCACAAAAGTACATACCTACAGATAGGTCTTCTTTCTTAAACCTTCACATAGTTAAATTTGTAATATATATATATATATATATATGACTTATAACAAAGAAGAAAATTAAAAATTATAATTTGTAGAAAATGAAAATAAATATTCAATTTTTGAAAAAAAAAATCATCAGTCATTAAGAGGCTTTCAAGCTCTTCGGATCTCTTTCTCCTGAATGGAGGGTGAGCTATTGAAGACTTTTTCTTCAGATGCTCTCTTTATAGAGATTTCTTAATAGACTCAAATTCAATTCAAATTATTTTTTTCTGGGCCTTCCCCATTCCACTTTGTGAGTGAAGGAAGTGAGCTCCTTAATTAATTCCTTGTTTTGTATCCAAGTTTATTTGATTATCTGACAATTTGTTTGCTATTGGCCCTTCCATTCGGAGATTTGATTCTGGAGAGTGAGACACACCTTTTTATTGGCGACAAAAGAGTAAAATAAAGTACTAAAAGGTCTTGACTATGTCAAACCGTTGTGTTTGGGGTTCACACCTTGATACGTCCCCCTTTTTACTCGATAAAGCTATTATTTTGTGTGAGGTTCTCATTCGAAGGTTAAAATTCTCATGAATGTGATTTGGCTCAAGAAGTCCTCTCTTTGATTTCATTGTAATGACTAAGAGAGGATGAAATCTTTATGGTTTCACATTTTTAATTATAATAACAAATTCATTTACAAGGAAATTTAAATTCCATATGCTCTACAGTCTAAAAATACCAATTCATGTCTAATCGAGGTAAACTAAAAGTCATTGTCTTTGAAATGATATATCTACATATTAAATCGACATGAATTTGTCAGATTCACAGAATATTAAGCTTTTATAAGGCATTTTTCTTGCAGCGAAAAAACAATTATTTCTATGGGTATACATACATATTTTGAAAGTTGAAAGTCATTGCTTGGAAAAGATAGAAGGTTTTCTGAGAGCAATACTGTATTTATTTTGTATCTAGATACATCAAAGACTCCAATGAAGAAAATTATTTATATTATTCTAGCTTGAATTAAATCGGATCCATGTACATCTATTTTACTTTAAAGTATTTAATTATTTCTTTGTTTTGGATAAAATATACCGAAATTGAATTCAAAGGTCATTATCATATGGATATAAATATATACATATAGGTATCTAGAAGAAGAGTGAAGTGGCTTTAATGAGAGTCAATGCATGGAATTAAACTAATATGAACATATTATTTAGAATGTTGTGTAAAATATGATTTTTATATTTCGTATAACCAGACATCATTTCTGTGACCACTTCAGGATTTAAAACGTGGAAGGATTACACGTTTCACTCAGTATTTTCTCATCCCAATATATACAAACCCAATATTGACTTTATTAAGGTAGCACAGACATTGAAAACGTTAATAGCATTCTAACAGTTACTCATGATATTAGAGTAAACCATGTCTTCAAATATACAGAAACCAGCTGGAACTTCAAATGAATCTTTAGAAAACAGAATCAAATATACATCTATTTGAATGATACTTTATTGATTGATAAATTAATGAACAGATACATACATAATAGGTAGTTTACAATGAAATATATTTACAACGACAAAACAAGTATTGTATGTAGTTCTTTCAGAATACTTCTTTTTACTTCAAATTATTTGTAATTTAATTTTTTCATTTCCATATCTGTAAAATATACATCTTCAAATAAACTGAACAACAACATGTCAATATCATTTCACTTACGTTTTTTGATGGTTAAACGATTTTGATGTATCCTCCAATATATTTCAGGCCCTCTTACCCATCAGTGGTGGATTGATGCTATTTTTTTTCTATTGAACTCGTAGAATAAAAAGAGATTTTAGGCGAAAATACATAAATTTCTCTGAAAACTTCTGCAATCCTCAAAAATATATTAAATCTTTTCAAAGCAATGGATCTGATCCACATCTTAAATGAGAGCCTGAATCCATATCATTCTCTAAATCATCGTTTTTTAATGAAATATGGAAGACAGCAAAGCAATGAATGTAATAGGAACATTGACTCGAAGTAATATAAAAGATAGTTTTTATCATGTCAACTCTTGGTCTGAGAACCCAAGTAGATATAAAAGAAGCTTTGAATATCATTGGTGCAATGTCTGTTGATTTGGTAAAATGTTTTGTCTAAGTGTACATACATGCAATTTCATGGAAATAATACAGCTCTAATTTCATTTCATCAAAAATTTCTTTCTGAAGAACTCATATTTGGGTTTGTTCAAGTTTATGGATTGAGGAGATGAAGGATGACGTTTATTTTGTAGATCGCTGATAACACTTGAATGGATTTTGCTGAGTCCCTTTAATGATATATTCGTATATATAGATTCGTATGCAACTTGTCTGAACTCATTTACGTTTAATAAAGATTATATACATAAGTGTCCTCAGTATGGAAAAGAAGCTTGCCAAAGCACTTGATTTGGGCATTTTTATAGAACGATGTTATGTATATATATATATATTATGTTTAACAACTTATTTCATTTTGTCTATTATAAGTAATTGACCAGTTGAATGTAACAGAAGTGTATTTGACGCGCATCAAAAGCTGCAACAATGTCATGCAACCTTTTCTTTAATTTTGGTTCCTTAATTTCTTTTACCTTTATTAAAGTGATTGTATGTAAAAAAAAAAAACCATATTTTCCCTATATACATATAAGCCATCATATATAAGCATTGAAAAGAAAATGTTTGATTATAGACATTTTTTTCCATGTTTTACCAATTTTTCTGTAGTACAGGGCAAAGTAAAGAAACTATAAATATCATTTATTTCGTTGAAAGGTAAAAATTATGTTTGAATTAAATACCAAAATTCAAATATATAAAAAATTAAAGCTTGCAAAAACCAACAACAATCCTAAAATTATATATAATCAAGGGTTTGCAGTCATTGTTATCTTCTTACATTTTGATGGATCCAGTTAAAGTTCTTGCTTAATATTTGGCAAGAAACATCTTCAAAAATAAGAAAAATCCCTCAATGGTAGGTTCAAAATCTTATAGAACAAATGGGATTGGATCCACGAGTAGACATAATTGTCTGAATGTTTGAGATTTATCAATATAACTGTCAAAATTTCAAAACTCTTAGTAAATTACTTATTTGAAGAGGCATACATACAATAAAAATGTTGAAACTTCTTTCTCTAAATATTGGAATGCAAAGACGAGGATACATACCTAGAATTTAGTAGTAATAGAATCCTGCTTTCTTATATATTTAGATATAAAACTTCTTCATGATATTGAATGATGATTTGTAGGTAACTAAATGACTATCTTATCACAAAAGTACATACCTACAGATAGGTCTTCTTTCTTAAACCTTCACATAGTTAAATTTGTAATATATATATATATATATATATGACTTATAACAAAGAAGAAAATTAAAAATTATAATTTGTAGAAAATGAAAATAAATATTCAATTTTTGAAAAAAAAAATCATCAGTCATTAAGAGGCTTTCAAGCTCTTCGGATCTCTTTCTCCTGAATGGAGGGTGAGCTATTGAAGACTTTTTCTTCAGATGCTCTCTTTATAGAGATTTCTTAATAGACTCAAATTCAATTCAAATTATTTTTTTCTGGGCCTTCCCCATTCCACTTTGTGAGTGAAGGAAGTGAGCTCCTTAATTAATTCCTTGTTTTGTATCCAAGTTTATTTGATTATCTGACAATTTGTTTGCTATTGGCCCTTCCATTCGGAGATTTGATTCTGGAGAGTGAGACACACCTTTTTATTGGCGACAAAAGAGTAAAATAAAGTACTAAAAGGTCTTGACTATGTCAAACCGTTGTGTTTGGGGTTCACACCTTGATACGTCCCCCTTTTTACTCGATAAAGCTATTATTTTGTGTGAGGTTCTCATTCGAAGGTTAAAATTCTCATGAATGTGATTTGGCTCAAGAAGTCCTCTCTTTGATTTCATTGTAATGACTAAGAGAGGATGAAATCTTTATGGTTTCACATTTTTAATTATAATAACAAATTCATTTACAAGGAAATTTAAATTCCATATGCTCTACAGTCTAAAAATACCAATTCATGTCTAATCGAGGTAAACTAAAAGTCATTGTCTTTGAAATGATATATCTACATATTAAATCGACATGAATTTGTCAGATTCACAGAATATTAAGCTTTTATAAGGCATTTTTCTTGCAGCGAAAAAACAATTATTTCTATGGGTATACATACATATTTTGAAAGTTGAAAGTCATTGCTTGGAAAAGATAGAAGGTTTTCTGAGAGCAATACTGTATTTATTTTGTATCTAGATACATCAAAGACTCCAATGAAGAAAATTATTTATATTATTCTAGCTTGAATTAAATCGGATCCATGTACATCTATTTTACTTTAAAGTATTTAATTATTTCTTTGTTTTGGATAAAATATACCGAAATTGAATTCAAAGGTCATTATCATATGGATATAAATATATACATATAGGTATCTAGAAGAAGAGTGAAGTGGCTTTAATGAGAGTCAATGCATGGAATTAAACTAATATGAACATATTATTTAGAATGTTGTGTAAAATATGATTTTTATATTTCGTATAACCAGACATCATTTCTGTGACCACTTCAGGATTTAAAACGTGGAAGGATTACACGTTTCACTCAGTATTTTCTCATCCCAATATATACAAACCCAATATTGACTTTATTAAGGTAGCACAGACATTGAAAACGTTAATAGCATTCTAACAGTTACTCATGATATTAGAGTAAACCATGTCTTCAAATATACAGAAACCAGCTGGAACTTCAAATGAATCTTTAGAAAACAGAATCAAATATACATCTATTTGAATGATACTTTATTGATTGATAAATTAATGAACAGATACATACATAATAGGTAGTTTACAATGAAATATATTTACAACGACAAAACAAGTATTGTATGTAGTTCTTTCAGAATACTTCTTTTTACTTCAAATTATTTGTAATTTAATTTTTTCATTTCCATATCTGTAAAATATACATCTTCAAATAAACTGAACAACAACATGTCAATATCATTTCACTTACGTTTTTTGATGGTTAAACGATTTTGATGTATCCTCCAATATATTTCAGGCCCTCTTACCCATCAGTGGTGGATTGATGCTATTTTTTTTCTATTGAACTCGTAGAATAAAAAGAGATTTTAGGCGAAAATACATAAATTTCTCTGAAAACTTCTGCAATCCTCAAAAATATATTAAATCTTTTCAAAGCAATGGATCTGATCCACATCTTAAATGAGAGCCTGAATCCATATCATTCTCTAAATCATCGTTTTTTAATGAAATATGGAAGACAGCAAAGCAATGAATGTAATAGGAACATTGACTCGAAGTAATATAAAAGATAGTTTTTATCATGTCAACTCTTGGTCTGAGAACCCAAGTAGATATAAAAGAAGCTTTGAATATCATTGGTGCAATGTCTGTTGATTTGGTAAAATGTTTTGTCTAAGTGTACATACATGCAATTTCATGGAAATAATACAGCTCTAATTTCATTTCATCAAAAATTTCTTTCTGAAGAACTCATATTTGGGTTTGTTCAAGTTTATGGATTGAGGAGATGAAGGATGACGTTTATTTTGTAGATCGCTGATAACACTTGAATGGATTTTGCTGAGTCCCTTTAATGATATATTCGTATATATAGATTCGTATGCAACTTGTCTGAACTCATTTACGTTTAATAAAGATTATATACATAAGTGTCCTCAGTATGGAAAAGAAGCTTGCCAAAGCACTTGATTTGGGCATTTTTATAGAACGATGTTATGTATATATATATATATTATGTTTAACAACTTATTTCATTTTGTCTATTATAAGTAATTGACCAGTTGAATGTAACAGAAGTGTATTTGACGCGCATCAAAAGCTGCAACAATGTCATGCAACCTTTTCTTTAATTTTGGTTCCTTAATTTCTTTTACCTTTATTAAAGTGATTGTATGTAAAAAAAAAAAACCATATTTTCCCTATATACATATAAGCCATCATATATAAGCATTGAAAAGAAAATGTTTGATTATAGACATTTTTTTCCATGTTTTACCAATTTTTCTGTAGTACAGGGCAAAGTAAAGAAACTATAAATATCATTTATTTCGTTGAAAGGTAAAAATTATGTTTGAATTAAATACCAAAATTCAAATATATAAAAAATTAAAGCTTGCAAAAACCAACAACAATCCTAAAATTATATATAATCAAGGGTTTGCAGTCATTGTTATCTTCTTACATTTTGATGGATCCAGTTAAAGTTCTTGCTTAATATTTGGCAAGAAACATCTTCAAAAATAAGAAAAATCCCTCAATGGTAGGTTCAAAATCTTATAGAACAAATGGGATTGGATCCACGAGTAGACATAATTGTCTGAATGTTTGAGATTTATCAATATAACTGTCAAAATTTCAAAACTCTTAGTAAATTACTTATTTGAAGAGGCATACATACAATAAAAATGTTGAAACTTCTTTCTCTAAATATTGGAATGCAAAGACGAGGATACATACCTAGAATTTAGTAGTAATAGAATCCTGCTTTCTTATATATTTAGATATAAAACTTCTTCATGATATTGAATGATGATTTGTAGGTAACTAAATGACTATCTTATCACAAAAGTACATACCTACAGATAGGTCTTCTTTCTTAAACCTTCACATAGTTAAATTTGTAATATATATATATATATATATATGACTTATAACAAAGAAGAAAATTAAAAATTATAATTTGTAGAAAATGAAAATAAATATTCAATTTTTGAAAAAAAAAATCATCAGTCATTAAGAGGCTTTCAAGCTCTTCGGATCTCTTTCTCCTGAATGGAGGGTGAGCTATTGAAGACTTTTTCTTCAGATGCTCTCTTTATAGAGATTTCTTAATAGACTCAAATTCAATTCAAATTATTTTTTTCTGGGCCTTCCCCATTCCACTTTGTGAGTGAAGGAAGTGAGCTCCTTAATTAATTCCTTGTTTTGTATCCAAGTTTATTTGATTATCTGACAATTTGTTTGCTATTGGCCCTTCCATTCGGAGATTTGATTCTGGAGAGTGAGACACACCTTTTTATTGGCGACAAAAGAGTAAAATAAAGTACTAAAAGGTCTTGACTATGTCAAACCGTTGTGTTTGGGGTTCACACCTTGATACGTCCCCCTTTTTACTCGATAAAGCTATTATTTTGTGTGAGGTTCTCATTCGAAGGTTAAAATTCTCATGAATGTGATTTGGCTCAAGAAGTCCTCTCTTTGATTTCATTGTAATGACTAAGAGAGGATGAAATCTTTATGGTTTCACATTTTTAATTATAATAACAAATTCATTTACAAGGAAATTTAAATTCCATATGCTCTACAGTCTAAAAATACCAATTCATGTCTAATCGAGGTAAACTAAAAGTCATTGTCTTTGAAATGATATATCTACATATTAAATCGACATGAATTTGTCAGATTCACAGAATATTAAGCTTTTATAAGGCATTTTTCTTGCAGCGAAAAAACAATTATTTCTATGGGTATACATACATATTTTGAAAGTTGAAAGTCATTGCTTGGAAAAGATAGAAGGTTTTCTGAGAGCAATACTGTATTTATTTTGTATCTAGATACATCAAAGACTCCAATGAAGAAAATTATTTATATTATTCTAGCTTGAATTAAATCGGATCCATGTACATCTATTTTACTTTAAAGTATTTAATTATTTCTTTGTTTTGGATAAAATATACCGAAATTGAATTCAAAGGTCATTATCATATGGATATAAATATATACATATAGGTATCTAGAAGAAGAGTGAAGTGGCTTTAATGAGAGTCAATGCATGGAATTAAACTAATATGAACATATTATTTAGAATGTTGTGTAAAATATGATTTTTATATTTCGTATAACCAGACATCATTTCTGTGACCACTTCAGGATTTAAAACGTGGAAGGATTACACGTTTCACTCAGTATTTTCTCATCCCAATATATACAAACCCAATATTGACTTTATTAAGGTAGCACAGACATTGAAAACGTTAATAGCATTCTAACAGTTACTCATGATATTAGAGTAAACCATGTCTTCAAATATACAGAAACCAGCTGGAACTTCAAATGAATCTTTAGAAAACAGAATCAAATATACATCTATTTGAATGATACTTTATTGATTGATAAATTAATGAACAGATACATACATAATAGGTAGTTTACAATGAAATATATTTACAACGACAAAACAAGTATTGTATGTAGTTCTTTCAGAATACTTCTTTTTACTTCAAATTATTTGTAATTTAATTTTTTCATTTCCATATCTGTAAAATATACATCTTCAAATAAACTGAACAACAACATGTCAATATCATTTCACTTACGTTTTTTGATGGTTAAACGATTTTGATGTATCCTCCAATATATTTCAGGCCCTCTTACCCATCAGTGGTGGATTGATGCTATTTTTTTTCTATTGAACTCGTAGAATAAAAAGAGATTTTAGGCGAAAATACATAAATTTCTCTGAAAACTTCTGCAATCCTCAAAAATATATTAAATCTTTTCAAAGCAATGGATCTGATCCACATCTTAAATGAGAGCCTGAATCCATATCATTCTCTAAATCATCGTTTTTTAATGAAATATGGAAGACAGCAAAGCAATGAATGTAATAGGAACATTGACTCGAAGTAATATAAAAGATAGTTTTTATCATGTCAACTCTTGGTCTGAGAACCCAAGTAGATATAAAAGAAGCTTTGAATATCATTGGTGCAATGTCTGTTGATTTGGTAAAATGTTTTGTCTAAGTGTACATACATGCAATTTCATGGAAATAATACAGCTCTAATTTCATTTCATCAAAAATTTCTTTCTGAAGAACTCATATTTGGGTTTGTTCAAGTTTATGGATTGAGGAGATGAAGGATGACGTTTATTTTGTAGATCGCTGATAACACTTGAATGGATTTTGCTGAGTCCCTTTAATGATATATTCGTATATATAGATTCGTATGCAACTTGTCTGAACTCATTTACGTTTAATAAAGATTATATACATAAGTGTCCTCAGTATGGAAAAGAAGCTTGCCAAAGCACTTGATTTGGGCATTTTTATAGAACGATGTTATGTATATATATATATATTATTATGTTTAACAACTTATTTCATTTTGTCTATTATAAGTAATTGACCAGTTGAATGTAACAGAAGTGTATTTGACGCGCATCAAAAGCTGCAACAATGTCATGCAACCTTTTCTTTAATTTTGGTTCCTTAATTTCTTTTACCTTTATTAAAGTGATTGTATGTAAAAAAAAAAAACCATATTTTCCCTATATACATATAAGCCATCATATATAAGCATTGAAAAGAAAATGTTTGATTATAGACATTTTTTTCCATGTTTTACCAATTTTTCTGTAGTACAGGGCAAAGTAAAGAAACTATAAATATCATTTATTTCGTTGAAAGGTAAAAATTATGTTTGAATTAAATACCAAAATTCAAATATATAAAAAATTAAAGCTTGCAAAAACCAACAACAATCCTAAAATTATATATAATCAAGGGTTTGCAGTCATTGTTATCTTCTTACATTTTGATGGATCCAGTTAAAGTTCTTGCTTAATATTTGGCAAGAAACATCTTCAAAAATAAGAAAAATCCCTCAATGGTAGGTTCAAAATCTTATAGAACAAATGGGATTGGATCCACGAGTAGACATAATTGTCTGAATGTTTGAGATTTATCAATATAACTGTCAAAATTTCAAAACTCTTAGTAAATTACTTATTTGAAGAGGCATACATACAATAAAAATGTTGAAACTTCTTTCTCTAAATATTGGAATGCAAAGACGAGGATACATACCTAGAATTTAGTAGTAATAGAATCCTGCTTTCTTATATATTTAGATATAAAACTTCTTCATGATATTGAATGATGATTTGTAGGTAACTAAATGACTATCTTATCACAAAAGTACATACCTACAGATAGGTCTTCTTTCTTAAACCTTCACATAGTTAAATTTGTAATATATATATATATATATATATATATATATGACTTATAACAAAGAAGAAAATTAAAAATTATAATTTGTAGAAAATGAAAATAAATATTCAATTTTTGAAAAAAAAAATCATCAGTCATTAAGAGGCTTTCAAGCTCTTCGGATCTCTTTCTCCTGAATGGAGGGTGAGCTATTGAAGACTTTTTCTTCAGATGCTCTCTTTATAGAGATTTCTTAATAGACTCAAATTCAATTCAAATTATTTTTTTCTGGGCCTTCCCCATTCCACTTTGTGAGTGAAGGAAGTGAGCTCCTTAATTAATTCCTTGTTTTGTATCCAAGTTTATTTGATTATCTGACAATTTGTTTGCTATTGGCCCTTCCATTCGGAGATTTGATTCTGGAGAGTGAGACACACCTTTTTATTGGCGACAAAAGAGTAAAATAAAGTACTAAAAGGTCTTGACTATGTCAAACCGTTGTGTTTGGGGTTCACACCTTGATACGTCCCCCTTTTTACTCGATAAAGCTATTATTTTGTGTGAGGTTCTCATTCGAAGGTTAAAATTCTCATGAATGTGATTTGGCTCAAGAAGTCCTCTCTTTGATTTCATTGTAATGACTAAGAGAGGATGAAATCTTTATGGTTTCACATTTTTAATTATAATAACAAATTCATTTACAAGGAAATTTAAATTCCATATGCTCTACAGTCTAAAAATACCAATTCATGTCTAATCGAGGTAAACTAAAAGTCATTGTCTTTGAAATGATATATCTACATATTAAATCGACATGAATTTGTCAGATTCACATTTTTTTTGCAGCGAAAAAACAATTATTTCTATGGGTATACATACATATTTTGAAAGTTGAAAGTCATTGCTTGGAAAAGATAGAAGGTTTTCTGAGAGCAATACTGTATTTATTTTGTATCTAGATACATCAAAGACTCCAATGAAGAAAATTATTTATATCATTCTTGTTTGAAGTAAAGGGGATTGTGGTGAGAGTTTGATGGCTTAAGTTTGTTAATGTGCCAGAGAATAAGCTTGTTCCCGATTTTCCTTATACTAATGTATTTTGTATGTATTCTATTAGTTGAGAGTTACACTTTTCATTTAATTTGTCAATATATCTACAAATGAAAAAGTTACAGTACAGCTAGAGATATATTATAGTTGCCTCAATCCATAAAATTGATCTCTATTATTATCAATGTAAAAATCTACAAAATTGTTTGATGCAAGGGATTAAAATTTGAATGAAATCATAATTTTTATGAATTCCGACTTCAACTGTTAGCGTACATTTTCATTATGTTCAATCTCTCGTAAACTCTCGTTTATGCAGGTACAATGTCTCAGCAAAAAATACTAAAGACATTAAGTCATCCGGTTCATTTCCTTCATATTAGCTAAGAAATTGGTGGAGTCAGAAATATGGGATCAAATATAATTTTAAGAGCGTTGAGCTTTTTGTGTCTAATTAAAGTAGGGATGATGATGTTAGAGTGTGATGAAAATTGTAGAAAATATGATTCCGATCGCCCTACTCTTGTCGTAAAGGATACAAGTAAGGAAATACATATTGTCTTTGTGTTGTTTTAGTTGGAATATTTAAGTATAATCCGTGTATTTAATAAAACTCTAACATCCAGTGACGTCCAACCTGGAAACAATACATAAGTGGGCGGGCTCAATTTGACAGAAATGACGTCATAATCACGCAACTTTTCATTGTTATTGTTATTTATGTATACATTGGAAAAATATTTTTTCATAACAAACCGAACCTTAGTATCGAATCTTGATTAAAATTAATATTTTAGTTACGATTTCAGCAAAAATGTTTGATTGTCGCATTTCAAGGAGAAGAGGAAAATGTTCTTTTAGATATATGTAAATACCTATAATTTACTTATTATATACGAGGTAAAGGGTTTTTCAACAGGGATGACGCATTTTTATTTTATTCGGGACGACAAACTGCAACATAATTTGTTGTATATTGTTTGCATAATAGCTTACAAATCATCATGGAGCAGGTCAACCTTGAGCGTCCTTTGCAAGTTATCCAAATTTATTACGCAAATTCACGTGGCAACTTTAAGAGGAAAAATCATCATTTTCAGTGACGAAGCTCATTTTTGGCTCAATGGGTTTGTTAATAAGGAAAATATGTGTTATGCGTGAGGCAAAAAACACACAACTCCTTGCTGAGGCAGAATTGCATTCCGAAAAAATTACAGTTTGGTGTGGATTTCATGCCAATGGTGGTGTTATGTGGCCAGACTTTTTTGCTGATGATAATAATTGCCGCATTACTGTGAATGGAAATCGATATATAGCCATGATAACGGAGCATTTTCGGCCCGGATTGGATGGTATGGTCTTAAATGACATGTGGCTTCTACAAGATAGTGTACCTTGCCACACAGCAAACAATACGATGGATTTATTGAAAGAGCAAATTCGGTGAACATGTTATTTCCAGAAATGGACTAGTCAATTGACTGCCTCTCTTATGCGACATAAAGCCACATAAAGTCATTGCCCTACACCAACAACAAGCCAGCAATACTAAAGGAGCTCATAGCAAATATTGAACACGAAATTTCTGCCATTTCGGTTGATTACTGTGAAAAAGAAGTGGAAAACTGGGTTACAAGATTGGATTGGACTTCTGCAAACATGTCCGTGGTGATGGTCATGCAAAATAAATTGTAATTGAATGACCTTCAACACTAAAAAAGAAACTCGTTTATATCCTTTTTTTTTTAAAAGCGTGTCTCTTATTGGAAAACCTTTTATTAATTATAAATATTTTTTGGATATCCTTGTAGGTCTATTTATGTTATACTACATTTGAATACCATGCACTAGAAGTATTTTTTATTTTTACTAAATAGTGTTACCTCACTCTCTTTTTCTGCTTCATTTCCCGATGTGGAGTAGATATTGTTATGATTGATGCTATTATATTATTTATAATACCCCTTAGGATTTTTGACTGTTGACCAATGTTGTTAACATGTATAACTATGATTAATGATATAATTGTTATCTCTTGTCTAATTGAATAACTCATAGAATACTCATTATTTTATAGTACATACACATTTATGAGAAAAAACGAAAATTATGCTATTAAGTATAAATGGAACATCTAAGATAATAGTTTTCAATCATTGTGATACACTCATCATTTTCAGAACCTACATACTCTAAATTAAAGAACTTGTGTTTTTTTTAACATATTTGTAATTTGAATCTATTTATATATTTCAGCGGGTCGCTTGGGAAATGCAATTTTTTCATATCAAGTTCTTCTTGCTCTGCAGCTGGGTTTTGGATATGAAGCCTATATGGGCGAACGAATAAATCGAACATTAGCTCCCTACTTTGATAGTTTAAGAATACCAGTTGGATCAAAAGAAATTTGTGGGTTTGAGGAGCTGGAAAAATGGATAAAGTATAGTTGAAATAGATTAGAGTTATGCCATGTTTTTAATTTTAATTAATTTTCAGAAATCATCTCTACGAGACAAAATCGAACAAAATTGAAAGACTCATCATTGAGCATACGGGTCAAAAGCCAAATCGCGATTCAGCTGGAAAATTGATCATTTCTCGAGAGGATATTATTAAATATAATATTGACATTGATGGGTAAAACTTTTTTTTTTTTGATCCATACATTTTTAAATTAATAAAGTCAACTCCAATCAAGACTTGTCCATTCCGACGAATTCACAAAGTTTGAAGAGATCATAGTACCAGACTCAAGATTTCCTTGGAAAATATGGCAGAATCAGTCATTAACAGGTTTGAAAAATGATGAGTTAAAAATTGGAAAGGCTTTCATCCTATACCCGGGAAACTTTAAAATAAGTTTAGAAGAGCATAAAATGATGACTTCAGGTACATTCATCATATGAAAAGAGTTTGATTCTTAGGTACATATATGACATGAATAAAACTGTCTCTTTCCATTCAATTTAGTTCCAAATATGGCTCTAGAATTAGACAAGGATTTGAAAATGAGGGATAAATATTTGCTCTCAGCCCAAGCAACAATGCAAAGAGTTTTTAAAAAATTCGTATCATTAAAGAAAAAGAGAAAGACTTATAAATCAAGGGATATAATTTATGTTGGGATACATTCTAGGTTCTTGGAGCACTGAGATACTAAACTAAATCATTGATTTTCTAATAATGATCCTTTTAATCTTTCTCTTAGGAGAACGGATCATTTGGCCTTAGAAAGAGTGAATGGCTATAAAGAGATTAAACCTAGTTATTTTCTAGAGGCAATGCATCTTTTTACGTAAGTTATTTCCGAATAATTTTATGAATTGTAATGATAAAATATATCCTCAGAAAGCATTTTGGTGATAAGGTCATTTTTCTATACGTCTCAGATGACCTAGATTGGGGAATCAAGTATTTAGGACCTAAGACAAAGAAATCAGGCAATCTATATTTTGTTGGTGAAGGCCATGGAACCAAGGAGGATAGGTAAGAAATTATGCACATAGGAGATCTGTGTGTAACATTTATGGGGAACAACATTTTCAGTATTGGACACGATCTAGCAATTATGAAATCCTGTAATCACACAATCATTACTCATGGAACATTTTCCTATTGGGCTGGATTTCTTTCTAATGGGATTGTTGTGCTCCCGGATCACATTCATCAGTTTAGGTAGTTCAATTATGCATTATGTGTAGAATCTTGGAACTCGATACCAATTCATTACGGAAGGAGCATCGAGAAGCGATGCAGACGAGTTTCGAATCAATACCAACTGTATAGTGTTATGTGATCCATGCAGGAACTGTATTGAGTCAAAGCTCAGAGGGAAAGTTTTTTCGACACTTTGAGAGTAGTTCCCAATAAGTCGAGTACTGATCAGGTGTTCAAGTTCTGGGGTTCTACTGTAATATAATAATAATAATTAATTAATCAACGTAATCCATTGAATTCGAATGGATCCTTTCAGGGCAAATAATGAGATGCGAGAAGGTATGAGCGATGATCCAATAAATAACCCAATGGAGAGACTCTATAAATTTATTTAGAATAGTATTCATAATTAAAAGTAACCAAAGAAAAACTAATTGATGTACGTACATATTATAACATATTACGAGTGCATCTATTATGAATGACTCTGTTATATTCTGTAGTTTTGATGGAATCTTCATAGTGTAGAAAAATAAATAGACATCTCTTATAATTTGTAACAGTTGCTTGTAATTTATATTATATTAAGTTGTTAAAAAGCCCAATGTGATTATTTATTGATATTTTATTTTATATATGTATATAATATTGGTGTTAATAATAAAGTGTACATAATGAATGATGACATTAATTAACTAGAACATCGGTTGAAGAAAATCATGTAGCATGAGTGTCCCAACCGATCAATGATAGGATATATAAATATCGCTCTATATATTTATGAAACATATTCTTTAAATAACCAACAGCAATTAATATATTATAAAAAATGGGAGGTGGTCAGATAATCGTACCATGATAATTAGTATTGTTGTCACAATATGTTCATAAATTCCATACTAACATATAACTGATTGATGGTTTAATATAAATTTAAGAAGCCTTGATTAATGCTCCGTGAAGTAGAGTAAAAGTTGCGTGAGTCTATAAGTATATTATACTCCGTAAAATGACATATTATTTTCTTATGTGATTATGCAAGACAAGAGGAAAATATGCCAAGATAAATGTTGTTTATAAATTCTAATGTTGATTAGTCGATTTCCAAATACAGGACTTCATCTTAATAAAAGTATAAATTGGTCAAGTTTTACTGAGCAGACATTTTTAAATAATAATTTAATGCAAAATTGAAGTCAGTATTCATCACTCAAAAAATAACTTTGGGATATATCAGAAGAAAAGCTCAAACATAAGCTAATCGGGAAATATATAATAATAAATTATACATTCATCACTTTAAAAAGGCTCTGTTGCCAAATGTTTGGATCTCTACTCTCATATTGTACCTTCTTTGTAGAAACAACAATATGCTCTTCAGAGTTTGAAGGTAATCTACGAATCTAAAATTAGTAGGCTCTTTTGTCTACTCGAATATAGATGTATGTATATAAATTTGTCTTGCTTTCGTATCCTTTAATAGGTAAATAAGTAGAGGTACTGTTATGAATTCAAAAAACGCAAAAAATGTGATCTGCTGTAAGTCAGTAAAGAAAACATATGGATATGAGCATATGGAATTTAAATTTCCTTGTAAATGAATTTGTTATTATAATTAAAAATGTGAAACCATAAAGATTTCATCCTCTCTTAGTCATTACAATGAAATCAAAGAGAGGACTTCTTGAGCCAAATCACATTCATGAGAATTTTAACCTTCGAATGAGAACCTCACACAAAATAATAGCTTTATCGAGTAAAAAGGGGGACGTATCAAGGTGTGAACCCCAAACACAACGGTTTGACATAGTCAAGACCTTTTAGTACTTTATTTTACTCTTTTGTCGCCAATAAAAAGGTGTGTCTCACTCTCCAGAATCAAATCTCCGAATGGAAGGGCCAATAGCAAACAAATTGTCAGATAATCAAATAAACTTGGATACAAAACAAGGAATTAATTAAGGAGCTCACTTCCTTCGCTCACAAAGTGGAATGGGGAAGGCCCAGAAAAAAATAATTTGAATTGAATTTGAGTCTATTAAGAAATCTCTATAAAGAGAGCATCTGAAGAAAAAGTCTTCAATAGCTCACCCTCCATTCAGGAGAAAGAGATCCGAAGAGCTTGAAAGCCTCTTAATGACTGATGATTTTTTTTTTTCAAAAATTGAAAATTTATTTTCATTTTCTACAAATTATAATTTTTAATTTTCTTCTTTATATATATTACAAATTTAACTATGTGAAGGTTTAAGAAAGAAGACCTATCTGTAGGTATGTACTTTTGTGATAAGATAGTCATTTAGTTACCTACAAATCATCATTCAATATCATGAAGAAGTTTTATATCTAAATATATAAGAAAGCAGGATTCTATTACTACTAAATTCTAGGTATGTATCCTCGTCTTTCCATTCCAATATTTAGAGAAAGAAGTTTCAACATTTTTATTGTATGTATGCCTCTTCAAATAAGTAATTTACTAAGAGTTTTGACATTTTCACAGTTATATTGATAAATCTCAAATATTCAGACAATTATGTCTACTCGTGGATCTAATCCCATTTGTTCTATAAGATTTTGAACCTACCATTGAGGGATTTTTCTTATTTTTGAAGATGTTTCTTGCCAAATATTAAGCAAGAACTTTAACTGGATCCATCAAAATGTAAGAAGATAACAATGACTGCAAACCCTTGATTATATATAATTTTAGGATTGTTGTTGGTTTTTGCTAGCTTTAATTTTATATATATTTGAATTTTGGTATTTAATTCAAACATAATTTTTACCTTTCAACGAAATAAATGATATTTATAATTTCTTTACTTTGCCCTGTTCTACAGAAAAATTGGTAAAACATGTAAAAAAAATGTCTATAATCAAACATTTTCTTTTCAATGCTTATATATGATGGCTTATATGTATATAGGGAAAATATGAGTTTTTTTACATACAATCACTTTAATAAAAGTAAAAGAAATGAAGGAACCAAAATTAAAGAAAAGGTTGCATGAGATTGTTGCAGCTTTTGTGTGCGTCAAATACACTTCTGTTACATTCAACTGGTCAATTACTTATAATAGACAAAATGAAATAAGTTGTTAAACATAATATATATATATACATAACATCGTTCTATAAAAATGCCCAAATCAAGTGCTTTGGCAAGCTTCTTTTCCATACTGAGGACACTTATGTATATAATCTTTATTAAACGTAAATGAGTTCAGACAAGTTGCATACGAATCTATATATACGAATATATCATTAAAGGGACTCAGCAAAATCCATTCAAGTGTTATCACCTATCTACAAAATAAACGTCATCCTTCATCTCCTCAATCCATAAACTTAAACAAACCCAAATATGAGTTGTTCAGAAAGAAATTTTTGATGAAATGAAATTAGAGCTGTATTATTTCCATGAAATTGCATGTATGTACACTTAGAAAATTTTTTTTACCAAATCAACGGACATTGCACCAATGATATTCAAAGCTTCTTTAATATCTACTTGGGTTCTCAGACCAAGAGTTGACATGATAAAAACTATCTTTTATATTACTTCGTGTCAATGTTCCTATTACATTCATTGCTTTGCTGTCTTCCATATTTCATTGAAACGATCATTAAGAGAATGATATGGATTCAGGCTCTCATTTAAGGTGTGGATCAGACACATTGCATTGAAAAGATTTAATATATTTTTGAAGATTGCAGAAGTTTTTTAGTATTATGTATAATTTATGTATTTTTGCCTAAAATCTGTTTTTATTTTACGAGGTCAATAGAAAAAAATAGCATCAATCTACCACTGATGGGTAAGAGGACCTGAAATATATCCGGTCGGTCTTTTGGAGGATACAGCAAAATTGTTGAATCATCAAAAAACGTAATTTGAAGATGTATATTTCACAGCCATGGAAATGAAAAATTAAATTACAAATAATATGAAGTAAAAAAGAAGTATTCTGAAAGAACTACATACTTGTTTGTATTTACACTTCCTTCACTCACAAAGTGGAATGAGGAAGGCCCAGAATCGGAACCGAAGTTTTAAATTGCTACGATCTTTTAAAAAAAAATCAATAATAATAATCATCATTATTGCTTTGTATCAACTAGCCTTGCTTCTCTCTCTCCCCTATACGTATGTGGCCCTTTTTCTTTTGAAAAAAAAAAAAAAAAAACTTGAAAGATCCACATGTCGAGCTTTTTTGTACACTCGAAAAAGCTGGACTCTTAAAAGGGAAATAATTTTTTTGAAATAAAAATAACGTATGGTAGCTAGTCTTCTGTATTTTCCTTGTTGTCAACTTTTTAATATTGGGC
The DNA here is from genome assembly GCA_963680855.1 of Lepeophtheirus nordmannii. Taxonomy (NCBI): domain Eukaryota; kingdom Metazoa; phylum Arthropoda; class Copepoda; order Siphonostomatoida; family Caligidae; genus Lepeophtheirus; species Lepeophtheirus nordmannii. Next base: position 31,314,609 of record OY804524.1, on the reverse strand, counting down.
AGGGTTATTATTTAGATTCATTCTTTGGAAGAATTTATGTGAGGGGAGAAAGTGAAACTTAAAATAATGATATTGGCACAACGTGTTTTTTAAGATCAACAAAAATATATTATGTATTCTTCCTTCAGCTGTTTTTAACCAGTTGACTCTTCTGATTTAAAGTAGCTGACCTTCTTTTTTAAAAACTCAAAAAGGGTATTATTATCATACATGATTTTGATATATTATAAAAAGTATATTAAATCAATGATTGCGCGCCCTTTTTTTGAATTATTGAATAACAAGCTAGTATTACATTGATTTGTAATTTGGTAGAATTTATCAATGAATAGTAAATATATCTAGATAATAACTCTGCCCAATATTAAAGTGTTGGCGACAAGGAAAATACAGAAGACTAGCTACCAGATGTTTTTCCAAATTTTTCCTATCCCTTTTCAGAGTCAAGTTGCGAGTGACCAAAGAAGATCAACGTAATTATCACAACCAGTTTTTAGAGATAAACAAAAATACACTCTGCATTCTACCTTCAGCTGTTTTTCATCATTAAAGCAACTGACACTACGTGTTATGAGCTCAAAAAGGGTATTATTATTATTTATGATTTTGATATATTATAAAAAATATATTAAATCAAGGCTTGCGCGCCCTTTTTTTGAAATTTGAATATATTACAAGTAGTAACGATTGGTTTGTGAGTGGTAAAATTTATAAATATTATAGTATATCTAAATAACAAATTCTGCAGAATATTTACAAGTTGGCAACAAGGAAAATACAGAAGACTAGCAGCTACCAGTTGTTGTTTTTCCAAATTATATCTCCTTTCCCTTTTGTCAGCCGAGGTTGCGAGTGGACAAAAAAGCTCGACGTGCACAACCAAGATCAACGTGATTATATGCCCCACATTCTCCCCTCACTTCAATTCTTCAAAAGAATAAGGTGAATGGATTTTATCTACAATTTCTATTTGAGAGGATTAACGTATGTACATAACTCACCTTAATGATATTTGACACTAATTATATGATTACAACTCTTTCAAGACATAATCTTGATGAAATGACAGAAAATCAAATAGACAAGCACATTGCCAAGCCCGTATTTAATTGAAAAATAAAAATAATAATGATAATCTTGATATATTTAACCTATTAAAGACCTTCTTTTAACCATTTCATTAAGTGCAATCCATGTATGTGATAAGACCCTACTTTGATAGATCATTTATCTCCTCTATAATGACACACATAAATATAAGTACATTAATAACTTTTATGGGAGATACTTTATTTACTTACTATAATATGTAATATATTTCTCTGATAACATATTTTTGTTTTTAATGGCGTGGTTATTGAATTCAATCAATTCAAATAGTTATATTAACAAAAGAGTCTCTTCAGTTTTACCTAACGAATTCAATTCCTAAACGTAAATACTTTAAGGCAGACATGTCCAAAGTCGGGCCCGGGGGCCAAATGCAGCCCCTGGTCAATTTACATCTATCCCGCTGCCACCGTTTTTATATCAATAACGTCTGGCCTACATGTAGAATTAATACATTGGGCAATATAAACAAAATACCACCTATGTATTCTCCCTTCAGCTGATTTTCATCAGATGACTCTTTTGATTTAAAGCAGCTGACTTACCGTGTTGTTATGAACTCGTAAAGGGTATTATTATTATTATTATTATTTATGATTTTGATGTATAAAAAATATATTAAATTGCGCGCCCTTTTTTTTTGAATTATTGAATAATAAACAAGTATTAACGATTGATTTGTGTATTGATATAATTTATAAATGTATAGTATATCTAAATAATAACTCTGCCCAATATTAAAAAATTGGCCACAAGGAAATTACAGAAGGGTAGCAGATCCAGTTGTTTTTTTCAAATTAGTTCTTACTCCTTTTTAGAGTCGAGGTTGGGAGTGAACGAAAAAGCGAGACGTATATCACTCTTACCTGCGTGTGCTAAGTGCTGCCATCTAGAAGTTCGATTAGAAACAGCAAATTAATTGCTGTTCTATGTAAAGAACGTCCGCCACGGTCACCCCCTTACATTATTTTTACATTCTAACTTGCTAGTAGAGTACTGTGATTAGACTATATGTACATAAGTGAAATGATACATAGAAACAATGCTAGGATTTTTTTTGCGAACTGCAGTTCCTTGCAGATGACTATTGTTTATTAATTGCTCTACAATTTCTATTATTATTATTATTATTATTTTTCAATTAGTTATTAAAAAGTCATGCTAAATATATGTACACCTAGCAGCAACACTTGGTACTATTGACGTATAAATATTGACTTTTATAAAAAAGTAATGGCGCAGATGAGAAGGAAAAAGACAAAATGAAGATCCTCTCATATCTTATCAATCGGTCCAGTATAAATTATTATTCGCCTATTAGGCAAAAATTATATTCATGCCTCTTTAGAAGGCGAAATCGCACGTTAATATACATAAAAATGTTTTTAAAAAAGGACTGAATCATAAAATAGGGACAATTATCTAAAAGATATATAAACGAATCTTTTAGGTATTTTGTTTAAGAGTAGCAAAATTATGAATAACAAAACTACTCCTATGAAGTATAACATAAATAGCTAGAAAATGAAAAAGATTCCTTTTCTTGTCTTTTTTTTTCCAGGATCGTTTCTATGAATCATCTCACATATTATGTCCTTCTTTTTAAAATGAAGTCTCTGGTCAATCTAACACAATGATATTACACACAAAAACAATCACAACTCCTAGGTATTTTTTTTTTGTTGGCCGTTAATTTGTCCAATCCATCTGACCATTATGTTGTAGTTCTTTGAACCTTGATTGTTAAATTTAAATTATGTATTCAAAATTGTCCAGCAATTGTACAAAATGCCATTTTTAAAAATTCTTGGAAGAATTTTTTTCTTGTGATTCTGGGACATTTATTCCATGGACAAAAGTTCAGAAGGATTGACTTTTTACGCAGATTTTTACACCTCCGCCCCAATCCCTTATATCCTTGACACAATTTACTCCCTAAAAATAATTATTGCACATTCAATCAGTTTTCCTGATTATAAAGAAAATTCAGACTAATAACTAACTATTTGACAGGCCCGTTTCGTAGCTTTTTTAATTTACAATTGCAAAATTGTATTTAATTTTCTACAAAATGTATATACAAAACCCTCTCTTTAAGAGTGAAATGAACATTGGCAAACCTCACCCCTATTTGCTTCATTAAAGAGCTTAGATCCACAGTTTTCAAATAATATGTCAAGTGCCTTGTAAGAATTCTTAGCTTATGACGTTTTTGCTGACATTTGGGCCTACTCCCCCCCTCCCCCCAAGAATCCCTTTAGATCAAAATAAAGACTGGAAATGGAATTTGCATTAAAAACACCAGTGGATCATTATTTTTTAATTCTCAAAATGAGTTTCCTTCTAGGCTGACGTTAAAGTTGAAGTAGGAAAATGGGCCAAAAAAACTAGAAAAGTAGGGTCTGATCTATCGAAAACCGTTGGACTCTCGAAAAAAAAATATTACAGATTTGAAATTAGCGTGCAAAATTGAATAACTTTAATATATTTATATCCCTTAGGATTTTTGACCGTTCAAATTTGTTGACCTGTGTTATCTAGGGGGGTTGTGATGCCAAACCATAAAAAATAAACACAGTTAACCAACAAAAGAAGAAGAAAAAAGAGGGTGAGTGAGGTGTTTATTTATAGAAATGTAAAAAATATGCAAATGGGGTGTGTAAAATAAAAAGAAAGAGAAAATCATCAACCTGGTTGTAACCCTGACAATTTGATGAATGTTGAGAGGGAAGCAACTTGAGCTGTTATGACGACGTTTTACTGAGCTACAAGCTGCTATTCTTCATTATATATGTATACAAATGAAGACATCAATAATAAATAATAACATTATGTATGTAGACCATCGATGAGAGGCAGAAAATTAACTCAAATGGATGTCAGGAAATTATATATATATTTTTAACTAATAATTATAATTATACGAGGACTTGAGCCCTTTTTGTTTACATTTTATTTGCTTTATTATTAATCTTAATGCATGTACTCCTTCATGCAAGATCTTTACTATCAGGTAGATATTGTTCTCCCCTCAGTAGTAATAAAAGAAAAATGATAACAGCATTGGAAAACAAAAACTACAAAATCTTGCACGTGGCATTTTGCATATTTTTTACATTCTTATTAATGGCTCTCTGATACGTGTATGTATTGAAAGATCCTATAAAAAACCTGAGTCTATCTTATCTCATCATTACTAATTTAAGGTTTACTCTTTGAAGCTAGGAATTTGAATATTTATCTACAGGAACGTAAAATATATGCAAATGGGGTGTGTAGAGTATACAAAGTAAGAGAAAATCATCAACCTGGTTGTAACTATGACAATTTGATAAATGTTGAGAGGGAAGCAGCTTGAGCTGTCATGACGTTTGACTGAGCTAATAGCTGCTATTCTCCTTTATATATGTATACAAATAAATAGTATCAATATGTATACCAAAGATGAGAGGCAGAAAATTAACACAAATTAAATTTAACTAATAATTATACAAGGACTTGAGCCCTTTTTTGTTTACATTCTATTTGCTTTATTAATGTTAATGCGTGTATTCCTTGATGCAAGATCTGTAGTATCAGGTAGATATTGTTCTCTCCTCAGTAATAAAGGAAAAATAATAACAGCTTTGGAAAACAAAAAGACCTGTAGTTCAAAGAGCCAACTCCACAAAATCTCGCACGCGGCATTTTGCTCATTTTTTACATTCCTACCCATTTATTACCTGAGGGGTGAGGAAGCTCCCCCTCCTAACCTTCGAATATCCCTGGTCATAGTTGTATCTATACTAGGGGTATCCCCATATCAAATTTACGAGAAAAAAACTAAAAAAAACTATCTACTTCTTTTCTAACATAGTTTCCCATTTAAATTACACATTATTCATAAAGAATATCAATCATTATGCAAATGAACTTAGTTCAAGTAGTTTCCAGACTCTACTTAAAGTATGTATTTATATAATGCATATTAGAGCTAAAAATCAATAAATGTTAATTGATTTTTTTTTTTTTTTTGCAATCATCAATATCAAGTCATCAACATTTAAATTTTTGTTTTTAAGTTAACACACCTTTGTAAACTAATACTTGTGCTCAATTACACATCAAAATATTCATTAATGTTGTAGATACGTGTATTCCTTTTGTGTGAATAGTTGAAATCGAATTGTTAATTTTTTATAATGTCACAAAGTTGATGACTAAAAGTACGATTGTGAGAAATGTTGTTGAGTAAACCAAAAAAGTTTAATTAAATATTCGGAACTGTATTCTTTTAAAATTTTGATATTCCGGGGTTTATTTTTCAAGATACAACACCTATTGTTACTCAAGAAAATCGACCATTTTAATGGCATAACACAACTCAGCAGTTATTACTCTGTAATTATTGACTCAATAAAAATTTTGTAATTGTTTTTAAAATTGGAAAAAAAAAACAAAACAAAAAAACAAAACGCTGGCGCATGTGCAATTGAAAAGGGATAACTTTGAGGGGGATGAAAGGAATTAGTAGTATTAGTAATTAATTAATTAATTAATTAGTAGTATGTAAATAATTTAATAAACTATTTATTTTCATTTATTTAAAATTCTAGTAGTGGCTACATCTTTTAATTACATATATACAAAAAAAAATTTTTTTTTTTTTTTTTTAAAGAACAACAAAATATTAATTAGGCATTAATAGACTGACGACAAGACTCAGAAGAGGCCTAAACTAAGACTCTTCTCAAGAACCACATCACGTATTACCGTTTGAATATTTGTTATCTCAAATATCACATTCCTGTCCACCTGATCAAAATAACAATTCAGAGAGATTTGATAAAAAAAGTACATAAGTAGAGGACTTATTTGAATCAGGGAATCTTGTTGTTGTAAAATTACTAAATTGGATTAATCTTTGAAATTTTGTTTCATAATTACAGATGTCAACAGTCAAAAATCTAAGGGGTACAAGTACAAACGTTTTAAACCGACTTTTGGGCCTACTCCCGCCCCCTATGCCCCCAAGAGTCCCTTTAGATCAAGACAAAGACTGGAAATGGAATTTCTGCATTAAAGACAATAGTGGATCATTATTTTTTAATTCCCAAAATGAGTAGTATCCTTCTAGGCTTAAATTAAAGTTGAGGTTGGAAAATGGACGCCAAATTAGCTCAAAAAGTAGGGTTTGTTGATTTCTCAAAAACCGTTGGACTCTTGAATTTTTTTTTTTACGGATTTGAAATCAGCGTGCAAAACTGAATAACTTCTAATATACTTATATCCCTTAGGATTATTGACTGTAGACAAGTGTAATTATTATGTAAGTCACAGTACATATAGGTACAGTACTCATAAATTTTCCCTCATCGATATGAAAATGGGCTAAAAACACACGTTTAATGGCAATTTGGAATTTTATTTCGCCATAAATGGTCTCTAGACATAAAAGCATTGGAAAATCTGTGGATTTTCATAAAAGAACAACACCCTAAATCCCTACTTATGTATTTAGAAGTGCGATAAAGTGTCAGACTTCCAATTTTCCTCTCCAATACCAAAATGTAATTATTATTATTTTTTTTTTTTTGAAATTACACTCCTGTAAATTAGCATCTAGACGAAGGAGCCTTCATGTATATCTTCACCCATTCTAAAAACAAAGAATCAATCAGAACTTTCTAATTATTATTATTAGTAGACACTAAGGAAATCCTCAAGTCCACCGTTCAAAAACAATATATTTGGTATAGTAACAAAATTAATATCAACAAATGTTTAAGTAGCAATATATAATATTCGTGGGATGGAAAAAAAATGATGTTGCAGAGGATGAAATTAGCTCCATTCTCATCCGTATACGAATTAACTTAATATCAAATTCCTTTCCGGAGTAAAAGAGATGAATAGCTCACAAGACTATTGGATCCTTTTCCGTTAATATGTATTGCAACCAATGAGAGTCAAGACTATCCTTTGCAATGTATTTATAAAAGTAAACGGAGAGAACGCCATCTATTAACTTACATTTAATTTTCTTTGTCTACCTTCCTCCTCTTCCCTTTCTCATGGAAGTGAGTAGAATTGCAAAAGTGAAAGCACGAGATCCCGTGATATTTTATATAACTGAAGAAACTCTTCAAATGTATCTATGTATTTACATACATAGATACATATACCCTTTAAGTATTTAATGATTTTAATACCCATTCTCAACCCCCCCCCCCCCCCCCCTGTTTTATTTCTTCTTTCCGTATTTCGGAAATTGTCTAATTTTGATCTTTTGACGAAGATTTTTCATAACTTTTAAATAGTATCACGTAGATTTAAGAAAATACATAGACAAAGGGGGAAGGGAGAGAAGCGGCAATAGAACTATTGATTATTTTTAAACTACGGTAGGGTCACATGATTTATTTATTAAATCCTGTAAAGCGTGATTTATCTATCCTCTAATCATTTATTTTGATATTTAAGGGCTCTAAATGATTTTTTGGTTGTGTGCAGAGTGAATGGGGCTTTAGGTGGTGAGTCCTGGAAGTTCATATTGACGCTAATACAATCCTTTCTCCCGATCAATAGGTTTAATAAGGGTTGATAATATATATATACGAAACATTTTTATAGAGGGAAAAATAAAAAACCCTATATTTTAAAGGTTATTTAATATGTTAACGAAATTATAATTTCACAAAAAACTTTAGCGATTCCATAGGAGTGGCGTATGTATCGTGTACTCCCGTATCAAGACTTTACGAGACTTGAGAGCATTTAAAATAAAAAATAAGTAAGGGGTTCTTACTATTGTCGAAATTATTTCGGAGAACCAAAGAAGTGAATATTCCTTGTATCTAATGAGACCATAAGTAGGGCTAAAGCTTAAATGGCTATATTTTTTGAGCCTATGGACCAATCCAACAAACCAAGTTGGTAGTCAAACACATTTTTGAATCCCGTTGTCCTTTTAATGTGAAGAGATAAATCGAATGAAAAAAAAAAATGTCTATAAATATTCAACATACTGTCCCTACTTTGGGACAGTTGCTGAACGGTCCTCCATTTTAAACACATCAAAAAGCAGCAATGAGACTTTGAGATTCCCGTCGTCCTTTTAATGTGAAGGGATACATCAAACTTTTTTTTTGTTTTTTAAAATGGCACAAAGATGGCACATATCTGACATCTTCGTATTTGTTCCATATTACAAAAATTGATTTGAGAGCATTTGATTCTCATCAGAGACTTACTTCCTATTTGTAAGTTTTAATGTCAAGTCAAAAATAAAGTCATGGGAAACAAAATAACCAGTCTTGTTCAAGCATAAAAGAATTCAAATTTTTGGTGGAGCATTACTACATATTAGACTATGTACTTGTATGAAAAAAAAAATCAAATCAGATGCACTCGTTTTGAACCAAGAGTTATGCTCATTTTAAAAAAATGCACAATTTTGAAAGCTTTTTTGAAGGTAGAGAAGTCAACAAAATTGATTAAAAAAAAAGTAGATATTTAACGTTTTCCTACAAAATCCGTTATGAAGGCTACAGAATAAAAAAAGTGTAAATTAGATCCATATTCAATTCCTCATAACTTTTGAAGAACATTAAATTTCTCGTTTCTGTATATCTTATATATATATATAAAATATAAATCCAAATTTGGTCAAAATCTGGAGTGGTGGTCGTCAAAACATAATTTTTTGTCCCTCTTTTATATGAAATTACCCATTAGACTGTTGAAGGTGAAGCATTGATCTCTAATGAAAGATCTGTTGTAGATTTCATTAATAAATAGGTCAATAAATTCATTAGCTCTAATATGAGTCGTAGATTTTTAGTGGATTTTTGGTCGAAGTTGGATGAAAATTTACACAATATTTAGATGGACAATTTCTCCTTCGTTAAGGATTCTTATCAGGCGCTTGACATCTCATTTGAAAGCTGTGGGTCTCTGCTCTTTAATACATTCCTTAAATATCCATTTTATGTGATATTCAAGGAATTATTTAAGTACTAACGTTTTGGCCGACTTTTGGGCCTACTCCTGTCCCCTACGCCCCCAGAAGTCGCTTTACATGAAAACAAAGACTGGAAATAAAATCTGCATTAAATACACTAGCGATTAAATAGTTTTAGATGCAAAAAATTGCTCAAATTGAAGTTGAAGTTAGAAAATAGGCCAAATTAATGAATTCTACCAATTTACATACTAAATTCAAAATTTCAAAAAAAGACGCGTAATCCTTGATTTAATATATTTTATATTTATATATCAAATCATGAATAATAATAATTAATAATACCCTATACGAGTTCATAGCACGTAGGGTCAGCTGCTTTAAATCAAAAGAGTCAACTGATGAAAGGTAGCTGAAGAGGGAATACAGTGTATTTTTGTTGATCTCGAAAAGTTCGTCGTGTGAAGACTTAAGATGGGTCCACTGAGTTACTTACGTACGATACGCCTGCCCATTTTTCCTCCCTTTTTTTCTTCTTATTATTACTATGGCAATCTAAAATGCAATTGCTCCTACCTTTTATGGAGGCCCTTTTAACAAAACCTTTCATTTTTCACTAATTTCTTGCATTTTGTTTGTGATTTCTCTTTCCTTTTGCAAAGAGAAAACAAAGCCAAAATATGCTAATTAGAGAGGAAGAGAGAGTGCGTAAGTGCTTGGAGCGGTTTTTGATGACTTAAACCGACAAATCCGAATGATGGAGCATCCCCATTCCCCTTACAACGTAAATAATAAGCATATAAGATAAATAAAAACAAATCCTGACTCATCCAACTCGCGGAATTCAAGAAGCCTTATTGTTATCATATCCATCTACTCAAGGATGAATAGCATATAATTTTCCATCTGGTAGGGTGGAAGGAGGAGAGCAAGCAGGGTTTGAATCTTCATGTGGCAATGAAAAGGTATTAAATGAAGTTTTCTTAAAATTAATAATATTAATTTCGTTTCATAGTTACATATCTCAACCTTCAAAATGTCGTTGCTTTCAGTTTGCTATGCAAACTGTAACATTAGTAGTTACACGATGTTATATTATACAACATATGTATGTCAGTATTTCTTCTTTATTTAAACCGATTTCATATGTTGCAATTGATTAAGATATGAGTCGAGAGCACGAAACCATTTTTTTTCCCTTTCAAAAGCCATTTAATAAAAACAACCATCAGGTCTAAAAAAAAAGAAAGAACCAGTGTAATAATTTATCTATGCAGTTTTTTACATTGAGTTTTTCAATTCCTAGATAGCAAGACTATAAATATATATATAAAATAGTAGCAAAGCCAACAGGTATTAAGATAAAAATTGCTATAAATAACATTTCATCTCTTTCATTTCATTTCTATTTTTGTAAGAACTTCCCTTTAAGATATTATTATTTTTTTATTTGGAAATTAGCTTTCTATCACACTTTTAAAGACATAATAATCTATGTCTAATATCGATAGCCCCAATTAATAAAAGTTATTCAGTTTTACACCCTGATTTCAAGACTGTTTTTTTTTTTTCGAGAGCCCGACGGTTATTGAAAAATCGAACCCTACTTTTTGAGCTAATTTGGCCCATTTTCCAACTTCAACTTCAAATTAAGCAGAGAAGGATACTCGTTTTGTGCACTAAACACAACTTCAGCCTTTGTTTTGATCTAAAGGGACTCATAGGGGACGGGAGTAGCCTCAAAAGTCGGTCAAATTCTTTATACTTAAATGACTCCTTGAATTTGAAATGAAATGGATATTTACGGAATGGATTAAAGAGCTGAGATCCACAGCTTTCAAACGAGATGTCAAGCTCTTCATAAGGTTCCTTAATTAAAAAAAAAATTGTCCATCTAAATATTGTGTAAATTTTCGTCGAATTTCGACCAAAAACACACTGGAAATCAAAGAATTCTGTCTATTGCATTTGTTTTTTAGTACCCTGAGTCTTTTTAATTCTAATTTCCACGAATAGAGGGAGATTATATGAGTAGGCTTTAAAATATTTTTGAATTATTCCTTCATCCTTATGTGTATGTATGTACATAATTTAAAACTTCTTAGAGTATACGAATAAAAATAAGCTAAAAAAAAAAAATGAAGGAACGACATTATAATAAAGTAGAAAGCTTAAATACTCTCATTTAAACGAATAGCTCTTCATGATCTGATGATGAATAAAAAAAGATTAAGTGGCCTGATCTTGAATATCTTTTTTCTACTTGCTTTTAAAAAAACCCTAAAAACTGTATATGTATATAGATATTTTTTTTTTCCATAATGAATTAAATAAATATTTCACTTACTAATAATGGTTTGTATGTACTCCATTGGATAAAAGTACGAAGCCCAATTAGAGAAAGCCATTAAATTGAATGTTTCAAGTTTGTTACAAGGAGGGAAAAAACCAAAAAAAAAAAAAAAAAATGGTGTAAGCTCACTATTACATATGTCTAGTGGTAGCAGTAAAAGATCCTGGGAATACTTTTCCTGATCTATAACTTGTTGAAGAGGGTTTTACCAAATGCATTACACTGGTCAACAGTCAAAAATCCTAAGGGGTAAAAAATAAGTGAACAAAACTAAATAAGTTTTGTTCACTTATTTTTTAATCTACAAAACCGAAGACTTAAGAAATCAGCTCAAGTCCTTCTGCACACTACTATGTAGTTAAGTAGCTCTACCCTGAGTCATTGATTTGTAGCGAATTTTGTCTCGAAATTGGATGAAAATTTTCAAATTTAGATAAACGATTTCTGCTTCGTTAATGAGACTTATCAGGCGCTTGGCATCTCATTTGAAAGCTGTGGGTCTACGCTCTTGAATGCTGCATTCCTAAGTAATCCGTTTTATAAATATTCAAGGAGTTATTTAAGGTCAAAAGATTTCGCCGATTTTTGGGCCTACTCCCGTCTCCTACTTACCCAAAAGTTTCCTTAGGCCAAAACAAAGACTGGAAATGGAATTTGCATTAAATATGAGAAAGCGTAATGAGTTGAATTGAAGTTGAAGTTGGACAATGTACGGACTTCTCGAAAATCGAAGGACTCTACAACAACAAAAAAAAAATACAGATTTGAAATTAACGCTTAGGATTTCTTGACTTTTCAAATTTGTTGACCTCTGATCCATTTTCATGAATTCTATTTGGGGATGAGTGATAAACAACTTTGTCTTATTCAAGGCATAGAGTTCATCATACTATGAACTAATAATAGTTTGCAAGGCATAATATATGTATAGACACGACCTTGTAAGATTGTGAATTTGTGGTGGTTATAAACGAGCAGATTCATGATCAAAAACAACAAATCTGCTTATTTCATTTTCAGGATCCAATGTTCGGAATCAAATATTATATTTCATTCACACATAATAAGTCACGACTGATAATGTTATACTGTAACTCTACGACAATATAATTAGGCATCAAAAGATGTATCTTTTGTACATTCATCATGGTTAGGCACTTGAATAGAAAGTTAGAGAGATACTTATATTTGTACTTATATATATATATATATATATATATATATATATATATATATATATATATATATATATATAGCTTGAGCCTCTTTACCTTTTGTGTTGTATCCTAGATTTGAAAATTACAAACGATCCATTCATTCATTCATTTCATTATTCAAAATATCTATGGATTTAATTTGACGTAATTTTGACGACTTTTAAAATGAAGAAAACACTTTGAACGAAGAAAACGAAGGTACTACATTTTTATTTATGAATTCAAGAAAGGCTATTAGCCCGATCTTTTGTTCAATAGCAAAGACTTTCTCTCTCTCTCTCTCTCTTTTTTTCCAGGGATCCGAATAAATCAATCCGGTTTTTTTTTTTTGTAACTCTTTCATGCTCAAATTTAAATATGTATGCCATAAAAAATATATTTAAATAATAAAGGAAACATTTTTCTCTACCTGTATTTATATCTATTTTGAAATATTCAAATAGAAAATAGCACTAAACAGGTACAGGACATGCTAAAAGCTCATCAAATCTCCAATAATTTACATCATCATATATTTTCCAAAATATGTACATATAAGTAATTTTTATTTGTGTGTGTGTGTGTTATTGTATTTCCTTTAAATCAATGCTATTTTAGAGTGTTCATGCTCTCATTTCTGAGGAATTTGAAGGTTCCTCCTCAGTTTCATAATAAGTTTTCTATTTGGTACAAAATTTATGGACTCAAGTCCTTAAATATGCATTAAAAGAGTTTTTAACTCAGGTGTGAAAATTTTGAGTGGTTAACAATTTACAAATCTTTTTTTTTTTTACTTTCTAAAGTGGTTATCCAATATTCTGTTACTATGTACATAGTACTAGCTACTTTAACCCGATACCAAAATAATATTAATAATCAATAAAATGCTCAATCGAGTGAACATTGAATCTTTGATATAATAATATAAATCTTTTTGTCATTATTTCCCTCAACCCTTGATCAAAGAACGTCTTATGCAAAATGATAAGGAATAGCTGTTTGTTACTAACTAGGCTAATACATACATTAATTCTTGATGACAGCTAAAGCTGCTTTCCCCCCAAATATTCATTGAATTGTCAGGTTTACCAGATACCCACAACAAATATTATTTAGAGTTTTAGCCTAAGCCATTAAAAAGATGAAAATACCTAAAAAAGACACATCAATGCAGACAGATCTATCACATTGGCTCTTGAATGGGACTGAATTTGCGACAAAACAAATTTAAAAAATCTACAACATCACTCATCCAGGCGGCCCACCAATGAGCAAACAACTGCTTCCCTTACACAAATCCCGATCATTCCAGTCCTCAGAGCCAATCCTTATACCCAAGTTATGGATCCAATTTGCCGACATGTAAGGGAACATCTTCGAGCTAATTCTGAGGTTGAACACCAACGAACTTCAAACTCTTAAGGTCAAGTTGTATAACTTTGGAAAGGCTCTACTAGCGCATACATCGAGAAAAAATTGTGTAAATTAATTAGACGCATATATGCAAATATATATCACGAACTTAGTGACTTATACTGTTTTAGTCATTGCAGTCACAATGGAACTGTTTGTGAAGGATAGAATTGTCGCATTATTTCTTTCAATTTAAAGTCAAAAAGAAGAAAAATATTTATGAGATATGAGAATGAATGGGACTATTTGGGACGGACTTTGGTCATTCTGGAATATATTTTTAGTTCTTGTACAACTCCTCACACAAAAATTCCATCAATTTAAAAGTAAACAATATGATAAGAAAGATCTACTTCGTAAAATTTAAGATATATGAGAGGAAAATAAAATATGGAAAAAGTCCCTTACCTATTTTGATTAATAGCTCTCTGTAAATCCCGATAACCAAGTTACAAGTGATAAAAGTTCCAATTTTAAATACACTTGACCAAAAAAAAAAAAAGGTATCCCTTCATGATGCATACTACTGTGATCAAAAAGTAAGATGAGTTAGTCATTTAAATCTCCCGGATATTAAAAAGACAGATAATTTTTTTTCTTCCTAGGTTGGTAAAACTGTCTAAAACAATTGTGTTTCAAACGCGTCAAGTCTCAATTGGTGCCAAAATCTCTCAGTTTGTTAAAAATTAGGTGTCGCGCTGATGCGTGTGAAATAATTATGTCTGACGACTAAATGCATCATTAGAGGAGATCAGGGGAGTACTGGTCCGGCGGTCAACCGGTCAATGACCGGTGCGCCCCTCTGAAATCTTTACTAGGCGCCCCTTCGATTTAGCATAATGCGCCTTTATCGTACAAGATATTTACTCTTTGCCCGGTGGAAATTTTCGCCCCAGTACGCCCCTGGAGGAGATGAGACTTGGATTTACACAACCGACCCTAAAACCATTTATCAATCCAATGTGGGAACACCGTTTTGACACGATTGAGGAGGAGATAAAAACCAAATCGAAGAAGGACTTGAAAGCTAATTCAGAAAAATACTATTTGACTGTTTCGAGGGCTGAAAAAAAGCGTTGGCAAAAGTGCATTCTATGAGACGGGGATGTCTTAGAAGGAGAGAACATTGATTTGGAAGACGTAATGAAAACTTACATTACATTTTATATACAAATTCATTTTACTTTTTAATCTTTTTGAATATATATGTATCTAATTATTAAATTATAATATAACTCAATTTTAATAAAATAATTGTAAATATCGTTGCCAGAGAATTTATGCTCATCAATGGAACTGCGGAATTAAATAGGAAACCGAAGAGGACTCAAGGCCAGTCGTTTCCGACTCTAAATTGGAAGAAAAACAACACTAGATGTCATTTTAATTACTACATGACAATCAGATGCGTGATAAAAAAAAAGTCCTTGTGATCACACCTTGGCCATGAAATCCATTAAAACTTTTTTCCTGAGTACGCGCGGCATTCATTTATGCATAACTTTCAATGGAACAAATTGCTTCTTACAAAAATAAATACAAAAAATAATACAAAGTATTCATTTCACGATGCTTTTATTGCCTTGAGTTTCACTAAAGATTCTTTACTTAAGTGTTTCTCTACATCCCAACTTTTTCCTTTCACTTTTTTTATTCAAAAAGTAATATTTTTTGGTTATGAAAAGAATATTTCTTGGTATGGATGCGTTATTTTATATATACTCGTGTATACAAGGTATGTAGAAGGCAGTTCTTAATACCTTGTTTTATTGACTTTTGTTCCAAGTTAATTACTCTGGTTGATAAACGCAGACCAGATATCCACAATTAATTTCCAATAATTAATAAAACCGTTTTTTATAATGTCACGAATGGTATAATAAATAGAAAAGGAAGACATGTTGGAGAATAAAATGAATCTAATACAGAAATTCCCAACTAATTAGCTTATATATATATATATAATAAATCCTCAAGTTTGTCTGTGTGTCCGTAACCCCTCGTATCTCCAAAACCCCTTACCCTATGGTCATGAAATTTTGTATACGTAATCTACATGTCATATGAAAGATTTCTACGGAAAAAAAAACCCAATGGCGAGTTGTAGCTAAAAACCAATTGATTTTTTTTTTATATTTTTACAAATTTTCTATTTTATTTTATGTCAATGAAGAAGGAATATTTATGGGAAAGTCTTCTTCAGAGTATTTTTGTATTATTTATTGCCCAGGAACTTTATAAATATGTAGATAGGATATGACTAATGAATTGTCATCATTCTGGAACAAACATAAAAAAAAAATTTTTATTAGAAAAACTCAGTAAACAATAATAAGAGGGATATTATTACAACACAAAATTGTAATATGTGTCAAGTCAACAAGAAACCAAGTTACTCAGAAATATTTCAAAAATGAGTGTGAACTGCTTTCATATTCTTGAAGACATTCTCTTTCGTTTGTATTAATAGTATATTTGGATTAAATTAATATTGACACCAATAATTGCAACTGTATTAAGGACAAAAAAACCCCGGCCACAGTCAAGAATAAAAAAGATCTGGTATTTCTGACTCTATCGTTACTATGACGTAAGGGATTCTTAATACTTCTTAAACAGATGATGAACAGTTGGTTTTAGCCAATTGCAACTAAATAAATCTCTGGGGCTATGAAAAAGACAGACGTTCTTTCTTTATCGGCTCCTTGTGCAGTCGACACATTTATCCGATTGCTCTATTGAATAGGCAACAATCCTTGCTTTCTTGATATAAAGTGACATTTTAGCAAAAACCGTGCGCCATAGGTCTGTAAATAACTCGTAAATATTTGGCTGTTATATTTATGAAAACAAAAAACTTAAAAGTGGATTTTCTCCTTTCCAGTATTTGAAAACGAAAAAATTTCGAGAAATCGAAAAAAAAAATTTCGCGATTTTTTTTTTTCATAAAAAAGGATTGGATCTGACGTCGTCAACTTTGACAAACTGAATATTACGCTACGCATCAATACTCTTTTGTTTGTTTTGAACGGCGGGCTTCAAAAAGCCGGAGGCCTCGCCATAAGCGCCGAAGGCGCCGTCAATGGCGAGTTTATATAAATGACCGACCTCCAAATGATGATATCCCATAAAGAGTCTCCTCTTTTGTGTTTGTAAAAATCACATAATTCATTTTTGTCTATTTGATTTTTAAAAGGAGGGGTTCGTTGTATTGAAAAATTATATATATTTTGTGTAGAAAGGTAATTCATTAGAATGAATGTGCAGAGTAGGAAAAAGATTATGTTGATTTGGAAGTAAAGTAACTTTTTTTTTTTTTTGATAAATAAATCATATTTTCTATGATTTTTAAATAAATTTATAAATGAGAAGTCATTGATTAATACTAATAATAATCATGTTTAAAAACTTACAACTTAATTGCATAAAAAAACTTATTTTTCATAAAATTAATGAAGAATAAAATAGGTCTTTTTACATACATACACATAATAGAAAAAGTGTCTCATGTAGTAATTTGAATAGTTTTAAGGTATTTGATTAGGAAAAAAACTGGTTTTACTAGAGTATTTTTTGTATCAACACAATTTATTTCATTTTAAAGTACGTTGATTTTTTTATCAAATACAACAACTAACCTTGCTTAAAAATGCTTTAAGATTTTCTGTCCACTTATTTCAGTAAGTATTTTACATATAATAAATAACATAAGATTTTCTATTAGATATAACCAAACCTTTCATAAGTTGTAATAAATTATCTTTATTTCTATTAATGAAGGCTTTATTTTTTGTATTTAAATAGAGTTTTGTGCGATTCTAAAGATTAACTTGATACTAAAGATGTACAGTTTGCGTTCTAAATTTTTAACTAATGCTAGAAAAATGAACAATTCATCAATTTAAAAATAAGACAAAAAAGAACGCTTTTAAAAGCATTCATTTTATTTCACGATGTGATTTTCATTGTAAAGGGTTTTTATATAAGAGTGACGCATTGTCTTTTTTAAAATAGAGTTAAAAGGGTTTGAGATGATATAAACGAATTTCTTTTTTAGTGTTGAAACACATTCCAATACAATTAAGGTTGGAATTTAATTCCTTTTGCATGACCGCCACCAGGGACACGTTTGGTGAAGTTCAATCGTTGAATCCAGTTTTCCTTCATTTTTTTAGAGTGATTAACCGAAATTGTAGAAATTTTGTGTTCAATATTTGCTTTGAGCTCCTTGTGTGTTGCTGACTTGTTGGTGACGGCCAATGACTTTATGTGGCCCATAGAAAATAGTCCAAAAGGCGTTAAATTGAATGAGGTAGGCGGCCATTTAACTGGTCCATCCCTATTGAAAAACCCTTTATATCTCAGCCTTTCCTCTGAAGAGAGGGAGAGAAAGGCCCATCATCATTTGGTAGTTAGTCACTCCTTTCCAATTGTGTGAGTATTACTAGTCAATAATGACAGGGAATTATTGACAGCTTAGCAAAAGCAAGCTCGAGTTCTACCAATCAACGTTGAGAAACTTAATAAGGGACACGAATATTGGAAAAATGTAGAGTTAACAAAAAATATATCAAATCCCCGCCATGATCGATCAAATAACTAAACCATTGATCTTACAACACTTATTATATGAAAAACTCGCTTAAAAAACCCTTCTCCAAAGTGAATTCACACCTGTAGAACTACGTACACTTTTAGACATCAAAAAATTTCACAATCCTTTACTTCCGCTGCTTTCTTTTTATAGCAAGGACCATTTGTCCACGTATTTTGACAGCTCTCAAATCTTTACAAATCCTGATCTGAATGACCCATTGCTATTGAAAAAAAATTGTGTTCATTTTATTCCAAAAACTATAGGCATTATTATACTTCCAAAGATAGAAAGAGTGTTAAACTCAGATATGAATGACGTCATTCAACATTGAAGACCAGTCCTCAAATACGATAAATCCCCAAAACTCTTTGCCTCCTACTCTCTTTTGTCGTGACTGATTGCGGTTGCATCAATGCTACATAGAACGAATCCCATGTCTCACGGAACCCTTGCGCAAAAAATGATTAATACCATACTTTCTCATCTTATATATCCCAAATGTAAACGATTAATTAGTTCTCTTAAGAGCCTGGCTTAGCAATAGGTCACTATAAAAAAAGTCAAAATTCTGGTGACAAAATTTTACCACACTGTAGAAAAAGACTGAAAAGTATAATAGCTTATATAATCTCATTTTTCTCGAGGAACCCTTAAAGACCGTCTGCGGAACCCTAGGGTTCCGTGGAACCCCGGTTGAGAAACGCTGGTCTAGGCTATCAAAGCTACATAGTAGCTTCCGTCATCAAAGTAAGCTCTGGAGTTCACGTTATTCAAAGATAGTGAGTTTTAACTTAAAATGATATTTTAAAAAAAGTTATCAGATAATATGTCAATTCAATTGTTAAAAAAAATATTGTATTAACAAAATCGGTCGATTAAACGGTCTTTGAGCTCTTTGGTTTCAATCAAATTCTAATGTCTACAAATTTGAATAAATACATATCATATAACCAGTGTTAAGGGCCATTAGTAGAAAGAAGTAATAAGTTACTCATACAAGTATCAGACTCGTTACTTTTCATATATTCTTTTATTTTTAAGTCAACTTCAAAAACGAAAATAAAGTAAAGCAGAAAAATAAATTCGACTCTGAGCTTGTTTATATGTATAATTCAATTTTACGTACGTTTTTAGTGTTTATAGATTAAAGCGATGTAATAGATTTGTAACATATTCTAAAAGTGTCAGCTTTGACACTTGTGAGAGGCAGTACCAAGGAAAGGTATAAATTAAAATGACAAAACATGCCTCTTAGCTTGGAAACATATCCTTGGGTACGAATTTTTTTTGTCACTTTAAGGTATGTAAGTTTATATACATATATATATCGTTCTTATCTTTATCCTACCGATTTCTTGACCTTTCATCCTCAAAAAAAAAAAAAAGAAAAGAAAAGAAAAGAGCCCTTAATCAGCTGTTATTAGTTCAGCCCCTCTTTTTTTCCACTGTGAACCCATTAATACTTAAAATCATTACCAAACAGTGAGTCACATTCAAATTTATTTAATAAGACGGGAACATACATCAGTTGAATAATCGAGAGCCGAGAACAAAATAGAGTGTACAAATTTATATGTGAGTGAGTGTTACAAACACTGGCCGACAAAGGGTATAGTTTTTAGTTCTATTGATATTTAAAAGTAAACAGCAATAAAATAGAGAATAAATATAACTTTTTATAGCATCAAAGGTGCAAAAATATTGCATTAAAGTTTGTTGATTGTAGCTATATATATATATATATATATATATATATATATATATATATATATATATACCAACATGTAAATAAAATAAAAATAAGACTTTCATTACAGATAATTAAATCCTAATATTTTCCCCGAGTTTAACGACTTTTACAACTTATAAAAAGACTATTACCAAACGTGGAAATCAACCCTGTGCTCCAGACAATTTCTTAAAGGGACCAAAATGAAAACTACCAAAACTACGACCCACACGCCTTAATATTATTATTATTATTATTACTATTTTAAAGGGAAATGTACCACTTCCTGAATCATAACCGTAGTATTTTTATTTTTATAAACATTATATACAAATTGTGGCAATGACCTTCCGAGTTGATGGACCTCATAAATTTCTGTATGTGAGGTCATTATTAGTTTTATATGAAAGTCGTTGAGAAAATAAATAAGTTAATTGATACATAGAGGAGCAATGGAGTTCAGCAGCTGGCAAAACGAGTTCTGTATGGTAACTCTGATTCCATTTTGTCTATACACCACAGTACAAAACACCCTTTCTTCTCCAAAAAGTGAAAGAAAAAAGGTACAAAATCAGCTGGTTGTGGTGAGCCAATTATTCCCAACTCTATGTATTATCCTCTTTCATTGAATAATCAAGGGAGTTGTTCACACCTTAACAGCAGGAAAATTGTGTTTAACCGTTTAAAATTTAGAGTACATAAAAGGGAATATATATATATATACATATATATACAGGGTGACCCAAAAAGATGCGTACTCATATTTTATTCGATACAAAATCTATTTTTTAACGAATGTCTTTTCAGTAGCAGGACGTGAAAGGTGAACCTATGGATGATCATTTGCAGCTATAGTTGCCCTGAAAATGTCTTGGACTAATCAGCAGAAAATATTCTCGCTGGAGACCTATTTTGCGACAAAATCATTCGGAAGAAGTGCTTCAGAGGCCGCTTCATTCTGTTAAATGTACTGCCTGGGAGGCCATGAGCAAGCACAGGATCATCGGGCTTTTTTGGTTCGAAGATGATGACGGCCGATCCCAGAATGTCAACAAGGAGCGCTACATAACTATTCTGAATCGCTGGGACGCCGGAGAGGGGTTTTGAGAGCTTCACAATGGTTTCAGCAAGATGGGACTACACCTCATATAGCCAATGAAACTATTGCTTGGTTAAGGCAGAATTTGAAGAGAGACTCATAAGCAGAATATGCGATGTGGAATGGGCCCCACACTCACCAGATCTTAACCCCCCCAGATTTTAACTCTTGTGAATAGTCTTCCATAAACTGAATGATGGTTGGTTGTAATTTGCTTTATAAATAGCTTTTTAATTAAAGCCACAATTGAAATTTTTATGGGTATGTATTTTTTTGGGTCTCCCTGTATATATATAAGAGATCTGTTTTTATGTTGTTGCCCTTGTGAAAGAACGACCTGAAACTTATGACTCTCTTAAATACTTTTGTTTCATTGAACTTAATTAGAGTACATATATGTAATGCTCTTAGAATCTAATCACTTTTCAACATTCCTTGACAATGATAAAATCTACATACATTGAGCAGGGATGTCTCAAATGACTTTCACCTTTGCATTATATAATGTTTTTCTTCTTCTTCTTCTTTTTTTTTTCATTTGAAGAAAGAAAGAAAGGAAGAAAGAATGATAGGAAGGAAAGTCATAAATCAACGTTCATTTCCATCCATGGAAATTGATTAACTTTTCCTAAAAACAGGACTTTACTTTTTGAAAGACCCTAATCTTTTTCCATTATTTCATATAATGAAAAGAAAATTTCATTTTCCCTTCTTCTTTATCTTTTTTACTTTCCTTCACCCAACTTTTTCTTCATTCATTTTGATATCGAAAAGGTTTTTCCCTTTATTAGTCAAAGGGATATTTGACTTAAACAAATGAAAATTATTATTAGTAAGTAGAGACGGTAAAAAGGGCTATTTCCGGCGTGTGCTCAAACCACGCCTGGAATAAACCTTTGAGCCTCTGATATAGACATCATATTAGCTCCTATGCTGGAGACCAGTCTTAAATAAGGGAGGAAATTATTCAGCTGCTTTTCTTTCAAGTTCAACACACATATAAAAAAAAAATTCTTCATTTTTCCACTCACAAACTTTTTACACTTTGTACAATTTTTTACACTGCTTTATTGTTTTGTCACAATTCTAAACCTTTTTTGTACAGCAACAGTAGATTTCAGTTCAGCTAACCAAAGGACGCAGTTTACTTTTTCTTCAATTGAAGCCATGGGATTCAAATTAATTAAATTAATTGTGAAAAATAAAAAACGATAGTTTTACTTATAAATTCTGTAATGAAGAATTATTCAATAGCTATAATAAAAACAGGTATATCTCACTTTTAAATCCTGTTTACAGATCCTTTCTATCACAAGCACAAATAAAGTTATAAATTTTCTAAAGTGCACACGGACTTTATGGACACCCTGTATATACAATATCCAGGCATTGATACTTGCAAAGTTCAATATGTTATAAAATACATGCATGGGTCAACAACGTCTTATATGATGGACATATTGTAGAATAGCTATGAGCCATTTGTATATTGACATCAAATTTGGCCTCATTATAATACTTCACTGATGCTGGCTACTTCTTTGGTCCACTTCTGATTTCAATATTGAAGGTGAAGTGAGCTGAAAATTAATTCCGTCTCATTTTTCTTGGATTGTACAATTGTTAAAACTGCACATTTTATCTTTAGAGCAATTAAATTTCATAGAGTCGGCCTCTCCAAGATTTCTTTTGAGATGGAGTTTCTCTACGGGCTCTATTTATCCTAACAACAACACTTGTTCTACTTTTTTTTGTTTTATTTTTTCAAGTGTTGAGCCTACTTCAAAGATATGAAAAAATTATGAGTCCTATCGTTTCTACATACATTTACGAGTGAAAGGCTTCATCAATCTGAGAACAACATTCAAAGATAAAGGCTATTTTACAGGTCTAAACTCATCCATTCCCAGATAAGGAAATGAATCCCTTAGAATATGTACCATGTTTCTTCATGAGGAGCAAACCAAAATTTTAATTCAAATTTGTCTGGTTTATGACCCATAGGTAGGTACATCTTTGAAATGAGCATCTGCATTTTGAAAGGAAAAGTTATTCATTAACCGTGATGCTTTGGTTTGGCGTATACAAAACAGTACAATTATCAATAAATCTATTCTACACTTCAGATATGAGCAAATTTGTCGGCTCGTAAGGGTTTTTATGTCTTACATAAAGATATCTTATCTCTAACAAATGCTAGGCCCCTTTTTTTTTTTAACCAAAAGTTATCTTTTTTCCATAATAGTCTAACTAGGGCTTTTTGGTTACTTTCTGATATGTTGGACTATAAAATCATCATAAGTATACTCCAAGGGTGTTCATGGAGCTGCCCTTTCATATATTACACTTTTCAAATGAGGGAGGGCCAGGTGTTTCTCTAAATATTATATATTGTGCCAAGAAAACATCTTCCATGATCTGCACCTCCTTCAGATGTATATTGTCCCAAGTCCTACCAGATTGTGTCGTCAAAGTATTCTGGGAATGAATTTCATCAGTTAATAAATAAGTAACTATAATAGAGACTAAAGTTCCTATTTGTTTTTCCAAGTAATGTGTGTGTCAAGAAAGATAAATAAGACATAGCCTTGCTCAGATTGTTTCATTTTAGAGTCCTAAATATCCTCAGAATCAATTATTTCATCCCTAGTTCACTTGACTCGTCCTCCCTTTCAATGTCCGTATCTTTCTCCGTCAAAATCTTTCAATAATTGATCCAATATGGATTTTTCAGCTAGAATAATCCGAGCCATATTTCCTTTTTGAATGCAAAAAATAAACTTATCAAGCTAAGAAGTCTTTATTCGCATAAAATTGAATTAGGCCGTAGGATTGACCTATCACCTTAAATAATATTTCTTACTACACATTGAACTACGCAACACAAAGTCAGGAGGATGAATCAACTAATAGTCACTTTTATGTAGTCAATTAAATGTATTTTAATTTCATAAAGTAGTCACAATGACGTTTTGAATAATATATATATATATGTATACTACTAAACAAAAGGTCAAATATGAGAGAGAAAGGGACTTGTGATGAGTATGGAGCACATATTTATATTCCTATTTGCTTATATGTGCATTTTGAATCCTTAAGTGATTACAAATGGACTTTGATTAAGATAACAGTCCACTAAAATCCATTCAATGTAAAAGGTGGATAAGTCAATAAGTGCTAATAGCACTTGTTATTGCGTAAGAGTGAACATAATTAAAATATTACATCACCAAAAAAAACAAAAAAAACTGCGCATTAATTTACTGAGATATTAAATGACAAGACAAATATTATATCATTGCTCTTTTTAATAAATAAATATAACTAAAATAATAAGAGCAAAGTCTTCGTTTTATCATTTCAAACTTAATGTGTATGTACATAAGTATTAGTGTTGTTTGGTTTGCCGTTACAATTGGGAGTTGTAGTTGGCTACTGACGCATTTAATAAATTGATAATAATAGAATCAGTAACTTGAGGTCCCATTAAATCATCATACAAAAATTGACCACCAATAACGTAATAAAAAAAAAATAATGAAAATAACCACTTATAAAAAATTCTCCCGGCCAAAAAATGACATTTTTGTTTTAACTTTTTTAGTCAAAAAAGTATCAAAAGGTGTCTACAAATATTCGAACAGGAAACAGGTCGTAAAACATTTTTTGTTTTATTATTTATTGGTCACAATACTATTAAGTATACATATATATAATTTATGTCAAAATGTTCCTTTGGCCGTTTGTCTGGCCATTTATGTATGTAACTCTCACATCGATCGGCGTTATCTTACAAATAGAAAAATTGACATTTGTAGATTTTTTCACTCTTCATACCTCTTCTTTGTATTCTAAATGTTGATTAAAGGAATAACAATTCCCTCTTCTTAAGTTGTTGTGAAATATTCTCTATACCTTTTCAAGTTTAATATGGGAATAAGCAAGTTCAATATGGGAATAAATGTACAGATTTTGAAGAGAAGTTTACACATCTTGTTTAGAGACGAGACTAACTTTAATCTCCATCAAGATTACAAGATCAATGAGTCGTTCACCACGTGGAAGCAGATGCTCCATATTTGGAATATCCACGAAAGGGGCCAATGTACTTTTTTATTGGATGTATGGGTCCCTTGAGGCTTGTTCCTCATGAGGAAGTTTCAAAAAGGAACCAGCAATGGAGTGAGTGGGTGGTTGAATGCTTAAAAAAGCAAAGGATGTAACTATATGGAGGGTCAGTAGTACTTGTTATGGATAATGATCCGGATCACTCCAGGATTGAAGATGTTGTGAATGAAGTAGAGCTTTCAATACACACAATTGTAAGACTTGGGCCTGTCAGTAGCCCCTTGCTCAATCCAATTTTTTTTATTTTCATTAATTAGCAAAGTTATTATTATTATGTTCAATTTCCTGAATATTGTTTTTTATTTTTTATTCCCATATTGAACTTGCTTATTCCCGAATTGAACTTGCTTATTCCCGAATTGAACTTGAAAAGGTATAGTTCATTGACTCTTAACCTGTGTATTGCAACCTTTGTATTAGCTGAAGACGTAGTGTCTCTCAGTTAGAAAGAAATAGGGACTAAATTAATAGTTATTCATTTTGAAGGACTTTTTGTCTCTCTCTCTCTCTCTCTCTCTCTTTGTCAAGGAAACGTTGAGAGGCTCACAAAAGGATATGTCCTCGAGTAAAATTATGAAAGCACTATTTGACCGCTTTAAATTGTCAACATATGTGTATGTAGATTTGAAGTGACTCTGAGAAGAACCTTTTTTCACATCTTTAAATATTATATAAGACTATTGATGTTGGCTAATTTTGTAATAAAAAAGGAAGATTCCATCGATTCCCCCCCCCCCCCCCCCCCCCTCCAAATAAAAAAAAAAAATAATGACATAAATGTGTAGTCAACGAAACTTTTTTTTCTTCCATATCAATTACACACACACACATTATGAAAACCTATTTCTAGGAAAACTGGAAAAATATATATATAAATAATTTTGTGTCTCAACTGTCAAACATTCCAAAACCGTCTCATTCTTTCTTTCTTTCTTTTAAAACCATAACTGTCAATATTGATTTAGGAAAATATTGTATGTATGTATGTATTTAGAGAACCTTTCAACTATACATACATAATATATGTACATACATACATATATATTTGGTTTATGGACAGTTTAAATAAATATATATATATATATTTTATTTGGCATTGGGTTTTTACGATTTATTTATTTATATATTTTATTTTACTTTTGTTCCAACATTGGAAACGTTGTACACTTTGTATTTGTCAATGGTCATATGTATATCTACATTGGTATTTATGAAGTTAAAAATCATTTTTTATTATTAAAATACATAAGGTTCAATGTGGACAACATTTTTTTTTCAAGGCAAGAGCCGCCAAGACTTTGAGACAACGAGACCAACCAAGAAAAATCAAATGTAAAATGAATAATAATTTTTTTTTTTAGTTTTAAGTTGGCACCTCTGATGTCTATGAAATTTTGTGCATTATTATAGGTCAAAATATTCATGTGTATTTGAGAGTCACGTCCTTCTATTGGACAACTAAAGTAAAAAAATTTCTTTTGTTAAAATATCACAAAGATGATGATGATGGCTTTAATGGTATTTAGAGAGAAATGTTATTGAGAGTTAAAAAGTTACAATGAAGATTCATGACTTTACTCTTTTGATTTTTTGAGAATCTGTAGTTTATTTCTCGAGGTACTTAACTAGGAGTGTAAATAATATGCAAATGGGGTGTGTAAGATAAAAAGAAAGAGAAAATCATCAACCTCGTAACTCTGACAATTTGATGAATGTTGAGAGGGAAGCAGCTTGAGCTGTCATGACTTTTTACTAAGCCTCAAGCTGCTATTCTCCATTATATATGTATACAAATGAAGGCATCAATAATAAATAATAACATTGTGTATGTAAACCATAGATGAGAGGCAGAAAATTAACTCAAATGGATGTCAGAAAATTGTATTTTTTTAACTAATATTTATACGAGGACTTTAGACCTTTTTGTTTACATTTTATTTGCTTTATTAACCTTAATGCATGTATTCTTCCTTCATGTGAGATCTTTACTATCAGGTTGACGTTCTTCCCTCAGTAGTAATAAAGGAAAAATGATAACAGCTTTGGAGAACAAAAAGTACACTTGTTCGAAGAGCCAACTCCACAAAATCTCGCACACGGCATTTTGCATATTTTTTACATTCCTATACATAAACTATTGTTACACAAGAAATGAACCATCTGATTTGTAATTTTAAATGCATATCTAAAACTACGCATTTATTGTGTTCACTAATTATTATTGACTTAATACAGATTTTGTAACTGTTTTGAAAATTGAAAGAAACAAAACAAAACAAAACAAAAACAAACATTGTTGGTACATGTGCATTGAATCGGATTACCTACCTAAGATTTTCTATTAGATAATTTTGCAAATAATACATGTATTCATATCAAAGTTTGTAACTTTGGAATAATACACTTATGTATGTAGATATTTCTTCATAGAAAATAAATACGAAAGAAATGTATTACTCAATATGCGTAAATATGATCCGGACTTACTTTGATTTGAGAAGATACATAAAAGATAAAACCTTGACGCATATGTATATTATGCAAAATTCGTAATACTTACTAATGGATAATGATTCAATTAAACTTAAGGTTGTGGAGACAATGAAGAAAGTTTAGCTGCAAACTTTTAACCTAGAGATTCCCATTTTTTTACAACATCTTACTTGCGACAGCACGACTATATCCAAAAATGACATAATATATATTTGAAAAGTCGCAAATAGTCTGGCTAAAAAGGAACATATTAAATTTTAAAGACTTCAAACTTTTTCAAACCTTTACATTAACTTTACTAAATGAGAATAGCCTTATTTTTAAATTAATGTACATACATTACATTATCTAGTATTTAAAGCCACTTTTGACTAACACAAATGCATTTATCTATTTTGCACTCTTTCGAAATTTTTATATCTCAGGGATTCTATGTATTCTCTTTTAAAAAATGTTAAGTTGGAGTCAAAGTACTATAGTTGCAAATTATTTTAAATTATTATTTTTATTTATAATTGTTATACAAATGTACATTGATACATATTATGATTGTGAATTCTCCCATAAGTTGTTTTTCATCTGTTGACTCTTTTGATTTAAAGCAGCTAACTCTACGTGTTATGAGGTCAAAAAGGGTATTATTGTTATATATGATTTTGATAATATATAAAAAATATATTAAATCAAGGCTTGCGCGCCCTTTTTTTGAATTTTGAACATATTACAAGTATTAACAATTGGTTTGTGATTGGTAGAATTTATAAATATATAGTATATCTAAATAATAAATTCTGTCAAATATTAGCTAGTTGGCAACAAGGAAAATACAGAAGGATAGTTTCCAGTTATTTTTCCAATTTTGTTCCTTTCCCTTTTGAGAGTCGAGGTTGCGAGTGCACCAAAAAGCTATTCGTGTGTAGTAATTACGTTGAAACTTTTGCAACTATCGAGTATAGCAGTAGACTTGCATCACATTCAAATCTCATTAAACCACGATTTCAAACTGCACTTGGAGGTCACAAAGTGAAAATACTCTTAAATCAACTCGAACTCGGAGTTAAAATAATAAACGCTGGATTTGGACTCGAATAAGAAAGACTCAAGGCCGATTGTTATGTGATTACACATTTTAGTGCCATTTCTTTTTTTTTTTGTTCCATTAATTGAATTTAAATATCGACTCTTTAGACTCAATCACACTTAAATCAAATCAAACTGTGAATTACAGCTCGACTATATATGTAAGTACTTCAAGTGAAAAGACTCACAACTCAACTTAAACTAAACATGGCTCAATAACAACTTTGTCGAATAATTTCTGGATGAATTGGAGACCATAAAAGTTTACTTGTGAATAATACCAATGGATTACAATCATAGCGCAACCAACAGGTTGTTAGTAACGTAAATCCTAATGATTCTTCTAGCTCCTCCTCCTGCGTTGGACTTGGATTTTCATCAAATGTCTTTCTTTGTTTTGTGTATTTTTTCGACCTTCGAGAGTAAGGCTGGTCCTCAATCCATAAATCACCATTTTTGAAATGTCCAAAAACCATTTTCTACATAATTTATGAGTGAGAACATGAATCCCATAATCTTATACAAGCACTCGATGTTTAATCCATCAACAAGACAACCGACTTCCACTATGATGACGACGTCATATAATATAAAACCTGCATTTCTGGGAAGAGTTTTGAACTTCTCAATTCTAAAGATGTATGTATCTGGAATCAGGGTGAAGTACTAAGGTCTCAATCTAATGAGCAAAACCGTGGATTTTCTAATAATTAGAGTATTTATTTTGAGGGTACGTGTAGCTCCAACTAAAAAAAAAAGAAGAGGCGCATTGTTACCAACTGATGAAATGAAGTTTTATTATAGGGAATATTAGGTATTGTAAAAAGGATTTGGTTGACCTCTATGCCTCTACGTTACAACCTTAGGATGTTATATTTTCAAATATAGGCTTTTAAATTTAGTTTGTTTCTGCTTGAATAATAATAATAATATTAAAATTATATTTTATTAGCAAAGAGTCTCGTAAATTCTTACATATAGAAGACTACCTTTTTTTTTCTTCTAAATATACCATCTACAAAATTTATTGTTTTAATAAAATGGGGAATGGAAAAATGAAAAATTTATTCATTTATATAAAAGATAATTAGGTATATATATGTACATTGAAACAGCCTTGAAATATGAATAATGGCTCATTTGTAAATTAACTGTTGATCTATAAAGAACAAATCATTTTTAGGATTTTAATTGGCGATATTGGCGTAAAAAGTTTTTAATTAATAGCTATTTCATTTTTCTTTACTTAGAGCAAAAAGTTTGCTTTTTCCTTCTCCTTCTTTTTCTGCTTAATTTCTTTTGTATCATCATAGTAACATATATATATATATATATATATATATATTAATTTATTTGTATGTATTTCTATGGAAGTTGATTTAAGCAATAACAAAAATAATAAAAAGAGCAATGAAAAAGGCTGTAAAATGATAATTAGAT
Source organism: Lepeophtheirus nordmannii (assembly GCA_963680855.1). Lineage (NCBI taxonomy): Eukaryota > Metazoa > Arthropoda > Copepoda > Siphonostomatoida > Caligidae > Lepeophtheirus > Lepeophtheirus nordmannii. The sequence continues at coordinate 31,284,026 of OY804524.1, read as the reverse complement.
TTCTTTTTTTTTTTTTGCTGTTGTTTGAGTTTTGTTTACTTCTACACACATATACACGCATTCTTCATTTTTGACATCTTCATCAGTTTGAGCAATTAATCTTCTAATTGTTATTTTTATGATATACAATTATATTTGTGAATATCACTTTATATGACCATATTATTTTATTTCTCAGGGAGCAAGTCAAGAATTTTTTATTCTTTTTGGGCCAAATCTATGTAGCAAAAGGAGTACGCAACTTTCCAAAGAAAGTGTACAAAGAATAGGAATGTAAATAATATGCAAATGGGGTGTGTAAAATAAAAAGAAAGAGAAAATCATCAACCTGACCACTCTGACAATTTGATGAATGTTGAGAGGGAAGACGTTTCAGCTGTCATTACGTTTTACTGAGCTAATAGCTGCTATTCTCCATTATATATACAACAATAAATAATAACATAGATGAGAGGCAGAAAATTATGTATTTTTAACTAATAATAATTATTCGAGGATTATATAGAACTTTGATTTATTCTATTGATCTTTTGATGGAAATTCAATTAAAACCCTATTGTTCTCATAACTATGCAAGGACCATATGTGGAGAATACGAACCAAACCCATTTTTATCTCTTTACTAAGACAATGCTCTTAAATACATATATAATACTGTGATCAAAAAGTAAGGAGAATTTGCTTTAATGATATTTCAACACCCTCAGCGAGATCTTTAATTGTCAATCGAAGATTTCCAAACGCCAAATCTTTGATTTTTTGAGAGGTGGCCCTCGTTAGTAGACGTTGATGATTAGGAATGCAAATAATATGCAAATGGGGTATGTAAAATAAAAAGAAAGAGAAAATCATTAACCTGGTAACTCTGACAATTTAATTAATGTTGAGAGGGAAGCAGCTTGAGCTGTCATGACGTATGACTGAGCTAATAGCTGCTATTCTCCATTATACATATATACAAATGAAGACATCAATAATAGATAATAACATTACGTATGTAAACCATAGATGAGAGGCAGAAAATTAACTCAAATGGATGTCAGGAAATTATATGTACATTTTTAACTAATAATAATTATACGAGGACTTGAGCCCTTTTTTGTTTACATTTTATTTCCTTTATTAACCTTAATGCATGTATTCCTTCATGTGAGATCTTTACTATCAGGTAGATCTTATCCCCTCAGTAATAAAGGAAAAATGATAACAGCTTTGGAAAACAAAAAGTACACTTGTTCAAAGTGCCAACTTCACAAAATCTCGCACGTTGCATTTTGCTTATTTTTTGCATTCCTAACAAAGAATAACAAACAATCATCAATCACTTATAGTTGGTAAAATTTGAGGTCCTTTGGTCATGGAGTATTAGAAAATTATAAATGAGGTTCCTCACGGCAGAAGTTGAATGATCTAAACCCTTTCTTTCTTCCGTTTTTGACACGTTTGTCAGCCATCTTGGAAATGACATCCACATTAAAAAATAAAAGTCCTAATTTTTTTTAAACAATGTGATTTACACCAGACCATTTGGATGTCAAAAAAGGAGTTTGGTAAATATTAGGAATTAAATTAATTCCATTGCTTCAAGACATTCTTTAATGTCGTTTAACGTGAGACAAAACTGCGAAATCACCTTGAAATTCCTAAGAATGTGTTGTGTAGTGACAGTATACACAGATCCTGGGAATACTTTTAGTGAACTTTATTTTATTAAATTGACTTTTTCCCCAAAGGACTTTTCTTTAAATTCTATTAGTAGTATTAATAATTTCGGAGTCTTGCTATTTAGAATTACAATTGAAAAGTAATGATAAATTATTTCGCTATTTTCCTTGGGACGGTCCTTCGACTTACTCAGTCAATAACTCATACACATATATAGTGAGGCAATAAAAAATAGTAACATACATCAAAATAAAGGGAAAAAAAAAGAAGATTTTCTCAAAATTGACTTTTTTAAATTGAGACCTCAATTTGCTTATCTAGTAATTAATAAGGTATATACAGAAGACTAGCTACCAGTTGCGTTTCCAAAATTTTCCTTTCCCTTTTCTGAGTCGAGGTTGCGAGGTGACAAAAAAGTTCGTCGTGATAAAGTAAAAATTGCTTGAAAAGGGTAAAAAATATAAAGTTTTCTCCTTTTTCTCTTTTTTTTTTATTCCAGGATCTTTCTCTGTTGCCGCTACACACATTTGTGAATTTTGAGTATACCAAAGTATGTAACAATATATATATATATACCTATGTAAGTATTTGATTACCTGTGTATATCAGACTTTTTTTTTAAAAAAATATAGTTTTTTAATATCTATGAATAGTAGAGATTTACGTATACTTTTATTTATTTCATCTCGGATTATAGTTCATTGATAAGGAAAAAAGAGGAGAAGGGGCCAGGGGGGGGGGGGGGGAGAGGAATGGGATAAAATCTATCAATATACATTTATATGTAAACGTAGTTTTAATGCAGATATTTACATTGTAGCTAAAAACCAATTGATTTTTTTTTATATTTTTACAAATTTTCTATTTTATTTTATGTCAATGAAGAAGGAATATTTAAGGGAAAGTCTTCTTCAGAGTATTTTTGTATTATTTATTGCCCAGGAACTTTATAAATATGTAGATAGGATATGACTAATGAATTGTCATCATTCTGGAACAAACATAAATAAAAATTTTTTAGTAGAAAAACTCAGTAAACAATAATGAAAGGGATATTATTACAACACAAAATTGTAATATGTGTCAAGTCAACAAGAAACCAAGTTACTCTGAAGTATTTCAAAAATGAGTGTGAACTGCTCTCATATTCTTGAAGACATTCTCTTTCGTTTGTATTTATAGGTTATTTGGATTAAATGAATATTGACACCAATAATTGCAACTGTATTATAGGGGGAAAAAACCCCGGCCACAGTCAAGAATAAAAAAGATCTGGTATTTCTGACTGTATCGTTACTATGACGTAAGGGGCTCTTAATACTTCTTAAACAGATGATGAACAGATGGCTTTAGCCAATTGCAACTAAATAAATCTCTGGGGCTATGAAAAAGACAGACGTTCTTTCTTTATCGGCTCCCTGTGCAGTCGACACATTTATCCGATTGCTCTATTGAATAGGCAACAATCCTTGCTTTCTTTATTAAAAGTAATATCTTAGCAAAAACCGTGCGCCATAGGTCTGTAAATGACTCTGAAATATTTGGCTGTTATATTTATGAAAACAAAAAACAATTTAAAAGTGGATTTTCTCCTTTCCAGTATTTGAAAACGAAGAACTTGCTTGTGAACTTGACACATATTCTTTCAGGTCGAATTACGAGAATTTACACTTACTCTACCTTAAATACTTCCATTCTGTGGCTCTCAAACAGGTTGCTAGAGCTCATTGTTGGTTTCCAAAGCTTTTTTTCAGATCTGCTTTGTAGCGTTCCTGAAAAAATAAATTATATAGTCATATAAAAGGCAATATTAACTTTCTTTGAGGCACATTTCTATTAGCCAAACTTGTGTACAGCGGACACAAATAAATGCTATGATCCAACCCTCCATAATTGAGGTATCATATAACCACGAAAATATGTATAGACCTTGAAATGGAAGAGTCCAAAACGTCCTGATTCTTATATTAATTTACATGGGATCGCATTGGAAATGGTGATAGAACATTCGAAAATCCCGAGTCCCAAAATAGACAATAGGAAGAGACAACTTCAGAGAATAAATGCACATCTTTGAATAGTTGATGATTCCCCAAAACGATGAGTTGGAGGAGCCCCTCGGACTCGAAGGGAATCTTAGGGATCCTTTGGTTTGGGTTGGAATCATGAGAGAGGAACGTAGGACTCTGAATCCGATATTAAAGGAATTCATGGGATTGGTTGCATTATCTCACGTCACTAATTACATTCTGCTCCTTCCTGAGCCGGAGTCAGAAGCATGGACCCCAAGACTTATTTTATCTTCACCCCCCCCCCCCCCAAGGTATGTTTCTCTTTCTATATAGTTTCTACTTCCATCCTCTTCTCCGAATGTTCGTTGCTCCCTTTATGAAAGGCATACTTTGTTTTATTCAAAACTATGGGACCCCCGTCTTCTGGATGAGTGCCTTATACTTGTTTATGTATGTGGATATTTGTATGATTAATGATAGCCCCCATTCTCAAAGCCCTGAATTGATTGAAATTTGAAAATGTCCACTTGATTCCTTGAGCTAACTAAGTAATTACACGCCTACTCATTACTTTCCTTTTAGATAATGAGTCATTTGTACATACTATGGCCCACTCTGTCAATTGACTCAATACAAAGGAGCAGTGAATTGTATGTACATATATTATTTAGGTTTATAAATAGTACATCTAAGGACACTTTGAGTAGAAGCTTTGAAACACGGCATTCCATGTGGTGTTTGCTCAACTTAAGAAGTATCCTTAGGGCACTCAATTTTAGTAAGAACATTTTAGTTAACTTAAACTTGATTTCTTCACCGCATACATATTTGGTATTATATATGACCCTAGAGTAGGGTTTGAGCTCTTTTAAGCAGTTTTTAGATTGATTTAATATTTGCTATTTCCTAAACATTGAACGCAGAAACGAGGTCAATGCAATCATTTTGTAAACAACAACTCAAAACTTTGGTGGAGTCCCAGCATTCTTATAAGAAAAATGTTATGATATAATTTTTTATAATCTTGGCAAATGACTCTAAATTTCCTTTAATGACATGCTTGAGCAGTTTGTAAAGAAGCGCAATCGACAGATTAATGAACTATCAGTATTTAACTACTCAATATAATTAATTGATAGTGACTTCTAAGCATTCATACTACTCAGTTTTGTCAAATTAGGTAATGTAATCTAGAGTCACTTGAATCCCCTTTAGAAAAAAAAAACCCTCTTTCTAATCACAAAATGATGAACACAATGTGAATGCTATTGAATCCATCAACAAAGATGGTTGCAAGTGAGTGAACAAATAGAGGTAAACATAATTTAGCAAATAAGAAAATCAAAGCAGTTTTGTTTTTCGCTTAAAAATATGCTTGAAAAACTTTATTCAATAAAGAAAACAAAACTTCAACCTCAATCAGTTTTATTATTATTGCAAAAAAAAAAAAAAAAAAAAAACAACCAAATGTATATCATATTTGGTAAACTTTTTTAAATATATATTAAAAACTTTTTACCCTAAATTTAATAAAAAATCGATTTAAAATATGTATAAATGAATATATATATATATTTATAGGTATGTATGTATTTTTTTTAATGCATAAGTTTTTTCTGATTTTTTATTAAATATTGGAAACAACGTGTCTAAAAAATAAACCTATAAAATCCATACATTATGAGAGTAAATATAGAAAAAACAAAAAAGACATGACATGAAAATTAAATATCGTTATGGTATTTAAAACGCTAAAATTTCAATAGGACAATGAGTTCAATCCGAAGGATCTTTTGTAAAATATTATGTACTCAGAAGATGGATGGGAAAACACTTGGAAAAAAAATAGTAGTCTCCCTTCCATCTAGCCTCTTCTCAACAACTTAACAATTATTATTAATTATACTGGTCAAGAGTCAAATTTTCCAACTTCAACATAGAAGGATACTCATTTTGTGCATTAAAAATAATGATTCGATAGTTTATTATTTGATGGAAATTTTATTTTACGTCTTTGTTTTGACCCTTAGCGACTCCTCAAGTCATAATTAAACGATGGGAGTAGGTCATAAAGTCGGCCAAGTCCTTTGACCTTAAATAACTCCTTGAATATTACATAAAATGGATTAATAAGGAATGGATTAAAGAGCTGAGATCCACAGCTTACAAAAGGATGTCAAGTGCCCGATAAGAATCTTTAATTAAGAAGAAATCGTTCATCTTAATGTGTAAATTTTCATTCAATTTTGAGCAAAAGTTCGCTAGAAATCAGTGACTCACGGTAGAGCTACTACTTAAGTAGTAGCGTGCAGAAGGATTTCAGCTGATTTTTAATCCTTCTGCACGCTACTACTTGAAAATTAACATTTTCTTGACCTGTGTTATTAAGAATTATTGAGTTGTTGTGTAGATTAATGATAAAAAACTAACAAGAGTCTAAACAGAAGTTGCACTTAATTTTAAGATCTCACATCTTTTGCTTCAAGAAGCGAAATACAATGATCCCTTGCTATATCGCACTTCACAGCTTCGCGGAATTTTTTACAGTGAATCCTGATTGGTTCAGAGGCGTTACTGTTGTCTAGAAGTGAAAAAAGTTGATACTGGTTTTTCATTAGACCAATGTCAACAATTTTCGAACCTGTACATTCTGCCAAATTTACGTTTTCAATTTTCGTCCGTGACAAAACCCACAATGTCAAAGAAACGTTCCGTACCGACAAAGGGACCTCCAGACGCGCCAAAGAGGCCGAGGAAGATGCTAACTATTGCAGAAAAAATAAAGCTGACTACATTGCGGATTTCACCTATCGCGGGTTATTGAAAAGTATCCCCCGCGATAATCAAGGGTTCACTGTATATACAATGTCAAAACCAAAATTTGTTTCAGAAGGCAATTTATGTGACTTAGTAAAATATTTTTCATACTGAGGGGCAGTCCTTAAACTATTACAATATAATTTGTCACAGCTTAGCAAGAGTATATTCGTGTTGAATCAATCCACAACTTTCATAACAATAATAAGGGTACAAAAATCCACAGCTGACAAAATAATACATCGGTAATTGTCAGATTATTAATATAGACTAGCTGCTGTGTATTTCTTCTTTGATTCAAAATTAAATTCAAATAACTTAAAATGAGAAATGCATTAGTTTCAAATGAAAAAAAAAATCGTTTTATTTCATTTGTAAGCTATTTTCTAAAAGTTGAGAACAAGATACATGCATATAACTTGACAAAATTTTATTAAACTAAAAACTATTTGTATTTCTTCATGCTAAATAATGAGTCTGAATCTTTTATATACATACACTCAAAATACAAAAAAACAAAAACAATTTGTAGACACCAAAAAACTAAATTTATATTTTAATAAAATTAAAAGTGTTTAAGACAATACAATTAACTACATATGACATACATTCGATGCCCTCTATCCCTACAGGTTCTTTCATACATCGACTTGGTAGGATCCTCCTTTACAAAGTTTTCCAAACTTAACAAGAACTTCGTATCCCTCTTTAAATTATGCCTTCCACATTCTGACTTGCTGAGGAGCTCTTCTTCATTTTTTGAGAACATCTTGGAGAACTTAAAAACCAGGCCCACAGAACGCTTAGCAATGTCCGTCATCTTCAACTCCAGGATCTAGGAGATCTAAGATGCGCAGCCTTTTTGCTTCTTCCTCACACTGCTCATGATGAAGAAATGACTGGAAATGATAACAATTATTTTATACCTTTTTTGAGTAATGGGAAAATAAACATTAATTAACAGTCCACGTTTTGCTGACCTACCCTGTATATTAAGAGAAAATTAAAGTGTTAAGAGAAGATTTCAAGTCAACTACTTCATAAAGGACCGTTTCTATTTGAAATATGAAACATGTAGATAGTCTTCTCTGAGCCCTAATATCTTGATTAGGAAACATTTTAGCCTATAGGTAGGAATGTAAATAATATGCAAATCGGGTTTGTAAGAATCAAAGAAAGAGAAAATCATCAACCTGGTTGTAACTCTGACAATTTGATGAATGTTGAGAGGGAAGCAGCTTGAGCTGTCATGACGTTTGACTGAGCTACAAGCTGCTATTCTACTTTATATATACAATAATAAATAATAACATAGATGAGAGGCAGAAAATTATATATTTTTAACTAATAATTATTATTATACGAGGACTTGAGCCTTTTTTGTTTACATTTTATTTACTTTATTAACCTTAATGCATATATTCGTCCTTCATGCGAGATCTGTACTATCAGGTAGATGATGTTCTCCCCTCAGTAATAATAAAGGAAAAATGATAACAGCTTTGGAGAACAAAAAGTACACTTGTTCAAAGTGCCAACTACACAAAATCTCGCAAACGGCATTTTGTATATTATTTACATTCCTACTTCCCTTATATGTTTGATTCAATAAGTTAAATATACCTAATTCTTCAGGTGAATAAGCCCTCTATGTATATCATTTTTTCTTCTTCTTTAGGAGTAAATGTGCTATATTCCATTAGATCTATTAACATACATACATATGTATGTATGTATGTGTGAAGAAATTGATGGAACCATACACCATGATTAATGTCATCTCAATATCCCATCTCTCTCCCTCGCTTTCGTTTTTTCTACGAAATTGAGAATTAATGTTTTTTTTGTTTTTTTTTGATAGCATGAGTTGGAGTGACAGATATCTTCTGTATATATATTGGATTGAAAGAGGAGGGTATTGGAGGGTATTATACACGTATCACAATTACAGATATTACAGAATAAATAAGACCGGAATCAGTCATTACCACATTCATTTTATAAACCAATTTTCCATCAGGTATACATACATACATACATAGTAATGCCTCAACTTAACCCATTGCCCTCTTTGATATCTATTCCCTATTCACACTCTATTTGAGAATAGTGACATACTAAATGGAACAGGTTTGGAAATTTTTAAACAATGACACACTAAATGATAATAGTAGCATACTAAATGAGAACAATTCCATTCTATTTGAGAATTAAATAAATATATTATACTCTATAAAATATGAATGTTGAAAATCGACTCATCCATAAACACGATTGGCCAACTATAAGACGGATACCTCAATAGATTTTCGGGTTTCAACCTAACATTTTTCAATGTGTAGGACATATGTACCATCCAATTGGCGTCTCAGGGTTCCGTGCTTAGAAACACGTAAGCTAAACGTTGCCCACAAGGAATCAACAATGGCCTTTAATGTTGTTAAACAGTTGCCTTCGAGCCCTGTGTTCTCAATGAATATCAAGTACCTTGGAGTTGAATTCGCCTCCACGTTTGTCGGCTGAAATGCCCGTATTGACCCACCGATAAGCCGTTGCTTCTGGGAACTTACTACAGACATGTGGCAATTTCATGTGCCAATTGTCATTTACACAAATTTGTGCCTTTCTTTCCGTGTCGAACACTCTCTTTTCCCCTCAGGTGTAGTGTACGTCTCTTCATTAAGGATATTAATTTATTAATTCTCATATAGTATGGAATTGTTCCAAATAGAGTGTCACTATTCTCATTAAATTTGTCACTATTCATAAAATCCCAAACCTTTTCCATTTTGTATGTTACGATTTTCTTATAGTATGTCATTGTTTCATTTAGTACGTGAAAAGGTATAAACAATGCTTTGACCCCAAGTCGGGGTCCAAAACTGACTGCAACTTGACATGACTTATGTTTTGGACTCCGACTTGGGGTCAAATCATTTAGTACGTGAAAAGGTATAAACAATGCTTTGACCCCAAGTCGGGGTCCAAAACATAAGTCATGTCAAGTTGCAGTCAGTTTTCTGCAGTCTCAAAGTACTCAACATCTAATTATTATTATTCAAAAAGACAACAATTTTTAATGTTTGTAGTCGATTCGCTCTATTGAGGACGGGTTGAAGATTGAATAGATGGTATTTTCTTAATAAACGAAGCTCAAGCTATTAGCAGTATCATAACTACTTTTTACTCTAATCCACTCTATGTAAACTAATAGTCAAAATAAAATATCGTGACTGATAACTGACTGCAAACTCAAAAGTTTGAAATATATTCATTAATTGTATTTGCTCATCCATGAATTGGAGTTGTTCATTCAATCAAATAACGTTGAAATGTGATATATGACATAAAATATTGTGTAAATAAATGTCCTTGATGGATCAAAATTTATTGTACTTATTATAGTTGTACTAATTTATTTCATTTATCTTACGAATTGCCCTGAATGATTAATAGGGATCCCCCTTTGCTCCAATCCAATCCTAGTAGCCAGGGGCTGTCTGGTGGGAGCTTTGCTGTCAAGGATTCCATCTCACACATACACATATTTCTCCATTTCATCCATAGACATTGATCCCGGATTCCACTCTCAAGAGAGATTTACTTTAAGGATTGATGTTTTTTGTCTTTTGAGTTTGAGCGTCTCTTCTCTCTCTCTCTTTCTATCTCTCTATTTTTCCTTCCAATGTATATCCAAAGGAGTTTATTTATTTGTTTTTTTAAATATTCGAGTCAAGGAAAATTTATCGACATTTATTCATCGACTTTTTTCTTCCAATGAATACAGTCAATAGCCTAGAGTAAATTTGTATACACCTATTGCTGTCTCTGATTAGATTGTTGACCAGATGATGAACTAGCTTTTAATTACAATTTGTCGTTTTATTCTTCATTCTAAGCCATTGTTTTTTCTTCGTTCGCAATTCACAATGTATTAATAGTATATTTCGATTGATTAATTAATTCAAACATATTCAAAAAGGTTTTAGAATCTTTGAGTATTAGGTTTTGATTCAAATACACATTATTTTTCATTATCTACAACACGAAGAGTCAAAAACAGCCTTGAAAAATGCAAACAAACTTTATGTCCTTTGCCGCAAGAGTCGAAATCTAATGGGGAAATACTGCAATCATATTTTAGTGTCCTTTCAATCAAGTGAATGCAATCGTGGAGAGCCGCTACAAAGTTAATTCAAAAGTTATAAAGGCATTTGTGAGAAGTGATATTTCTTCTAAGAACATAATTACGTGGGAGGAGTTTACAGAAGTATGTGTAAATGTGATCGGGGCTTGCTTTAATTTAGTTGTGAAATGGTTTAGATAATAAGACTCTTGATGTATTATACACTTAGCATGTGTATTTACATAAAGGTCCATAGAATTGTGTTTCCAACTGAAAGTCAAATAAGATTGAAATGCTGCAGACAATGCGCTTGATATTTATAGGGTTTGTATTTCTTTCTCATCATGTGATAAAGTCTTTGCAGCTTTTTGAATTCCAAGTGTGGGTAGTATATATGTGTCAAGTGAACAAGAAACCAAGTTACTCTGAAATATACATTAAAAATGAGTGTGAACTGCGAAGCAATTCTCTTTCGTTGGTATATATAGGTTATTTAAATTAATTAAATAATGACTCCAATAATTAAAACTGTATTATAATAGTGGCCACAATCAAGAATAAAAAAGATCTGGTAATTCTGACTATGTAGTTAGTATGACGTACACAACGAGCTTTTTGAGATAAACAAAAACACACTGTATTCTCCCTTAAGCTGATTTTCATCATTTGACTCTTTTGATTTAAAGCAGCTGACTCGTCGTGTCATGAACTCAAAAAGGGTGTTATTATTATTTATGATTTTGATGTATATAAAATATATTAAATCAAGGATTGCGCGCCCTTTTTTTGAATTTGTGAATATATTACAAGTATTAACGATTGGTTTGTGATTGGTAGAATTTATAAATATATATTATATCTAAATAATAAATTCTTCATAAATTTAACGAGTTGGCAACAAGGAAAATACAGAAGGGTAGCAGCTACCAGTTGTTGTTTTTCCAAATTTTTCCTTTCCCTTTTGCCAGTCGAGGTTGCGAGTGGACAAAAAAGCTCGACGTGGTAAGGGATTCCTAATACTTTATAAACAGATGAACTGGACTTAGCCAACAGCAACTAAATAAATCTTTGAGGTTATGAAAAAAATGGACGTTCTTTCAGAGACAATATCGGCTCCATGTCCAATCGTAGCATTTATTCGATTACTCTATGAGATAGACAATAATCCTTGGTTTCTCGATTAAAAATGAGCTTTTAGCAAAAACCGGCCGCAATAGGTCTGTAAATGACTCCGAAATATTTGGCCGTTATATTTATGAAGTAAAAAATACACTTAAAAGTGGACTTTCCCCTTTTCAATATTTGAAAACAAACTTGTTTCCTTGTTGACTTGACACATATGTACTTACTGAATGAAATACTATAAAGTAAAATAATAGAGCTAACGTCAACAGCGTCTGAGAATCTATTCGAATTTGACGAACAAATTGGGCTAAGAAAAAGACATAATTTCTAGTTATGTAGAATTGAGGTAATTACAGTTATCTGACATATTTGTTGTGTATTCATACATGACGAAATTGAATCTAATACTTTCTCCAGAAGAGAAGAACCTACAAAACATAAGTAAGAATTATATACTTAATTTTCTGCTGACGCAAGGAGTTTATTCATTTTATTTTTTAATTTCGGGTCTAGGAAAATTCATCGACATCAATTCATCAATAGGTAAATTCATTGATAGGTAAATTAAAAATAATATTTTTTGCTATTTTATGCACAAAAGTTCTTTATATAGTCTTAATCTGGTCGGTGTTCATGTGAAAAACCCTGGCAAAGAAATTTGCTCTAAGCTGTTGAAATTATTCATTCGGAGAAAAAGGTTTATGAACTGTTAAATCGATGAATTGATAATCGATGAATTGACGGTCGATGAATTTTCCTTTAGATGGATTGATGTCAATGAATTAATTTACTGGACACTTTTATATTCAAATGATGAAGACAAAAGTCAATCATTGATTTGACTTGATCCATGTAAGCCCTAAATGATGAACATAAATTTGATAATATATATATACAATAAATTCAGTAAGTCTGAAAAACACATCCACATCCACAAAGAAACATGATAGAGATCAAAGAAGAAGAAAAGAAAAGCGGAGCTCAATGATGAAGCAAGATTCTCTAAATGAGTAAAAGAAATAAAAAATAAAACTAAGAAAGTCTGACTGACCTAAAAGAATATCTTAAACTCATATGTAACAATAAAGATTTTATTGACACTGCAATTATTATTTTTTTTTTTTGCAGAAATATCATCATATGTACATATATACATATATATACAGACACAAGAATAGAAAGGAAGTAAGTTATGTGCTTGTACATTTCTTTACAAACGTGAAAAAAAATCTCATAAAAACTCGTCAAAAACAAACACAAAGAAAGGAATAAAAAACGAAAGAAAGAAGAAAAGTTTATTTTTTTCCCATAAAGTTTTTAATTCTTAAAATAAAAAAATACATATATATATGCATATATTTTGCATTGAGAAGCTGATGATTCTAGTATGAGCATATATGTACTCAGATATTGTCCTTTTTAAAAAGTTTGTTTTGTTTTGAATTGTGCAGATATTATTATTTAATTTGATACAGCCACATTCAAAAAAGAACAATGAGCAAAAGCATTATTTGCATACCCAGTACTACGTAGTTGCATTTCTAGATTTACCTACATATATATATATATTTAGAAAAATCCAACTTTTTCTATTTCTAACAAGTTGTCTATTCAAATCTACAACGAAAACTTTGTATAATGATAATATGACGATACTGTTCATATTATCATCAAATAATAGCTAGCAAATATCAACTGATTTTTAGCAAAGTGTTTAGCATAGGATTGGATCGGTCTATAAAAACTATATAAACTTTTCTTGTCAAATTAGACAAGAGACCGATAAAGACTGGATCAAATTTACATATCAACAAATGACAAACATGAGAAAATATTCATAGCAGTTCAGTAAATAATATACACAGCGGAGTTGTTAGGACTTTGAACCATAAATTTGCAAAAATGAATTAATTTCAATTAATTCACAAAGAGAAATCGAGATGGTTGTACTCTATGTATAATGCTTTAAATTGTCTTTAATGTATTAAAATGCAGTCTGTATATTTTCCGTTTGAAAGAATTGTAACACTTATTATGATTTAATACGACTCTTTTGTAAATTATGAATGTTTTATTGATCTGTGAAATAGTTAACAATTTTTTTTATATGAGTTGATCTCTGATTAACACATGTTGTATTTTTTGCAGACCTTTTCGGGCTCATCCTTGTTGGCAAGGATATCCTCCACATTGGGCTTGAGGACATTATTTACCAATTTGGTACATTTATAACCAACGAAGGCAGAGATATCTTGAAGTTTACCACAAACCTAATCAAGATTTTTTGTTTTTAAGACATTGCATAAATATAATATATGTAAGTAATTGATTTTATGAATTTTCGAAACTTACTTCTTCAACCTTTTCAATGATCTGATTGACGTTATCCTCACTTAAGACACTGATAACGTATTTGCAAATATCACACTCCATGTCTCTTTCAATCTTCTGATTGTTGGAGACAGTGGCGGCACTGGCAACAGCAACAAGGGCAAGGAGAACGAGGAATCTCATTTTGATGATGTTCGAAGGGACAGACAAAAAAGCTGGATATGATTTAGAATCAAGAATGGTGGGACTTATATAGTTAGATGTTAGTAGCTGATAAGAATGAAATTATTGATAAGGACGTCATAAGAGCTCTAAAAGTGTAGGTCAACACCAAATTAAATAATACAAAGAGGAGCAAGTAGGAAATGTAGCATTAGAAGTAGCATAATTAGATAACATCACTAACTATGTATATAGATAAAATAGACCTCTTCCAAGGAGAATAAATTTATAAATTCTACAATTACATAGATAACAAATTTACTATTCACAAATATAGTTAATGCTATATTTGTGAATAGTAAATATGTATATACACTACGATCTTATTCATCTAATCATTGTTTTTTTTCCCGTAAGTAAATTTAGTAACATCATACTTGCATAAATATTTGATGACTTGAATTATTTGTGTGTACAGAATTCTGGCTAACATACAAATCTTATCCGATCCCTGTGTTCTTATTACATATTTTTTAACATGAGCATATGTTATGTTATCAAGCCTATGATGGGAGATATTTTTGCCAGCATGCAAGAACCTTAAAAAGTCTGAAAAGAACTCAGAATATGTTAAATACGCAGATCAACAAAGACACATGAATTTTTAAATATTGAACATCTCACGATACAAAAAAAAAAATTGATTACTCTCACACAGATTCATAATACATATTTATTTTGTTATGATAAATCGTATTTTAGGAGTATCAAATTGATAAAGAGGATTTAATTTATTTCCTTCAAGTATATGCTACAGAATGAAGACAATATGACTTAATATTTATCTAAGTTCTTTTAAAAAAATTATTGATAAAAGATAAGTTACATGACAAAGATTGTAGTTCGAATGACCGCTTATTTCGAAGAGATGGCTCCATATCTTCGAAAATACTTTAGATAATTTGAGATTCACAATAAATGTATAACATTTAAATATCATTAATCTTCATCGGAACAGTTTAAGTATCCTTCAAATCCAAAAAAGAATCCGTACTATTTTCCAATTAATTTTACTTTTCTTTATATTTGTATTTCATTTCTATTAGTTTATTAAAAATTAATGATAATTAAAATTTGACAGACTTGAAAGGTTTCAACTTTAAATTTTTTAGCAAAAGTTATTTAACTACTGCCTTAACTATATCTGCAGATTAAAAATAAATAAATTAGGTACCCCTTCAAATCCTTAAAGTTATGTTTAAAATCTAGAATTTTGCAAGGAAGTATTCTATTTTTGACTAAAATTTATGACTTTTGTAATTTGAAATTATATTCTTTTTAAATATCATTCTAAAAATATCTTTATCGCTTAAAAACACAAGAAAATTTGTTCATAGCTGCTATTCTCAACGCACAATGAAACTGCATTAAAAGATTTTCTTAGCTGGGTCGTCATGGCATTTCTTTTTTTATCCTTCATAACCCTAACTTGAGAAAAAACTCTCTTAATCTCTTCATTGCTATCAGTAAGACAGAGAATTTTCAAAACACATCTACATATACCTTTTCAAGTTCAATATGGGAACAAGTAAGTTCAATGTTGAAATAAATAGTAAAGAATAATATTCATGAAATTTAATATAATAATACATTTATTAGAATCTCATGTCAACAAAATTAATCACATCTACAAAACGATTCTGAATGCTAGCAATAGAATTATTACAAATCATTAAAGTAATTTCATTTATATAGTCTTTCTTCAATTAATTGTTCTATATAGAGCTCTTGATCTTTGCTCCGAAATGCTGACATAATTTCTTTCAGCATTTAAAATATTCTTACTTTTTCTAGCTAATTCTGGAGTATTCACTGTAACTTTTTTTGGTTCAACATCATTTCTCATAATTACCCTTTTAGTCATCATCTTTGTGACATTTAAAAAAAGAAAAAATAGTGTCACTGACATCGGTGCCAAATTACTCGACAATGTATTCATTAGTTTTTGAGACATGCATTCTTTTGTAAACAGATAAAATCGAATTCTTTGTTTTCAAAATGTCTCTTTAAATATTGCAAATATTAAATCTAGCGAAAATTAATTCAAATAAAAGTTGTAAATATTACGTCACTGAGTAATATTTAAAAAAGAACGATTAACAAATTCAAATACATCAACTGTATTTGAATTTGTTTACTTTTTCTAACAATATATACTTAATGTATGTAAGAACTGCATTCAATAGGATTGAAATTACTCATTTGGAGTTTGTCTATCTATGTTTCATCTATATACATACCTACTTTTAGAATACAGATTTTTTTTTATCGGCGATGAATTTATTCATCTTCAAATTTTTAAACTTTTCTTGTCAAAGTAGGGAAGAGACAGATAAAAACTGGATCAAATTTACATATCAACAAATGACAAACATAAGAAAATATTCATAGCAGTTCAGTAAATAATATACACAGCGGAGTTGTTAGGACTTTGAACCATAAATTTGCAAAAATGAATTAATTTCAATTAATTCACAAAGAAAAATCGAGATGGTTGTACTCTATGTATAATGCTTTAAATTGTCTTTAACGTATTAAAATACAGTCTGTATACTTTCCGTTTGAAAGAATTGTAACACTTATTATGATTTAATACGACTCTTTTGTAAATTATGAATGATTTATTGATCTGTGAAATAGTTAACAATTTTTTTTATATGAGTTGATCTCTGATTAACACATGTTGTATTTTTTGCACACCTTTTCGGGCTCATTCTTGTTGGCAAGGATATCCTCCACATTGGGCTTGAGGACATTATTTACGAATTTGGTACATTTATAACCAACGAAGGCAGAGATATCTTGAAGTTTAGCACAAACCTAATCAAGATTTTTTGTTTTTAAGACATTGCATAAATATAATATATGTAAGTAATTGATTTTATGAATTTTCGAAACTTACTTCTTCAACCTTTTCAATGATCTGATTGACATTATCTTCACTTAAGACACTGATAACGTATCCAGCTAATTCTTTAGGCCTTCAATATTGACCAAATATGATCAACTGAATTAAGCATAGAACTGTAAGGCCCAAGTCTTAAAATTCTGTGCATTAAAAACTCTTGTTCATTCAAAATATCTTCAATCCTGGAGTGTGCCGGAGCATTATCAATTTCAAGATCTACTGGCCCTCCATATACATACATCCTTTGCTTTTCTTAAGCATTTATCGCACCCACTCACTCCATTGCTGGTTCTTTTTTGAAACTTCCTCGTCTCGTCTCATCTTATTTTTTTATTTTCATTAATTATAAAATGTATTGTTATGTTAAATTTCTAAAAAGTGCAATTATGGAGGCACTGCCTCCAATTTTCAAATATTGTTCAATGCAGAGTTACTTTATTTGCATATTTGTACTCATACTCTGCGATCATGTTGAGAATATCTTGATGTGGATTTTCATTTAACGGCTCTGAGGTATGTTCTCCGAGAGTGCCTCTCTGCATTATTAATTATATCTAAGCATATTTATCCTGTTGGACACGTGGAAGTTTAATTATCATTGAGCAATCCACCGAGATAAGTAGATTCTAAGTTTTAACTACATTATACAAAGCTGTTTTTAATTCTACGTCATGGAAAAGACTTGAATATCAAATACAAGTTGACAGTGTATGATGTGAATGTACTGAAGAAGTTGTTTTTAACTAGAACCTGAGCAATTCTGGTATGAGAGAGTAAATAATAACATAGGTTCAATTTAAGTAATTTGTACACTATTTCAAGAAGAAAATATATGTAAAAGAATGAAAATTGTCTTTTATTTTTTTAAAAAAAGGAACACGCTATGAAAATTCATAAAACATTTTTAGGCTTCCTTGGGCATGATTTTTTGTCGATGAATATAGGACGAATTATCAATATCTATTCCACTTTTTATTTAATAAATACCATAAAGCAGTGATCCCCAAACCCCGGGCTGCAGACCGGTACAAATTACAAAAGATAATTATTAATTGTGGGGAGAAGTTTTTAATTATTTTGAGGTTGATCATTCTTAAATGACTCATCGAATTTCACGGGCAACAAGCTATAATGCCTACTTCATATTTTCCGCGCATCTATTTGCAAAGATACAAACTCAGGCTCCAATTGATTTAGCGTTACGAACAGTTTTTGATACTATAATAATATATTATATTGTTGTTGGAGCAATGTGTAAATAAAGATATAGCTTCCTAATGTTATTATGGCATTGGTATGTTTGAACTATGTTCTAATAAAGTTCCATATGAGGTCTCAGTGGATTCACGTTTGTTATTATTATTATCATTATTTCAACCCCCGACCTGTAATAATTGTTGACCGGTTTGCAGTTAGAAAAAGGTTGGGGACCACTGCTCTAGACGATATTAAATAATACTAGAGCAAAAAAGAGTGTGTTTCCCCGAAGTAGTAACTACAAATATATGGAAGGTTGTCAACTGATTCAAAATTTGAATATTAAAAAAACCCTCTTTTTTAATAATAAAGTTTGTCATTATTCATTATTTATCGCAAAATGACTCAAAGAGTTTCCAAACTTACTGTTGGTTTAGAAATAATCAGTAATCAGAGTATTTAGAAGTAAAAACTGTACAACTTTTATGAAATGAATCATATAACTTCCTCAATATAACGTTTTTTACATCCAATTGATTGTTGTATAACCGATTCAAGAACAATTTGTGTAAAGTAATGCTGCCAAAAAAGTAATTAATGAATTAGATTGTGATTCAATATTTTTGCTCCTACATATATTAAAAGATCCAAGGCTTTGTTACTTCAATATGAAAAATAAACGTAGGTATATTGAATTTCTATTTTTCTTGGTTAATATTTTATGAGAATGCCATTGAATAAACCGTTTAAGGAGTAACTATATGGTTCATTAAGGATTTAATTAACAATAAAATAATAATAAATGGGCTATGAGGTGCTTAATTGGAGAATAATGAAGGTTAATTGACTTGATTTAGTAGATTGTTGAGTCGTACAGTCTGTTAGACAAGGAGTCAAATGATGATTGTAGATATATTCATTACTGTCTCTTTTTTTAGTTAAACAACATCAAGTTTTCTTTGATAAAATTGCATTATTTACATAGACAACTTTCCCTGATCTCCCCTACAATTTATATAAAAAAATTCAAAATCATATCATATCACAAATTGATACTAAGTCTGTCTCTCAAACCTTCCTCCAAAAGCAGAGAAAAGTCTTGAAATCAGATGTCCGTTAGCACATTCTTTATGCAATTTTGATCAAAATCCACTAAAACAAATCAAAGACTCACTATAGAGTTACTTAAGTAGTAACGCACAGAAGGGGGTTAAGAAACCAGATGAAATCCATTACTTAAGTAGCTCTACCGTGAGTCATTGGTGCCTAGCGAATTTTTGCTCAAAATTATATGGAAATTTACACATTTCGATGTACAACTTTTTCTTTGTTGAATAGCTATATCGAGCTCTTGACATCTCTATTTAAAAGCTGTGAGTCTCAGCTCTTGAATGCATTCCTTATAAATCCATTTTATGTAATATTCAAGAAGTTATTTAAGGTCAAAGAATTAGGCCGATATATGAGCTTACTCCCGTCCCCTTCGTCCCTAAAATCCCCTTAAGGTTTAAACAAAGATTGGAAGTGGAATTTGCATTAAATACACTAGCGGATCATTATTTTTTAATGTACAAAATGAGGTTTCTTTTAAGCTTAAAATGAAGTTGAAGTTGGAAAATGGGCCAAAAAAGCTACAAAAAGTAGGGTCCGATTTCTCAAAAACCGTTAGAGTCTTGAGAAAAAATAATTACAGATTTGAAATTATCCTGAAAAACTTAATAACTCTTATAATACTTATAATACCCCTTAGGATTTTTGACATTTCAAATTTGTTGACCTCTGTAATTGGTATCAGATATATTTATCAGTACCTTTTTTTTTTTTTTAAAAAAAAAAAAAGAAATATTAACACAACCTTATCCCGTAATTTAAGAAGAACAAAGACATTGAAAAATTCTCGAGATTACAAAGTAAGTAATTTATACATAATATTTATCCCAGGTGCTGACTCATCAACAGCTAACCCAAAAACCCAATTCCAAAGTATGTGTATTATTGTAAACACTTAATACATATATATATGTAATTAGGTAAGACAAGGAGGTAAAATGCTGTTGAATCTAATTAAAGAGGGATGTACTTAAATACACTCTTTCTTCATCAACCTGAATGAATGTGAATTGCATACTTTGTCTTCAGAGCATTGCATTTAACTAATTATAATTAAGTATATTTAATGGTGTATCAATGTGCATTGCTGGGTTGAAATTTCCTTCATGCTCTTAGAGTAGGAGTAATTATAATTATTTAAAATTATTCATTTATATAATTATTAACTCATTCTAGCGAGATGCAGTGTATTTCATTATATACATATATTTTCAGTCTTTTATTAACGCATGAGTTTCTCTATGATAATAATTAGTTTTTTTTTTTAAAAAAACTAATATATTATATTATAGATTCTGTAGATAAATGCACTTATTTCTTTTGCATCATCCCATCAAGTTATTAACATCATTTAAACGTGCACTGGGCACTTTAATTGCTGTTGATATTTGATGTAGAATAAAGAGTTGAAATATTAACTTTACTTGCTTTTTTTTTTCTTTCTACACTATTAAAGATAGCCCTAAAGGGCATATGTGTCAAGTCAACTAAAAGCCAAGTTACTCATAAATATTTACTTAAAAATGAGTGTGAACTGCACTCATATTCTTGAAGACATTCGCTTTTCTCGTTTGTATTAATAATAGGTTATTTCGATTAATTAAGTAACGACTCCAATAATTGCAACTGTATTATAGGGGGAAAAAACCCGGCCAACATCAAGAATAAAAAACATCTGGTATTTCTAACTATGTAGTTGCTATTACGTAGAAGGACTCTTTGTAGTTCTTAAATAGATGAATTGATTTTACTATAAATCTCTGGGGCTATGTAAAAGATGGATATTCTTTCAGGGACCATATCAGCTTCATTTGCAGTCGACACATTTATCCAATTGCTCTATTTGTACACAACAATCCTCCTTGGTTGTTTCTCGATATAAAGTGACATTTATGCAAAAACCGGCCGCAAAGGGTCTGTAAATGACTCTAAAATATTTAACCATCATATTTATGAAGACAAAAAACAGCTTAAAAGTGACGGAGTTTCTCCTTTTCAATATTTGAAAACAAACAACTTGCTTTCTTGTTGACTTGACACATATCAAGTTCTAGTTGTCTATATGCAGATTCATATGGAGCAAACGTTTATAAAAAATGATTTCATTGTGGAAACATTTGGCTTTTGATGATGTTTATCAAATTCATTTCGATTTATGAGATTTGATGTAACAATGTCTCATAAATCATTGGCTAAGGCGTAAGTCAAAAACATTTATCATCTAATTGACGAAGGGTCAGGAACTTTTGGGGATGAGAGAGCTTTCTGCATTTTTGATGGAGGGCCATGTGATTAAGTATTATACAAATACGTTTTTTTCTTCAACTCAAACCACGAATTCCTTATCATTAAACCTTAAAAAATACCGCAAGTTCTTTTGACAAAGGATTTATTATTATGTGTAACAAAGTTTTATGTTGCTGAAGGACTAGATGAAAACTTCTGGCGGAGGCTGGATGTAACTTATAACTTCAAGAATCTACGTACCTGAAAAACGACAACAATCAAGCAGTATCGTGAACCCAACGATAATATGGTAAAGTGATTTCATGTGTATGTAACTATCTATACCCACGACGAGCTTTTTTATTCACTCGCGTCCTCGACTCTCAAAAGGGAAAGGGAAAATTTGAAAAAACAACACCTGGTAGCTGCTACCCTTCTGTATTATTTTCCTTGTTGCCAACTTTTTAATTATTATTTAAATTTACTAGTCATTGATGTATTCTACAAAATTACTAATCAATCGTTTATGATTGTATGTATATTAAAAGTTCAAAAAAAGGGCGCACAATTTAATATATAATATTTTCTATACAGTTATCCCTCGCTATATCGCGCTTCACCAGAATTTTTTACAGTGGTTTTTTTTTACAAAGGCGTTATTGTTGTTTAGAAGTGAAAAAAGTTGATATTGGATTTTCATTAGATCAACGCTTCAGCGCAGCAGAGTCAGGACGAAGAGGCGCAGGCCTGAAAAGATGTTTTGTTTTTTCTTTCATTCTGCAGTACAGTATTGCATTGTAAAATAATAATAAAAAATAAAGCTGACTTTGTTTCACCTATCGGCGGTTATCAACTTATCTTTGGAACGTATCCCCCGCGATAAACGAGGGTTCACTACTGTGTATTGAAATAATAAATAATAATATTACCCTTTTGGAGTTCATATAACACGTAGAGTCAGCTGCTTTAAATCAGAGGAGTCAACTGATGAACATCAGCTGAACGGAGAATACGTTATAGCGTTTCTGTTTATCCCAAAAAGCTCGTCGTGACTACGCAGTATTCAATATTCATATAACATGCCTCATATTATGACGTCACAAATACAACACTGATGTACATATATTGTACACATTTTAAAACTGATATACATATGTACACACACACATATATATATATATATATATATATATATATATATATATATATATATATATATATATATATATATATATATATATATATATATACTGGACCCGACTTCTTCCTGACTTATACTGTATCACTTAGAATTGTGTCCTTCTTCAACAATGGACTTACAAATCCTTTTACACTTCTGCGTTTGATCCTTGAAAACTGTCCTAAAGATAACCACCACCACCACTACTCTAGAACTAGTATATTAATAGAGTACCAATTAACTTTGTTTAGTAAATCATTAAGTATGTATCTTTATTGAACGAGAATAGTTTCCCATTATTCTAATTATTTAGACTTAGTTAAAACATCCTCATAAATATATAAATGTTTATACCTCCGATATAGCTGAGATGAATTATTGAACACGTATCATGATTTGATGAACGTGACCTCAAATTGTAGAAATAAACACGTCAAAATTGCGTAAAAGTGTGAATCCTCCCAAGGAGTCCTATAAAATAATAATAATAATAAACCCAAGTTTTTATCAACTCACCTTGAGGCCTTTTTCCTTAATCAAAGTATATATTATATCCAACTCGTTTTGCACTGAGAATATTCATATACATAGAAATGTAAATCATATGCAATTCGGGCGTGTGATAAAAAAGTGGAGTTGGCTCTTCAAACAGGTCTTTTTGTTTTCCGAAGCTGTTATCATTTTTCCAATATTACTGAGGGGAGAACATCTACCTGATAGTAAAGATGTCGCATGAAGGAGTATATGCATTAAGTTTAATAAAGCAAATAAAATGTAAACAAAAAGGGCTCAAGTCCTCGTATAATTATTATTAGTTAAAAATATATAATTTCCTGACATTAATTTCAGTTAATTTTCTTCCTCTCATCTATGTTATTATATATTGTTGTATATATAATATAAAGGAGAATAGCAGCTTGTAGCTCAGTAAAACGTCATGACAGCTCAAGTTACTTTCCCCCTCGACATTCATTGTCAGGGTTGCCAGGTTGATTTTCTCTTTCTTTTTTTTATTACAAGCCCGAATTGCATATGATTTACATTGCTACATATACATATTTATATGTATATGGAGAACAAGAAGCAAGCGTCTTTTCGTGTTTCTCCTCAAAGAGGTGTTATAAGAATGCTTTTTATAAATACTTATATATATATATATATATATATAGATTGCAGTATTAGAAAGGCGAAATGCGAGATCATATATCATTTTTTTATATAATTAAATATGTTTCACATCAATGTAAGCATACATTTATAGAGTAGATAAGTGTACATTTCGGCTGTTGTTTTAGGTGTGTGTTCCCCCCTCCCCCCTGTAATACCATATATATATAAAAAGATAATAGTACATATATATAATTTGCATTTTGTAAAATTATTATTTTTATGATGGCATATGTTTGTGTGCTCTATGTGATGTATTGAGTTTGTTTGCACCTACCAACATTTAGACATAATCACCTTCAAGAGGGATTGGAGGAAGAGCAAGTCTTCCCTGTTTCTTTGTCACCACTTAAAGTCCATCTATGTGTTGCTCACACCACTTGACTAGGCAAACAGATTTGAAATATTCCATTTCCATCTGATCTGGCAATTTGTATCTACAATATTCACCCACCCCCCTCCACGCACGTGGGTACTGAAAGACATTTCCTTTATCCAACAATGCCCTAACTCTATATTGAATTAGGGCATATTGGGAAGAGAGGGTCATGGAGGGAGAGCAAATTTCTCTGTTTCCCCGTATACCAAAGTGTCTTGTCTCTTGCCCTGGACCGTTAAAACTCCGAGTGATGTATTGAAATTTGATGCAAATGTGAATATTATTATCTATATTTTTCTACTTTTCTATTTCAGAAATTGAAGAAACACATCATTATGGATGATTGAGTTGGATGAGTCCCAGGACTGAATTCTGTATACGTTTTTTTTTCGTCTTTGAAGCTCTCTCTCTCTCTTTTTTTATTGGGAACAAAGACAAAAAACGAAAACACTCTGTATCCTCCCTTCAGTTGATTTTCATCAGTTGACTCCTTTGATTTACTGCAGCTGACTCTAGGTATTATGAACTCAAAAAGAGTATTGTTATTATAATTATTTATGATTTTGATGATATATATAAAAAGTATACTAAATCAAGGATTGCGCGCCCTTTTTTTGAATTATTGAATATATTACAAGTAGTAACGATTGATGAGTAATTTTGTAGAATACATCAATGTATAGATTATCTAAATAATAACTACTCTGCCACCTATTAAAAAGTTGGCAACAAGGAAAAGCTACATAAAAGTACCAGTTGTTTTTTCAAATTAGTCCTTTCCCTTTTGAGAGTCGAGGACGCGAGTGGACAAAAAAGCTACTTTTGTATGTTCATCGAACAATGAAACTCCTTCATGTATGTACATGTTATGAATCGAATATTATCCACATCTGCTTATGTGATACACATATATAATTGGTTCGTTGGTTGATTGGTATCATTGAAAGGGGACAGGGTGTGGTGGAGACAGAACAAAGCCTTCTACTAAAGTTTTTTAAGGCTATTAAACACTCTCACACCTTAGCTAGGGATATATTGAATATTTGGATTGTACAAATATGTACATATGACATATGCAAACTCATTAAAAATGGTTTGACGCACAAATCAGACTTTGAAATACCCGATACATCACTACTATATATGTACATATATAGTTACCTACCTACTTTGGTAGAGTCGTGGTTATATATATATATATATTAAAAATTGACATATATGAAGGTATATTAAAGAAAATGAGTTTCTTTATACATGTTATACATACAGTGTTCATGCATTAAGGGCACACCTCTATCTATTATAGAAGGCAAATATGTACATATAAACTACCATACACATAGGAGGGAAGAGTGAGTGCACGCAGAAATAAAGTGTGAGGATGTCAATTTCTGCAACCTTTTGCACATTGCACTCTGATTTGCAAAGCCCTGTCAAAAACAACATCCTCGTCTTCCTCCCTTAAAAAAGGCATTCAATAATAAAATGAAAATATTTCTCTATGTATTCAATGGAAATCAAAAAATACATACATATATTTAAAAAAAAGAAAAGACAAATCAAATAAATCCATTTTTTTTTTTTATGAATCAAATGCAAATCCCTCTTCTTAAAATAATGTACTCGCATTTGTAGCTATTGAAAAGGGATTTAGAGGGACTATGGCGCAGATATTAAGTGTAAATTGAATCACTCAACCTTCCCTTCATTATAAAGCAAGGACAAAAGGATCGCACTTAACTAAACACCCATTTTTTACTTTATATATCTACAAATTTGTAAATCATGTGCAGAGCGTGATCAAATTTAATTGTTCATTCAGGAGATCAAGAGTCAAAGCACTCATAACTTCATTCCATATCCCCCCCTTTCCTACTAAAAATAGAAGGAAGTACACACACAGTAAGTTACTCGTCGGTAGTCAACTATAATTCAAGTCTCTTCAACCGTTGGACTATTCTATGTTTAATAGTATGCTGTAGGAATATACAAAATATGCAAATGGGGTGTGTAAAATAAAAAGAAAGAGAAAATCATCAACTTGGTTGTAACTCAATTGACAATTTGATGAATGTTGAGAGGGAAGCAGCTTGAGCTGTCATGACGTTTTACAAAGCTACAAGCTGCTATTCTCCTTTATATACATGTACAAATGAAGACATCAATAATCAATAATAACATTATGTATGTTTACCATAGATGAGAGGAAGAAAATTAACTGAAATTAATTTTAACTAAATAATTAAACGAGAACTTGAGCCCTGTTTGTTTACATTGTAGATGTTCTCCCCTCAGTAGTAATAAAGGAAAAATAATAACAGCTATGGAAAACAAAAAGTACTGTTCGAAGAGCCAACTCCACAAAATCTCGCACGCGGCATTTTGCATATTATTTACATTCCTATACATATATCAGTATACACTGAAATAAAAAAAAATATATATTTAATCAAGGATTGCGCGCCCTTTTTTTGAATTTTTGAATAAATTATTAATTATTAACGATTAATTTGTATACTATTGGTATAATTTATGAATGTACATAGTATAGTATATCTTAATAATAACTCTGCCCAACATACGACAGTTGGTAACAACAAGGAAAATAGGAACAAAAGGGTATCAGCTTCCATTTGCTTTTATAATTCTTCCTTTCCCTTTTGAGAATCGAGGACGCGAGTGCACAAAAAAACTCGACCTGCAATAAAAATGTTGCATGATTATAGTCTACTCAATTAATGACGTCATATTTATGTGTCAAAGAATCCCTCCAATTTTGACGGCAAGTGACTCCATGTTGAAAACATAGTTAATAAAACCCTCAGTTTTTTTTAAACTAATGAACAATTTTCTTTTTACAAATATTTGATAATTTCGTCTAAATGTACATATTACACTTCCGGTTCTGACACAAAATACGGTGTAAATTTGATTGTTAGTGAGTTAGCGAGATAGAGTATTTAAAAAGAAACTCTGTTTACATATGTACGGGTTGAATTCTCTTGAATTTCATTATCCAGGATATCCATTGAAACCAGTGTCATTCCCTTCCTTTTCTTCTTCTTCTTTTCTTCATGCTTTCAAATATCCAATCATCATAAAATTACTTATTAGAAAGTTTATGCATTTTTCATAAGCTATTAAAAAAAAAAATGGTAGGGGAGGCGGGGTGAAATAAATAAATGGTTTTGGTGAAATGGTTATGGTTTTTTATTAATCCTCTTCCCCTATCCTTTGCTTCAAATAAAGGGTTCATGAATCCTTCTCTACGTACATATGTACAAACAAAACCTTTTTTTTCTCTCTAAGGTATCTTATCCGTAGAACAAAGACACTATTAACAGTCGTATCGGATTTTTTTCTTCTTCTTATTTATTCTCATGGTCGTATTTTGTTTTCCATGCTCCCACAGTAAAAGATTGCTCTCTTTTCCTTTATAAATAAACATGGTATTCATCTGAGAGTTTCTTTAATATGTATCATTAACGCAAAACATATGGCTTTTATTACAGAGATCCTTCAATGGAACTTTATGATCATGTTAAAGAAAATATTTAAAAAATATGAACCATTCGTCGATGTATGTGCATTTATTTATTAGTCCTTGATAGCTGACTTATCAAATATAATGTGACAGCTTATTTTTAGATCTACTCTATGTACAATGATTTCCTTTAGACATCCACAGCTCTTTTGTCAGCTAATCTTGATCTGTTAAAAGGATACATTTATCATAATTTGAATATTATTTTATAATTTTCAAGCCATTTTTTAATCTTTTTCTTTTTGAAGGGAAGGTTGAGAGATTATATCCATATTTACTTTTATGATATGAGACACACATCATAAAAGGTTCCTTAAAAATAGGATATTAGTCTGTCACAAAACCTACTCTGTAAAAAATGAAAGAAAAATGTCGTATTAAGCCATAAGCAAATTTTTACTTCAACTGAGGAATAATGCTGCACTGTGACAAAAAAGTATTCGGAAATTGTTTTCTTCGATATTCGTGGTGGGGTTCATCATGAATTCGTTCTGCAAGGTCAAACAGTAAATAAGGACTTCTCTTGAACCGTTTTGAAACGTTTGCTTGAAAATTTTCGCCATAAACGGTTGGATTTGTGGCATGACGATAAGGCATCATCTCATCAAGCCATGATTATTAACGATTTTAAGACCAAAGGCTCGATAAATACAATCAACCAACCGCCTTATTCGCCTCATCTAGCTCCAAGAGACTTTTTTATTTTCTCCAAATTGAAATTGCCGCTCCGGGGAACCAGATTTAACTCCATAGACGCCATAAAAGAAAACTCGCTGAGTAACACTGAGATCGACTGGCTTCAACAGCTCTCGTAAACAAACTAGTTGACAAATGGTGCTAGTTTTAGGCGTCGTAATTAAGGACAGTCTTACCAACATACAGAAAATTAAAATACTAACGAATACTCAACGCAAACAGTTTAAATGATAATTTCCGTATACTTTTTGTCAGAGTGTATACTAAAAATCAAAACATGGACTAATCACAGTGATATGGATCAATTTCACGTGACGTCATCATTCCGGCCATTTTAGAAAAAAAAATATACACAACCCCATTTTAGGAGAATTAATATCCTTGCTCCTTTAGATCAGTTTATTCTTTTTGTACATGCAAAAAGTTCCCACCAGATTTTGTCAATAAATTTTCACAATTTGCTTCATTGCTGCAATCTGTAGACATATGTCAACAAATTTCTATTAACGTATGTCTCTAAAATGGTGTACATTTAACTTTACTTTTAAGCATATTACATATACATATATTATAATAGATATTTCATAGTTAAAAACAGGTGACTGAGTGGACTTTAAGTGTGCGCCGCTATGAAAAGTGATACATATGTATGGTACCCTTGAACTTTTATTAATATCAGCTGCCTGTGTTTTAATTTTGGGAATATATTACTTGCATCACTGCTCTCTGAAGAAAATCTTCATCATTTAAAACACTATTATAATCATATTTTTATGGAAAGCTACAACCAATAGAGCTCAATATTTCTCTTTCAACGGTCTAACAAAGAAGAATCAACTGAATTTGAAGAAGAAAAAAGGGGCAAGAGTACCAAGTGTTGTTTTGACTTTTTTTTCCATCAATAAACTCTCTACTTTTCTTTCTACTAAAGTCCATTCCCAATATATCAATGTCCAAAAAAAGTATATATATGACCTATATACTGACATTTTTAAAACATTTTCAAAGCCTCATGAGTGCTTTGTATTTCTCTGTTATGTTTATTATTCCCTAGGAGATAAGATCAAAGAATCGCAGAGCAAAATACATAGTGCAGTAATTGACTCAAAAGATGGACACCATTTTAAAAGCCCGGGAATTTCAAATATATACATATACATATACAAAGATGTTCCTTTTACAATACCTGGATAATCCATGGATTAAGCTACCTTCTCGATAAAAAAAACAACAACCAAACATATGCATTAATAACTGCATAATAATATACTTAGCTCAGAGGCATTAAAAATAATAACTATTATTATTATTTGTTTATAGATATTTAATATATCCCATAAAAAAAAGCACATTAGCAAAGTATACTTATGTAATACATATAAAGTAATGACTTAAATATGCTACAATCATAAAAAATATAAAAAAATAAATACAAGATTACTTTTTATAATGGTCATTTACCAAATTTTACATTGAATTTTAATATTTATTCATAAGTTAATCTATGTACATGAATTTAATTAGGTGCAAATATTTGAAATGATATACATTTTGACTTTGATGTGCAATTATTGTGCAGTAGAGTGCCTAAGTAATGATAATCCCTTGTTACAGACATGATTTGCATTGAAAATAATGAAATAATGATAAATAAATATATACATACATATATGATACCATTTCATTGGAATTAATTATTTTGCTAGAAATAAATGACGTGTACGCCCTTTATTAGTGGCCAAATAATATGAAATAATTATTTATTTACATGGCTATTACTCTACCTAAAAAACTATTGTGTAGTTTGTGATACTCTCCTAATTGATGAGTACCCTTTCAAACACCCGTAAGGTATCAGAGAGTATTTTTAACTGGAAGTTAAGTTTTCTGAGATCAGAGTGACCAATCTATCAAACCTAATTTGATTGTATAAAAAAATTGTAACTCAACCCGTTTCTTTAAGAAATTAGTGGACACGTGTGTTCCTCTGGGTGTGAAGGGAAAATACACGGTTATTCAGTACTATATCATAATTTCTCTCCATGTTTGACAATTGATCAGGATTTCCAAATATTACTCAATCCTTCACGGATAAAATCTAACAAAGTTAATTCCAGCCAACCTCTCAACGATCCATGTGAAAATTATATTATCATGAATAATTAATTTTCGTCTTAGAAATACATATATTGTTTGTTTGTTTAGCTCCTAGATTAGCCCCACCTCACCGGAACTTAATCCGGTATCAGCCGGTTGTGAACTACCTTGGAGCTAACTTTATTTTCAAAAATTTCATCAAAGGTACATAATAATTGATAGCTTCTGAAAATGAATTCCTCCAGGAAAATCCTACGGTCCCCGATCTCGTCATAGAGCTCTTCAATTTTCACATGCGTCCGTGGACAGTGATGAATGAGGTGGAAGGGAGTCTCCTCATTTTCTCCACAAAGCCGGCAGATGGGACTTTCTATTTGGTTTATTTTGTAGAGGTGTCTCCCGAGGTCTATGTGGCCTGTTATCATTCCAACAATTATTGACATTTGCTTTCTTTTGAATTTGAATATTTTATTACCAATGTATGGCTTGGCGATGAACAGTTTTGATTGACGACATGTCTTCATTGCTTTCCATGATACTCGCCATTTATCTAGGGATATTCGTCTAAGGGCGTTTTTTGCCAGACAAATTGATACTGGAACAGTTACTGATTTGCCATGTTTTGCATATATGTTAACCAGGGCTCTAGAATCAGAGTAGGTAGAGGTTGCATGCTCACCCCAAATGAGTAGAAGTCACTTAACTTTAAATGATTGAGTATGAGTCGCATACTATTAAATGATTGTAGTTGAAGTCAGAAAAAAAAAACATTTAGTTTACGGATTTCAAAACCCTATAAAAAGACATAACCTTTGACCAGGATTTTAAACATTTGGAATGTCAATTAAAACCTAGAGCGGCTCATTTGTCCGTTACCAATATTGTCAAATGTACATTGTACATACTGGAATATGTACCTTGGTACTTATATAACTCAAAATAGTTAGATACAGATATATTTGAGTTCAACTCCTACATACAGGGTGTCCATAAAGTCCGTGTGCACTTTAGAAAATTTATAACTTTATTTGTGCTTGTGATAGAAAGGATCTGTAAACAGGATTTAAAAGTGAGATATACCTGTTTTTATTATAGCTATTGAATAATTCTTCATTACAGAATTTATAAGTAAAACTATCGTTTTTTATTTTTCACAATTAATTTAATTAATTTGAATCCCATGGCTTCAATTGAAGAAAAAGTAAACTGCGTCCTTTGGTTAGCTGAACTGAAATCTACTGTAGCTGTACAAAGAAGGTTTAGAATTGAATACACTAAAGAACCGCCTCATAGGAACACCATTGCTAAATGGATGAAAAAATTTAAAGAGACAGGTTCTGTTCATAATAAACCACGATCAGGAAGACCGTGTGTCAGTGACGAAACTGTTGCATCCATAGAAAGTTCCTTTAAAGCAAGTCCAAGAAAGTCTGTAAGACGAGCATCATTAGAGCTCGGGGTCCCAAAGTCTAGTGTGCATAAGATTCTGCGAGTAAAACTTCACATGAAAGCGTACAAAGTGTTAGACAGTTTCTAAATCAGGAATTTCCTAATAGATGGATCGGAAGGGGAGGACCATTTTATCGGCCTCCACGTTCACCAGATTTGACTCCATTAGATTTTTTTCTATGGGGACATGTGAAAACAATTGTGTATGCAACCAAACCTAGATCATTAGAAGATTTGAAAACTAAAATAGCTAATGTGATTTCAGGTATTATTATAAATCAATTGACAAATGTTTTTCGTGAAATGCAAAATCGTATTACTCTTTGTATTTCTAATGATGGTGGACATGTGGAAACTTAAATAAAATTTCAATAAAACATTACAAAATATCAATTTATTTCTTTTAAATCCTGTTTACAGATCCTTTCTATCACAAGCACAAGTAAAGTTATAAATTTTCTAAAGTGCACACGGACTTTATGGACACCCTGTATGTAAGACCGAATGAAATTTCAGAGCTCAAACAATTGATTAATATTAAAAATATTGAGAAAAGATGATGGACTTTCAGCTTTTAGTTCTTGGTCAAAGTTCCTTTCAGACTTTCTAGTGTCAAGGGTTTCCTGTATATTGCAATGGAAAGGGAATATAGGCAACTATTATATATTCTGTCGGAGTATTTCTTACTGCATTAATTACTTACTTTAATGAGAAATTTGCATGCTACTTACTTACTTACAAGTTATGCAGAAGTAATCCTTTTATTTCATTCATATATTACTTTATTAAGTTTCAATGGTCTTTATGACATATGATGTATGAATATGCACTAATATATCTACCTAGATACGTAATTACCAGTCTATTTTGAACTCTCATACTTAAAATTATATCCTTTTCTCATAAGATCTTGTACATCACAAATCTACAAAAATAAATTATAAATGTATGAACATCCATAATATCATTCATACTCTCATGAACTTTTGGTCAGCTCTTTATTGATTAATCAATTCCTTAACGAAGAAATGATCAAAACAACACACTTGATTTGTTTGTCTCAAATTAATTATTATTATTTATCTTTAAGTTATGAATATCCCTTCTATCAACTCCTATATGGGGAATTCAGTTCATTCATTCATCATCGTCATTTGACAGATTCTTATTTCATCATTGGATAACACATCTTATCAAGCTTTGATTTTTTACTTCTTCATGTACATATATATTTAAATACTATACATAGTTATTGTTGAGTGTTCTTTGTTGTATTATGCACATTCAGTTGTATAGTAAAAACTAATCAATAGGTAACTCATTTAGATTCCCTGAAACCTGAATTTTTTGAACATGCTGTATTGCTCTCACCCATAAACAAAGTAAACAAATAAACAAACAAGAGATATATGATGATACCAGAGGGATCCCTTTATTTAAGGCTCCAAAACTAAATAATTTAGGAGCTCAAGGGAGCTCATAAAATGTGTGGAAGTGTGTTTAGATATCCAAACTCTGAATCTTTTTTATTTATTGATTCAATTCACACTTTTTAACGTTTTTTAATTACATATATTCCCTATATATGTACACACATTTAATACTGTTAATACACACTGTTAATAAACATTATTTATTAACATTAACATGTTTATAGGAATTGTCGTCTCTCCTACTCTCTCTCCTCTCCCCCTATCTTTATGATAAGAAATCACTTGCTAAGACCATCTTAGCAAACTATGTATTGTAAATTACGGTCCATATATTTTTTATTTATTCTATGTACAGCTTTCCAAGAGTCATTCTATAATATATGTCTCAATCGTCTACCTCATTTTTTTAAATTACTTTTTTCATAAAGTAATTGATTTATTAGTATAACATCAGCTGATTTAATGCTTTTTACAGCCGTGGCCCATATACGGGTCACAGACATATGAGTAATAAATATATAAATTATTGTTTACAACACCAATGTTTTTTCATGTGTTAAAGTTTTCATCCATTTTAATGATATCAACCTTTCATAATATCGATGTTGTTGGAACTGAAAAAAAAAGAAAATAGGAATGGGGAGACTATTAGAAAGCCGAAGATTGTTAGTATAGACTTCAATAAAATTAAAGAAGGAATCGATTTTAGTGACCAAATGGTTGAATATTATTGCCCCGCACGAAAGAGTATCAAATGGTACAGACAAATTATTTTTCAGTTGGATTATTTACAACAAAACGTCTGATACAAAAATTCAATTGAAATAATTTACAAAAAAAAAAAAATAATAGCAAAGACCTTATTGTGTGAAGGCACAACACCAACTAACACCAATCAGTAATGAGAACAAAGACTAGAAAAAAAGATGTGCATCATGCTATAAAAAAAGGTAATAGAAGAGGGAACCGAAGAAGCTAGAAAAAAGGCTGGAAAAGTTCAAACAGAATGTAAACTATGCAATAAAGTACTATGTTTGCCTTACTATAATCATTCCCATGTTTCGATACATTGTTGAAGTTGTTTATTATCGCCATTTTTTTTTTGTGTGTGAATAAGATAATTTAAAGAATAATTTTAGTTAAAAAATATTATGTGTATCTATTTCAGAATAAATAAACTAAAGAAAATTTTAAAATGTTCAAAAAAATTGCGAATGTTCATTTTTCTTTAAAAAAGAATAAATAAGTACAAATCGTTGGGAAGTAGTCGAAATAGCTAAAATACACTATGTATTCTATCGCTTAAAAGGTGTTGGAGATCCATTTAAGTCTTCTATGACTTCAAAAAATACATTTAAAAATAAATAGTCCCCTGACCCATATGTGGGCCATAGAAGGGCAAAGGGTTAAATTCACACACGCCTGGATTTCACCCTTTTTCACATCGAATATGAAAAAAATGCGATTATGCGAGGTTTACCTTTAAGAAATTTGCGGATTTCCTAAGCGCAATCCAGGTAGAATAGTGAACATTCGATGTGTATCAATGGTCAGGTAGTTTGAGTGGTTGATGGTGTCAGAGGAACTTTAAGGGATGGAGGGAAAAAGAGGCTTGTTTAATCTCCATGGCTTTCTTTTTGATGATCCCTTAGTAATCCAACATGGAATCAGATAGAAAGCACACACACACACTGCATTTTCAAACTGCTTATGAAAATGCAAGTATTTACTTGAGGGTCATATTGAATGCATCCTTTGCAATAGCATTTCTAAAATACTAATAAAATAACCTGTAGTTTCGAATATTCAATTCATCACTACTCTTGTGGTTTCAGGAGTTTTATAAACTTTGTTAGATGGTAAGTGCCCTTGTTTAGAGCTCTAACTCCAAAGCATTTTCTCGCATGCCATATTTTTTATAATGCAATTTGTACAGGATTTACAAATATGTAAAATGCCTAATGAAATAAACTTTGAATACTTGATTAAATATAATTTTTTGAATGCTGTGAATTTGTATTTATCCCTTCTCAAAAAAAATCAACATCTTCCCATGTAAAAGAATAAGAAAATAGCTGGTATAGTAGAGCATCATATTGACAGCCAATATATCCCCTCCCCCCCAAAAAAAATTCATCAAATTGTCAGGGAACCCAAATCAATTTGTGCTTTTTATGTACGTGTACATATATGTATATACGGACAAAGCTAAGAAATTTAGAGCTATATCCATACTTCTCTCTATTTCTTTCAACTTTCCTTCATCATCCTTTAATTCACTCATGAGGAATCAAATAGACATAGTATTCAAACTTTAGATGCGAATGCAGGAATTACTTTCTGCGCAGACAAGCAGGCATGAACATTGCACGCATTTGCTCACAAGGCATGGATATTTCTATAAGGCCGGTAATCAGGAGGTGAGTGGATTTGTAGAGGAGAAGAAGCAATGTAGCAAAAATATTTATTATTATTATTATTATTTTAAATTATAGAAACCATAAAAAAACAAGGAAAAAATAGCAATGGGTCTCATATTTGTGCCCTTTTTGAGCTATGTTATAATTTGTGAATAATGTACTCAATTCACAAAGAGAAAGTTTTGCTGGTTTTTTTTTTGAATTTTGGAATATTTAACGAGCAGGAAATTTTGAAAGTGCGTTCCCTTCCCTTTCAAGTCATATTTCATCATTAGCTATTAGTTGAGATTGTTATTGTTGTAGACTAAAGAATGTTACAGATTAGTTTCTTTTTTTTTTTTTTTTAAAAAAAAAAAAACTTAATGAAGATAAAGTAGGATCGTTTAAAGGGAAAGGAAAAAAAAAGATACTGTCTCTCCAAAAGAAAGGAAAGTTAAAAAGAGGAAAAAATAAAATAATCAAAATTAGATGCTAACTCATCAAAAGGCTCTGATTAGTTAACTTTGAGACTTGATTCAAGGATAAAATATCTTAATAAAACGTTAAAGTTAATTAATGTAATGAAAGGAACAAACATTTTCAGGTTATTGAAAAGGAATCGTCATATACCATAAATAAACAAACCTTTAAAAAAAAGACAATCTTTAAAATTCCATATTTACTACTAATTGTATTTATTTGACATGCAAAGAACTAAAATATATATATATATATTATTTTTTTTGGCATGAAATTATGTATTTCAGCATATTCTATTTAATATATTTTTACAGTGTTTTGTTGTCATACGTTTGAGCCAATTTTGTTTTGAAAGAAAATAAAAAAAGCAAGAAAGACAGAAATTCATTTAAAGTTAAATTAATTTTCTTTCAAGTTTAAATGTAAATTTTAAGAAAGTGTCTTTTATTTATTATATAAGAAGATCCAATTCAGAGAAAAAGAGAAATGAGTAGGTAAAAGGATGATATTTTTCTAAAGAGCTTTTTTCATGATAATTTACATATATTTCAGTTTTTTTATTTGATTATAAGGATTTTTAGTGAATTTATACTTCCGTGTACGAATTGCCGGTATTGTCAGTTGAACTATGTATCCTTTCTAGCTATACTTACCTATTGGAACAGAAAATATACAGAAATAAATATATTTTCAAAACAGAACTAAAAAAAATTAATTTCAATTATAAATAGCACTAAAAACTAAGAAAAAAAAAGTGACCGAATACTTTACACAAATTAAAATTAAAATGTTGAAAGGGCAAAATTAATAGTAAAATTTTTTTTTATTAAATGTCAAATACTATTATAATTAAAAATTTTGAAATCTAAAAGATTTTCAATTTGTTCAGTTGTGTAATCATGACGAAGGCTCACAACCAAATGATATACTCAAAACTACAGGTTTTTAATAGTTTGATTTTTGACCAGTGAGTTATTGATGAAATGGTCGAGAAAAAGGGATTCCTTGAAAAGTCTGGATCGTTTCAAAATATTATTAGTTAGTAATTTGGAATTTATAATATTTATATTTATAGAAGACAAACACATTAATACTTCCCATATTTTAAACTCTAACGTCATTAGAAGGAATGTTAGCTCCCATGGTTATCAAATAGTCTGTGGCATCATGATTTGAACAATTTCTTCACTCACCATAAATCCCTCTTTTTCGACAACTCTACTTTTGGATCCGACAGTAATTTTGAGTTTTTACAGTTCCTAATCCTGATTTCATTTCCAATATTTCGATTCAACTTTTATATTTTTGGGAGATGTTTCCCTCTTTCCTGTATCGATACTATACAGTTCATTAGGAGGAGGAGGGGGGGGGGGGGCACAACATTAAAAAATAATTTTTTTCTTCATGGTTCATTTTTAATAATTTTTTATTTATTATAGAAAGACGATACAGATCGTAAGGAATCCATTTACTGGCTGTATTTGACCCACGTGCCGGGTATTGAAAATCCCCCAGCCAATATAATTACCAACTATTAAACAAAACAAAAATGAAGGACGATTCTGAAGAAAATATCTTTCTGTTGAACAATTTTAAAATTTCCATAAATTTTTTATTTTTTTCTTATGTAACAATTCACATGCAATGAGTGGGCTGAAAAACAAGGGCTAAAAGCTTGGACTATCGAAAGTTTGTATGCACTTTTAACTATATTTTATAAAAGATAGGAAGAGACACATTTATAAAGGTGAATAATAATACTGGTCAACAGTCAAAAATCCTAAGGGTTTTATTAGTATAATAATAGGTATTCAGTTTTACACCCTGATTTTAAGTCTGTAATTATTATTTTTTTGAGAGTCCGGCGGTTTTCGAGAAATCGGACCCCACATTTTGAGCTAATTAGGCCCGTTTTCCAACTTCAACTTCAATTTAAGCCTAGAAGGATACTCATTTTGTGTATTAAAGAATAATGATCCACTAGTGTATTGAATGTAAATTTCATTTCCAGTCTTTGTTTTGACCTAAAGGGACTCCTAGGGGTATAGGTGGCAGGATTAGGTGCAAAAGTCAGCCAAATCCTTTGTATTTAAATAACTACTAGAATATTACATGACTTTTACGACTTTTGGGCCTACTCCCACCGCATAGTACCCCAGGAGCCTCTGTAGGTTAAATTAAAGACTGGGAATGTAATTTGCATTAAACACACTCTCTGATAACCATTTTTTAATGCACAAAATGAGTATTCTTCAAGGCTTAATTGAATTTACAATATACACTGAATATTTTTAGTTGTACATTTTTATTTGGCAAGGACTTTCTTTTGAAAACTAAAGATATCAGATGTAAAGACTCGGTAACTTAAAAATTACAGTTGTTTCTTACTAAATGCGTTTTTAATGAAGTCCATACATAAAAATGAATTTTCTTCTCGTTAGAAAGGGAATCGACTATAAATATATGATTGTATGTATATACCAAATACAAAACAGTAGTAGGAAGAGTAATCAGAGGAGGTCCATAAATGATATATATATATATATATATATATATAGGTAATAAGACGGTACAGAAGAGAAATGGTTATAATTTATAGAATGGATATGTATGTATCCTTGTACATAAATAGAGTTTCACCCTTAGTCAAGAAAAAAAAAAAAAAAAAAACTATTCACCTTCAAGAAATTTATTAATATATATATATATATATGTCCGTATACAAACCAATTTCCTCATCAAACAAGGACTTGCACACACTAAATAAGAACATTCACAGATACATAATAATAATAATTCTTAAGAAATAAATAACAACTGTGTTCTTTATACTTATTTTGGTTTATAAACTTGCCTGCAATGTTGTCGAGTTTATTTGCTTCTCTCCTCCCATATAATAAATAAACTAGCAATGTTGTTGTTGTTATTGTTGTTGATGATAATAATATTTCTACCATTTACTTACTTTGTAAGTAAATGTTTTAAGGTACAATCACAAAGAAAAAAAGAAAGCAGAAAAAGAAGAAGGGAAGGAAGGAAGGAAGACCCTCTATGGTCCATCTATACAAAAACCTTTTACAAATGTTTTGTAAAGAGTCATTAATAAATTAAAAACTTGTTAAGAGGCATTTATCCATGGATACATATATTTTGTTCAAGAAAAAACAAATACTAATGATATTGTTATTGTTGTTGTTGTTGTTTTTAATCATGGAGAGGAAATGGATCTAGGTTATCTATAGCCAAAGATATATGTAACTAATAATACTGAGAAGCTCATTAGTGAGGGCGTATGATCTTTTCTTAGAGAAGTTATTTATGGATATTGAGGGGTTTAAAGAGTCAAGATACATAATGGCTCCAAGGAGAAGGACTGGTACTCCAATTAATAGAGAGATTCATAAGAAGATTGCTCGGTGTACTTGGCAAACTCTTTGGCTATCGTTTTTTCTAGCCGGCCTTTTAATAGGAAAGGTTGAAAAGGAAATCCCAAATATATGTACAAATATTTCACTCCTATTTTGTTATCAATTGTAGATTTGTCGAGGTCTAAGCGTGGATTGGTTCAAGTCAAACTAGCTCTTGCATACAGAGCATTGAACAATTCCCTACATTTAACTGATGAATAATTTCACATTTTTGGAAGGGATTTATTTGTATATTGATATTGGTGTTTTTTTTTCCTCTTTTTGATGGAGAGGTTCTGAGAGGTACAATACAAATAGCGTCATGTGTTGATTTGTCTAAACACCCCTGAACAGTAGTAATAATGCTTTGAAACGTTGATTTCTTGAGTTCAATTTTTTTGTTAAGGTGTGAATATCCCTATCATAAGATATATACATATTGAAGGTGCAACAGTTGTTGAGGTAATTGACAAACACAAACGGGCTAATCTTTATTGTAACTTGTAATCTTTCATCCTACAAAGGAGAGAGTGAAAAAGAAACAAAATCACTTGGAAATAGTTGAGAAATTCTTTCCAACTGTGTAATTATTCTTTATTTCATAGTAGAATATTGTTTATAGACTAAAAAGAGATAATTTGATTATCTTACATC
Source organism: Lepeophtheirus nordmannii (assembly GCA_963680855.1). Taxonomy (NCBI): domain Eukaryota; kingdom Metazoa; phylum Arthropoda; class Copepoda; order Siphonostomatoida; family Caligidae; genus Lepeophtheirus; species Lepeophtheirus nordmannii. Next base: position 31,243,402 of record OY804524.1, on the reverse strand, counting down.
CATACTAAATGTGTGATGTGATTCCCAAGTGGAATCCTAGACATGATTTGTAATTACTTCTTTAAAAGGAACATTCCATTGTTTGACTTAAATATGGAGAGCATTGATATCCTAACCTTGGTTTCAGACATTGTATCACTAACTCAGATCAAAACTCTTGCTTTGTTCTCTTAATAGTGTTTAACAGAGTATCATTGATCGGAGTAGCACAAATTATTTCTGATTTACACAATATCCATACTATACATATATGTGATATTATGAAAAATACTTCCATATTTGTGAAAAGTGATAATGTTTGCTAATATCTAGGTAATTTATTTCCCTTTTCAAAAGAAAAGTTGCAGGATCTTATCAAAATTAGAGGGAACAAAACTATGAATATTTGCAATGGTATCAAGAATGAAGTTCACATCAGGCTGTGATCTCACTATCATATATTTTTTGATTTCTACATTTCGGTTCTGAACAACAACAACAACATTGATTGATTGATTAAACTCAAAAATGATCTCCTTATAAACTCTGAACAATTCCCTGCGACCTATAAAATAAAGAATAGTCCAACAGCTGTGTCAAGAAATTGACAAGCTACGAATGTATGAAGATACCAAACTATTTTGTTGATCTTTTTGGGAAGGAGGATTGAGTGATACAAGCTCATATTCAAATTATGTCTAGGCTTTTATGAGCGTGTTAACTACACAGAACAACAAATTTGAAATGTTAAAAAAATCTAATCCGATAATTAAACTTGTTCAGGTTTACCCGTTGATTTAAAATCTGTACAATTTTCAAACAAGATTCAAGCGCCCGATAAGAATCCTTAACTTAGAAGAAATCGTCTTTCTAAATGTGTAAATTTTCATTTAATTTAGAGCAAAAATTCGTTAGAAATTAAAGACTCACGGTAGAGCTACTAAAGTAATGGCGTGCAGAAGGATTATAAAATCAGCTGAAACCCTTCTGCGCGCTACTACTTAAGTAGCACTTAAGTCATTGACTTCTAGCGAATTTTTGCTCAAAATTAAATGAAAATTTACACATTTAGAAAGACGATTTATTCTAAGTTAAGGATACTTATCCGGCGCTTGACATCTCGTTTAAAAGCTGTGGGTCTCAGCTCTTGAATGCATTCCTTATTAATCCATTTTGTTTTTACCAGTTATTTAAGTACAAAAGATTTGGACGACTTTTCCCGCCCCCCACTACGCCCCCTGGAGTCCTTTTAGGTCAAATTAAAGACTGGAAATGAAATTTGCATTAAATACACCCGCAAATTAATTGGTTAAATTGAAGTTGAAGTTGGAAAATGGGCCAAATTAGCTCAAAAAGTAGTAATCAATTTATTATAATATTTCACTTTTAATAATTATAATATTTTGGCAGACTTTTGGGTTTACTTCCGTTCCTATGTCTCCAGGAGGCCCTTTAGGTCAAAACAAAGACTCAAAATGGAATTTGCAGTAAATACATGTGCGGATCATTATTTTTTAATGCACAAAATGAGTAGTATCCTTCTTGGCTTAATTTGAGGTTGAAGTTGGAAAATGGGCCAAATTAGCAGCTCAAAAAGTAGGGTCCGATTTTTCGAAAACCGTCGGACTCTCAAAAAAAAAAAATTACAGATTTAAAATCAGAGTGTAAAACTGAATAACTATTATTATACTAATAAAACCCTTAGGATTTTTGACTGTTGACGAGTATTATTAGTAGTCTACTACTTACACACACAATTTTAATTATATTTTGTCAAGTAATGCAAATACTATTAAATGAAAAATAGGCAAACCCATAGAAAACACTGCTTTTTAGAGTGAAGCACACATTTTTATATTATAATTTGACATATTGTTTGCTGAGAGGCTACTCAAGAAATAAAGTTGTTTTTTTGTACATTTTCTTTAAATGTATTCAATGAATATATATATATGTAGAACCATTTATAACCATGGACAATCTATATTTGCATTGGCCCACACATCTTGTATGCACTTTTATTTATTTATTTATGTATCATTTTTAAACAACATTTATATTAATTTGGTTGAAGTAAACAGAGTGCATCATTTCTTTTTCATTTCTTATCTACTAAATGAGTGTATATAATATCTAAATATAATTTATATAAACATGTATGTTTTGAGGCTGACTCATTTTTGTATGTATGTATACAAAAAAGAAAGAAGTGTAAATAAACTGTTAGTTTTATTATAACACTTATTATCATTTCATTCTATGGGTTATTTGATAATAATAATAATAATAAATATACTTGATTTATTGTACAAATAAATTCACACACAACCCTGCATCCACTTCTACTTATTTATGAGAGAGCGTTTCTAATTGATAGACTATAAAAAATAAAAAAATATAAATAATTTTGATAATAAAATGAATAAGATTGATGAAGAAATGCTGCTTGTTTAGGGGGGAAAGATAGTTTTATCGTTGCATACAATTCAAGCACATAAAGTACATAGATGCAACTTTGATCCACCTACTGCATAATTCATATCCAGTCTTTTCTAAGAGACTTTGAAAAGAGTTTTTTTTTTTTTTTTTACTTTTTATTTAAATACAGAGCCTCAATTTATCTTCATCATTTTATTCCTTATCAAGAATTTGTTGAGAACTTTCCCCTCGAATATTTTGTATAAGAGTTATTTTTGATCATTCATTCATGGGTCTTTCTTTCTAAGTCAAGGTTTTGTGGTAAAGACAAATGACATTGTTATTAATCTTGAAAGTATAAGATAAAAGCAAAAAAAAAAAAATGATGTTTGTGACTAATAATCAATTACTAATGAACAGTGTTTTTTTTTTTTTATATTTTTTAAAAAAAAAAGAGCCTTTCCATGTATTGGACGTAGAAATCAAGTCTGAAATGGCTTTATGCAGCATATGGTAACCCTAAGAGACGTCAATTTAGTCTATATGTCTTGTCTGCTCTTGAAAGAGAGTTATTCCTTTATTTGTTTACTCCTTTTACTTAATCCATTTGAATATATTGTAACGAAAAGGGAGAGCCTAGGTCCTATTCTCTATAAAATATGTATTTTATGGTACCTTTTTATTGCAAAGAGTAGGTGATTTAAAGATATTTAAGTCATTTGTAACGTGTCAAAACTTATTTATTTAAAAGATTATCTACGAGAATTAAGAGGGAATGATGACACCTCTAAAAAGAATAAATTAATATATATTACAACTTGTCAACTCAGCCGATTCTAGGAAATAAGGACTATTGTTGTCTATCCAATAGAGTAATCGGATAAATGTGTCGACTGCACATAGAGCCAAAATGGTCTCTGAAAGAACATTCATCTTTTTCATAGCCCTAGATATTTATTTAGTTGGGGTTGGCCTAAACCAGTTTATCATCTGTTTAAGAACCATTAAGAATTCCTTACGTCATAGTAACTACATAGTCAGAAATACCAGATATTTTTCATTCTTGACTGTGGCCGGGTTTTTTTTTGCCCTTAATACAGTTGTAATTATTGGAGTCAATATTTAATTAATTGAAATAACTTATTAATACAAAGAAAAGAGAATGTCTTCAAGAATATGAACTGCCCGTTCAAACTCATTTTTGAAATATTTCAGAGTAACTTGGCTTCTTGTGGACTCAACACATATAATTTTTATATCAAAGTGAGAACGGTTACAATCTACAACGTCTTAAATGTATGTAATGTTCTTTTTTTCTTTCTTTTTAAAAAACACATACAAAATTAGAGTTAAATCCACGTAGACTTCTATGAATGTACACGTCAAGTGATACAAAATGTCACTCAATCCAAGTGTTGGATAAAATATTATTTAAAATAATATATATTTCATCAATCTCCATTTTGAAAAGCAAATAAACAGCTTTCCAAATTCTGGTGCAATGTTAGTTCCGTCAATTACATATTTAAAAAAAACCCTGAGTCTTTTACTTTCAAATTTTAAATTTTGTATCTTTGAGTGTATATCGATACAAAATAAAGATGAATAGAATGAAAAAAATCCTTAAGCTTAGGTATACAAGCCTAGGAAAATTCATCGATGGAAAACTTCATTGACTTTGTTCTCCCAATGAATACTTTCAACAGCCTACATAGAGTAAATTCGTGTATACCTATTGCTGCCTCTGGTTAGATGAACACACTTTTAATGATAATTTGTCGGTTCCTATTTGAGTGCTTCTTTACACATTCGTCAAGTTCACATCCTTCGGTAATTATTTTACATCTAATTAACTTTGATAGCAATAAACCCTATTCCAAACCATCGTTTTTGCTTCGTTCAACCCGCAAAAGCTAAAAATAAATCTAATTTATGGTTTTCTGTAAGAGTTTTAAAGTTGATTGTCGTACATTTTTAGAAATACAAGTCCTAAACATGTAATTAAAATATTAACTTTTGCTATTTTATGCACAAAATTTCTTTATATAAACTTAATCTGGTCTCTGTTTATGTGAAAAACTCTGCCCAAACAAATTTGCTCTGAGTTGTTGAAAGTATTCATTGGGAGTCGATGAATGTTTCCATCGATGAAATTGATGGTTGATGAATTTACCTATCCATGAATTGATGTCGAACACCATACAAGCTTATAAAATCTGGCTTAGAATATACGCAAGTATAGAAGATAGATTTGTAGTTAGCAATGACTACACCATTGCATTCAAAAAAAATCGGCAGAGTAGATCAAGATCTGTACAAAAGAGTACAAGAGTGTACGTGCCTTAACTTTGCTCAAGGAGTCAAATGTACGTAAAACATAGTTTTTAGTAACGTAAGTGAATCTGAAGACGCCTGATGAGGCATTTCGACGCAAGGACTATCTTGAATTTTAACCTTTATATTACTTAGCAAATTAAAGTTGTGGAGGTGGGGGGGGGGCTGTACATAGGCCATTTTTTTACTCTCCGAAAAGAGTCGAGGAAAAATATTTTTTGAAGAAAAAAAATTTATATTTTTAACCCTTTCCAACCCAGAGGACACTGGTGTCCCATCAATTCAAAATGCGCTGATGCACTTTATTCTTCACCGATTTTTGTTTTCCTTTTTTTTTGTTTGAAAGTTAAGATGTCAAGCTATTATTCATATTTCATATTGTGTCATAAAAAAATTTGATTTGAATATTTTTCAAGGTACTGAAAGTTACGATTTTTAATCATGGCAAAAAATCATGTTATAACCAAAATAACTTTTTTGTTTTTAAAGGAAAAACTTACTTGTTAATCAAATATTTGTTAATATACAATTAAATAATTATAAGTTTAAAATATCTTTTAGTTGTAACGCATACGTTATAAATTATTCAAGTCAAAGTTCTTTGGGTGTAAAGGGAGTTTTTTCTATTAACATATCAACAGAAATTGCTTCATGAAATATCACCTGTAAAATGTACATAACATTGAATTTATATTTTTTATTTAAGATTTTTCAATTTTTTTTGTGAAGTAGAATATAATAATAAAGCACTTAATAAATATTTCCCTTCACACCAAGAGAGACATCAGTGTCCCATGATTTCTTTGAGAAACAGGTTGAGTAACAATTTTTTTATAAAATCAAATTAGATTAATATGGTCATTTTGACTTCAAAAACATAACTTCCAGTTATAAATAACTGGAACTGGTACCTTGCAGGTTTGAATGGGTTAAAAGTACTAAATTTAATATTTTGTAGAAAAAATTTACTGGACAACGTAAAAAAAAAAGGTTTTATTCGTACGATAAACATTGAAATTTCACATGGTTTAAAAGAATTTTCATGGACGGAAATTTTAAGACTGACTTTTTTTTTGGAAGAAAATGACAAATCTTTAGAGGAAGCAAAAGGTGGAGGTCCGGGAAAGATAATTATTGCTATGAAAAAGATGAGCTTCTTCTGGAAATAGAGCGCAAAATCATTTTGTGCATTACCCTCAAAAGTGCTTAAGGAGATGGTCTGGCAAGAGCTTGTGGCCAAAAACAACCGGTTATCCTTTATACTAGGAACTTTGCTCAAAAAGAAGATCACGTTTCTGGGGGCAAGGTTTTAGAGAGGGAGAAGGTTTTGAGGAAAATAACTTTTTTTTTTAAAAGAGAAGTAATACAAGGAATAGTTTAATTTTTTTAATTTTTAAAAGTTCATATGGAATGAGAAAATAAGATTTTTATTATTGGACAAAAACACAAAAACCCATTTTTAAAACAAATCGATAGAAGAAAAGATATTTTTAGATTGGAAAGTTCAGCAAGAGAAATCATCAAAGGCTTTAGTTCTCTAAAGATGAATTACTCACTGGTTTGGTTAAGGTACAGGATTGTGACTAACTATTACGCTCTCCTAAGGAAGTGTATTTGGCATATCATTTTTCTGTAATGGATCATTAGAGACGACTAGACATTTTTTACTAGAGTACAAGAACATATCCGGAATATGGGACTATATAAGGGAGATATTTGACAGAAGGCTGACCCCCACACCTTCTGAATACGGACTTTGTTTATTTTGTATAGTGGCCCCCATCAGAGCGTTATCAATATAGTTATATGGAGAGGTCAGTTACTTTTATATAAGCTAAGGAGTACATGGAACACCCCTCCCAAAAGATTACACCCAAATTATTGAAAATATTATTAACACGCATGAAATGAAATAATAATGTTCCAAAAAAAGGTTGTGGATCCGGACGAATCCATTAATATACAAGTTCATATTTTGCTCAATGGTAACTTTTGGAGTACCAAAACCATTAGCTTGCTTTCCATGATACCTTTTCAAACTCATTCACGCCTTAATAAAATTAAATTCGAATTATGTTGACCAACAATCAGAGCACTAATAAGGAGCAAAAGTAGTTGGTTAGTTGAGAAGGAAACACTAAGTTCATGATGTTTGTGGCATTTGGCCGTAATAAATATAACATATTATATGTATACTTTAAGTATTGATAAGAGTCCACCATGGAAGCTCTATATTTGATAGTAGTTATTGGACCTTTGTTTTCCTTGAGCAATGGTGTGTTCATAAGTGAAAGAAAAAGTATTGTTACTATGGTAATATTTTATATAAAAGAATCTTTTTTATATGAATTCAATCGTTGAGGAAAATATACAAAAACAATAAAAAATGTTTTTCCCCCATTTTTAGCTATTTACTCAAAGAAGAAAATAAATGAAGCACTATGCTTTTACTCTAATATATCCTAGAAAAAACTGATTCTTCGAAGAAAGGCTTGTAAATATAATGGTAAAACACTTGGGGGTCTTTTTTTATTTAACTTTCTTTATTAAAGAAATGCTTCTTTGTTAAGCTTAGCATTTACTTTACCTTTTCAAGTTCAATATGGGAATGAGCAAGCTCAATATGAGAATAAATGCAAAGATTGATTTGAAGGCTTGCTTTCCATTCAGTCTCAAAATTTACACATCTTGTGTATGGACGAGACTAACTTTACCATCCATAGTTCCAATGGGTCATTCACCAGTGTAAACATTTGTAGCAGCCACAATAGGGGCCAATGTTGTTGTTACTGGATGTATAGACCCCTTGGGGCTTGTTCATCAATAGGTGAAACGAGGAAGTTTCAAAAAGGATACAGCAATGGAATGAGTGGGTCCTTGAATGCTTAGGAAAATCAAAGGATGCAACTATATGGAGGACCAGAAGTACTTGATATTGATAATGATCCGGCCACCTCCAGAATTGAAGATGTTTTAAATGAAGAAGAGCTTTCAATTCATAAGATTTTAAAACTTGGGCCTGTCAGTAGTCCTATGCTCAATCCAATTTTTTTTTATTTTCATTAATTAGCAAATTTATTATTATTTTACATTTCCTGAATATTGTTTTTTATTATTTGTTCCCAAATTGAAATTCCCTTAAAAAGGTTTAGAGTACTACACTTAAAATATAAGCAACATTTGTAATGAAAAACCCATAAAACCATTTACTATTCAATTGAATATTCAATTAAAAAAAAAACCAACCAACTATTACCTTCATTTTTATTCGCTAGCTATACAAAATAATTGTAAAATTAGCAAGTAATAGCCTCACTTTTCTAGAAAATTCACATAAACGATTCCTAGAAAAATTTAAAAAAGAATATGCAATTATTTAAAGAGCACATTTTTCAATGGTTTTAAATTGCCTGTATATAATTGCTCTTATGTTAAAACTTCACAATATACCATTCCAAGTATATACATATAAAAACTTTTTATACATTTCTCATGATAAGGGAGTGTTGTTTGAGATCACTTCTGTATACTAGGATTTAAAGAAAAAAAATCATTATTTATTCATAATTAAATGTAATTTACTTTTTGACTCTTGACCGGAGTAATTATTATTTGAGTAAAAATGAATAAAAATAACATTTACTTAAGATGTGTTACTTTTATAAATACGAGTAATTAATTACTTTTGCTTACTTTTTGGTCAAGTAACTAGTAGTGAGTAATTTAAGTCTTTCATCAAATAATTTGCCAAATATGTATATAAATACTTCTTCTCATTAGTTGTTACAACTAATGAGTTATTGCAACAGCTGTAACAAAATCTCGAAATTGGCTGAATTGGCAAGTTGTAATATATATATATATATATATATGAATTTGTTCTTTTTAGAGCTGTCATCATTCTTTTTTAATTCTCGTACAGAGCACAATATCTTTTAAATCGATATGTTTTGACACGTTACAAATGCTTTTGATTTAGCAAAAACCGGCCGGGATGGGTCTGTAAATGACTTCGAATTATTTGGCCTTTATATAAGGTTGTCAAATATCTCTCTTCCGCCTTTTTGGTCTTTTGAATTTCCTGGCTATGTACAAAGAGCTACAGAGCTTGCATCTGGCAATACTATACATCATTTGAAAGGTCAGAACATAATCTACAAAACGATGCTAGTCATGATTAGTTTGGATATTGTGTTCAACAGTTATAAAGGTGTAAACATGGAGTACAATAATGCCGAAATTCGCGCTATTTTAAAGTTTTCCTTCGTTCAAGGCAAATCCGCTAGAGAAACGTTCTCTGAGATTAATGGCGTTTCTATCACTTCGAACCGTGGAGATATGGTTTTGATGAATCAGAGCCGGTGAAAATGACACCATGGATAAGCCATATCCATGGCTTCCATATGGCCAGACGCTTAATTATACCATCTACTGCAAACAACTGGACCGCTTGAAGCAGGCGATCGACCAGATGCGTCCAGAATTGACCAACAGGAAGGGGTGTAGTGTTCCACCGGGACAACGCCAGACCACACACTTCGTTGATAACTCGGCAGAAGGTACGGGAGCTCGGATGGGAGGTTTTATCACATCCACCATATAGCTCGGACATAGGGCCAAGTGATGTCCACCTGTTCCTGTCCTCCATGGCGAACGCCCTTGGTGGTGTAAAGTTGAATTCAAAAGAGGCTTGTGAAAAGTGGCTGTCCGAGTTCTTCGCAAATAAGGAGGGAGGCTTCTATGAGGGGAGAGAGGGTATTATAAAGTAACCGCCTATATGGAAACAGATTATCGAACAAAACAGTGCATATTTGAACTAAATCCGATCCCTGTAACACTTTTTATAAAGCATTGAATAAAGAGCAAAAAAGCGGAAGGGAGATATTTGACAGCCTATTATTCATGAAGTAAAAAAAAAAAAAAAAAAACTGTACATTAAGTGGACTTTCTCCTTTTCAATACTTGAAAACCCAGTTGCTATCTTCTTGACTTGACACACATTTATATCTTTGACAACTTTTGTCAAATCTATCCTATCATGAAGAGTATTATTATTCAAAGATTTATTTAACACTTTATTCCTTGCCTTTCTTCTACACACAGAGTGTAAGTTAACTGATAAAATAATAATAAAATAAAATAAAAACTTTTCTTACTTGGCACATAAATTTTAATTGCAATTTATTTATATGTATAACTATGTATGTATAAATTATAATGAAGTTGTAGATGAAGAAGTCTATGCAAAAAAAAAACAAAACAAAAAAAACTTTTTTATTTCTCACTCTCTTTGTTTCTCCCTCTTTCATTTTTCTCAATTTCATTAATATATGTATATATGTATATATAAATAGATAGATCTAAGGTATACCTTTATAAAAAGAAAAAAAAAACCTTCTATTTATTTTTAAAATTTGTGTACAAATACTTGGATTGATTTTCTTCTCCTGTTTGTTTCAAATGAAATGAAAACTAACTTAACTTTCGAGTTTATTTATATAAATAAATTGAATTTCTTTGATTTCCTTTTTATAAATAATAAAAAAAACTTTTACTCAAATTTATTCACATTGTCCTCTTGTGTTTGTGGTTGCGAGCCTCGGCTTTCACAAATCTCACCGATCTATCTATTTGGAGACTTCTAAATCAGTGTTCCCCAACCTTTTTCTAACTGCGGACCCGTCAACGCCCTTAACAATTTTACTGCAAACCGGAGGGGGTTGAAATAATAATAATAATAATAATAACAAACGTGAATCCACTGAGACCTCATATGGAACTTTATTAGAATATTGCTCAAACATTACAATGATATTATAACATTAGGAAGGTATAACTTTATTAACACATTGCTTCAACAACAATATAACATATTATTATAAAATCAAAAACTGTTCGTAACGCAAAATCAATTGGAACCCTGAGCTGTTTTCTTTGCAACAACAAGATGTGTGGAGAGCATATTGTAGGTATTGTAGCTCCGTTGCCCGCGAAATCCGATGAGTCAATTAAGAATTATCAACCCAAACAAAAAATTAACAAATACCCCGCACAATTAATTATTTTCTTTTGTAATTTGCCTTTATACTTAATATTTTCTTCTTCTCCTAGAGTTTGTAGATGAGGAGGTAAGTCCTTATCGTCACAGGCTTATATAATAAATATAACAGAAATTACTAATTAATTCTTGTGCGGCCCGGTACTGATCGATCCATGGACTGGACTGTAGTCTGAAGGTTTGGTGACCACTGTTCTAAATGATCATTCTTTTGAATGATATAGATATATGTATTGGAATTTGGAATAATACTTTTAAATATTCAAAATATAAAAAAAATTATATATATGATGTATCAACATATAAGCCATCTTGAACAGCATTTAATAAATGAGAAATTCTTTTTTTTTACTGTACACCTAAATATGTATTAGTTTGATAAATAGCTTGACTCTCTTTAGAAGTTGAGGTATTAGTCACATTATTCTAAGGCCTTCAATTAATTTATGAACCTTTATTTGACTTACAGCATATTTATGGCCTTTAAAATATATAGAATCTATCAGATTTATTTATTTTCTTTGATTGAGACCTGGTAATAATTTTGCAAACTTCAAGTGCAATTTGAAGTGTCCCATAGGATTAATAGAAATAGAAATATCGATTAACAAGAGTAAAAAAACCACCCAAGATTACTTTTGTGTTGTATGTACTCAGCTCCAAATATAATCTATAAATATGAGCAATGCTCCTTGTGGAATTGTCTTGTAGTTTCTATATACTTTATTTCAATGTCTTCGTTAGGTCTCACTTGTCTTTTGGATTTGAGTCAAGAGTCTTATGGACTCGACGTCTTTTTAAAATTCGTGTTCACACAAATGGATTATAAATTGTTGAATATATGTGCACTGATTGGATCTATAATTAGAGATATCCGGAACTTTTACTGAATCTATATTCGATACATCCTCAGTGGTCCTCATTAAAAAAAATTTTTTTCTTTGTGTGTGTGTGTGTGTAATATCAGTGCCCTCATTTGAGGATTGGGTATATTCAGTGTTCCTGGAAAACGTCAATGTAGAGACATTGACTTTTTTTCCAGGAGCCCTGGATATATATTTTGTCTCTGAATACGTTTGTTAAAAAGAGAAAATTAACCGTCCATTGACAGATTTAACAGCCACTAAAATAAATGAAATGTTTAAATTAAGTCGTTAAAGAAAAAAATTGGTTAATTTATTAAATTTTGGTGATTTAGGTATATCCCTTTCTCAACAATGCTCCTCTTCATTGTTAAAATATTCTAATCATTTAATGAAATCTCCTTGAAAAGTGACGCATTCAAATCCCAAATACCATTCAAAATATGAAGAAAAGAATGAAATAAGGAAATGATTTCATCAAAGTTACGTAGTAGCATTGATTCGGTGTAGACGATGTTTTTAAATTCGGAGTACACTTGCCATTTTTGGTTCTCTCAAAATCTACTCAAAAAAAGGATTTGAAAACTTTGCTTTTTTATACATACATGTAGATATTTGTTTAAAAACTGTTCATTAAAGCCATTTTTGACAGTCATTTGTAATGACTAGTTACATATTAAGTAATATGTAATATCATTCCTTTTTGCAAAAAAAAAAAAAAAAAAAGTGACCACTTTAGGGACAAAATTTGCAAAAAAAGGAATGACCAATCATTTTGAAAATGAATTGCAATGACAAATAATTGTTTTGAATATTTTTTGTTTCAAACGTTATAAATGTATATGTTTGTTTTATAAGATTTATACCTAAATATATATATGCTTATAGATTTTTTTTTACATCATAAGACAGCTTAAATGAAATTAAGATTAGTTGTCTGAAAGATCCATTTCTAATATGAAGTTACAAACGCTCTGCAATTTTTATTTTGAGAAACTCAAATCCTTCTGCGCGCTATTAAGTCAGCTTATTGTAGTTTTTTTTTAGTAGTTCTACCGTGAGTCTTTGATTTCTAGCGAATTTTTCCTCGAAATTGAATGAAAATTTACATACATATTTAGATGCACGATTTCTTCATGGTTAAGGATTTTTATCGAGCGCTTGACATCTCCTTTGAAAGGTGTGGGGCTCAGCTCTATTGATCTGTGTTATAGTTATATAGTGCTATAGACCTGTGTTCATCCCAAACTTGTGGATTTTCATTTTTAATACATAGGTCCAATACAGGTGATGCTAATGTTTATGCTATGAATTTGTTAATTTTACAGAGAAAGTCCTAAACAGAACAAATTTAAAAAGAATTCCCCAACTTCTTTTTGATATTACAATAAACATCAAATAATTATTATGCACATTTTTAAATGGTAGGAAAATTTGATTCATGGTCTTCGTCTAAGTCAATTTTCTTATTGATGAAACTGATTTAGTTGGTGGGATTTTGGATTGACTAATATTGAAACTATGATGAAGGTGGCTTACATGGTTGATAAAAAACAATGACGTTTAGTCTATAATGATCAAAACGGCGTTAAAAGAGATACGGGACACTGTTTTACGAACAAATTATTGATGGGACCTTCTGAACTAGTTGGGGTTGTGAAGTAATGTAGTTACTACAGGAAGCAAATGGGCAGATCATGGGATTCAATTTTGAATAAAATTTTTCAAGCCATAAGCTCCTACGAACCTCTTAACTACAATGCATGGTTAAATAGTTAGAGGAATTCTTTAGTAGAGGACTAAATTCTGTAGGGCAATATGAATCGCACCGAGATACAGGGCTGGACAATTTCATTTTTGTCATTTAGTACCAAAAGACTGCTGTCAGACGACTGTTCAAAAAACAATGTCCTCCAACCATCAAGGCCCTTCTTCATAGGAATAGAAGTACGCTCCCATAGTAGGACAAGACTCACAATAAACGTTGCCAGCAACAGAGGACTGTTTATTACTCTAAAGAAAATACTGGATAGACTGGACATTAAAGGAAGTATAAATGAATTAGATCCCAAAATGATACTCCAGAACAAGTTCATAGATTCCCATCAAAAATGGTTGACAATTCTAAGCAGATTGCTGAGTCAAGACTTTGCTAATTCTGATATGATAAAATCGAGACCTCGTTTCACTTCTGCCCTAAAGTAGTTCCTTTCATACGTGCGGTGAATAATTTGGTTCAGGACAAGTACAGCCAGGAGCTAAGCGCCTCAGATTGGCTAATTGCAACGTCTTCTTCTTCTTCTTTCCAAGATTAAATTGAATTTATTTATATCAAAAATTCAAAGGATAATAATCTAAGAGGGGTGAAAAATAAACTCTTACCTATCCCACCAAGGCTTTAGAAATATGTACTCCAGTCCATGGATACTCAAGAGACCATTTCTGAATCTCTCATTAGCTGAGGGTTCGAGTATGCAAAGGATCTACATACACTTAAAGCATTCTGATTTCTGTTTGTTAACCAAGTTATTTAGTTTTTTAGTTACAAATGTGTTTAAGTTATTTAGTTACATATGTATTTTAGTTATTTAGTCACATATGTATTTTAGTTATTTAGTTACATATGTATTTTAGTTATTTAGTTACATATTTTAGTTATTTAGTTACTATTATATTTTTTTATACCTTCTACCTTCGTTGAGAAACAATTTAGCATGAATATCATAATTTTTAAGCCCATAGTAAGTTAATTCTTTAAAATAAAGAGAAATATACGTAATGAAAAAAAAAAAGATAGAAAATTGAACCGATTTAGTTTTATTTTTTTTTATGAAATAATGTTAAGAGTAAAAAAATGTTGTATCAGATTTATTCATTGTTCTATTCTCATTCACTATATTTAATATAAGACAATTTTTGTATTTCTTACTACAAATGATATCTGAAAAAAAGTTGCAGTAATAAAACCTCACTCATACGTTATGTTACTTTTTTTTTTTTTTTTTTTTTTTTTTTGAGAGAGAGAGAGAGTATTTTTGACATAATCAATTATTTTTTGATGTTTAATTTATTTATGATTAAAAGTAAGGATTTCATTGATCTAATAAATAAATAGTACATATATAAATATATGGAAGAAGAAGAAGAAGAAAAATTAGCACAAAAAAGAAAGCCGGATGACTCAAACCGAATAATAAATATTTTCTAATTGATTATTAACTTCCCCCCCCCCCACCCAAAAAAAACACGACAACAAGAGCTGCCAAAAGAACTTCTTACTATTTACAAAGTATGTAAGTTTGTGTATATTTGTGAAATAATCAATAATCTTTCTATTTATTTGAATAATGATGAGAGTAGTTTGTAATAACCTTTCTTCATACATACATACATACATACACATGTTGGTAAAACGTGGGTGGGGTGTGCTTTCACTTTTATTAGTTTTGTTTTTCTCTTTATTCAAGTTATTTTTTTTATTATTATTTTTTATTTTGTGTGTGTGTGATTTATCCCCTCTTAAAGTTTGATTTTGATACTGTTTTTTTCCTCTTTTGAAGATGTAATAATGAGGGAAATGAGTGGGCACGTACAATGTAATTGTAAAGTCCAGGTGTATGGGCTCTTTGACTTCATGGTTAGATATTTCAAATAGAGAACAAAACAGCCACAGATATGTATTATTCTTTTTTAATCTACAAAAAATTTGTGGTTTCAAATAATATTTCTAAAATATATACAGATAATCTGGGAGTAGAAAGGAGATTGTTCTATAAAGGACTTGTGGTTATTATGGTCAGAGATATGGTTTTTTTTGTATCTAGATGGAACCACGAAAGAGCCTCTTACTTCAATTTATCTCTCTCACATCACTTCAAGATGTTGTTTGAAGTTTAGATTTTCTTATATTTTTGTGTGCCTTTCTATCAGGCGGCATTTAAGGGCCTGTGTCCCCATTTGATTATTAATAATCAAATTTTACTCTCTTAAAATAAATATACAAGGTCCTTTTTTTTAGCTCTCATGGAGTTGCTTGCACAGTCAGAGTTTGAGAAGTCCTGTCTTAATTCAACATGGAATCAGAGATAAAAAATCTTCTGTTATCTACATATATAGTACCAATGTGAGATTTTCTTTTAGTATCTGCAATGAAAGTGATGCAAATATTGCAAATATTTGAAAAAATGCGGACTATCTCTACAAACTCAAATGTAGGATATTAGATACATCACTACTATTTTATATATATAGGTACATTTTTGTGATGTTTAAAATATATCTATCTACAGTAAATTCAGTAGACATATATATATATATATATATATATTATAGCGACTCATTCTCTCACAACTAATAAATAAAAAGGGGACTCAATAAAGAGAATCCCTCTTTTCGTGTAAGCTGAACTCCTCTTTCCCGGCCAGCTTTTTATTTGTACCCCCCTTATTGAAAACCTTTTTCTTCGTCTTACTTCAGTATGTTTGATTTCCTTAAGAATGATGCAGTTTGACTAGTGGATGATACAACACTCATATATTATATCATGTATAAATTGTACTTTTAAAAAATATCTCAAACTTTTTTTTTTTTGACAAATTGTGAAACGAATAAATTATTTTATTCTTCTTTACAAATAATAATTTAAAGCAAGCACGTTTTAGAATAAGGTAAGATTTGTTACCTTCCTACATGCCTCAATATACTTTGATACAAGAATATTTACCCTAGTATTTTAATTTCTTTTTAATGAAATTAAAGTCAATGACTTTAATTCACGTATGACATATCCTTTTTAACTGAGAAAAAGGAGGCAAATAGGAATGAAACTCACTGTTCTAATTAAATTTATGGGTTATCTCGCATGACTAAGTACATATTTGATTCTCCTCAATTCATCGTAAAATAATAATATATATATATATTAGCATATATATTATATTAAACCAATTTTTGGGAATGAATTCAAAATATCAATGGTTTTTTTTTTTTTTTAAAAAAAAAGACGAATTTTTTATCCTTAGGAGCCCCTTTCTTTATATAGTTTATTAAAACCATTTGAATGTTTATTCAACTCTTAGAAGCATAAAGCAAATATAATAGCTAATAGGAATAAATAATGCTCAATATGATTACTAGGGAAACTGGCCCATAATTATTGTTTTGTATGTACAAATCAATAAAAAACAAAGTATTAAGATTTGAAATTGATTCTTAGAGAACAATTTGCAGAAGGATTTTGATGTTTTTAGAACTTTAAAATCTTTGTTTTGTAAGGATTGTTAAGAATGAATACATAGAGAAATAAAATAATCGTAATAATTATTTAAATTATGGGCTTATATTTATTGTGAGGCAATCTCATTCAAAAAAAAAAAAATATAATAAAACATTCTAAAGGTATAAGTAAAAATGAATTTAAAAAAATGAATTTATTCAAGAATAAAATAAAAAATCCTTTGATTTTTCATCAGTTTATTTAGAAGCAAAAAAGCAAAAACTAATTAATGTGTAACTAATTCATTTTCATTGTTCTAAAAAGATATTTGCTTTTGAAAATTAGGTTCAGAAAATGAGAAATTGGATTGTTTATTTTTACTCAAGTTAAAATTTTCAAACAATTATACTTTAAATAGAATTTCTCACGGGCTCAATTATCTACTTAAATTTTTATAAAAAGTTGACCTAAATTTTTAAATTTATTTCACAAGTTTCTTCAAAAGGTATATGACAGATTTGACAAAAAATCTCTTTACACCTTTTTTTTAAATCATTTTTCATTATTTACCTGCATACAAAGCTAAGACTTATGACCAAAGGGAATTTGTTGAGTTTTGCCCTCTAGTTAGTTTTCTTTTCTTTCATATGAACTCGTAAATAAATGCAAGTAAAACGAGGAAAAAAGTGTTTTTTTACATGCCAAAAACATGTTGTTGAAGGAACTGAGTAAATAGAGATTCCCCCCTCCCAATGACTATATATATCTGACAAATGAAGATTCCTTCCATCAACATATTTGTGTAGATAAAATTTCAATTAACAAATTCTTTAATAATATTTGACGGTCCTATAATTTATTTTCTATTGAGCTCGAATCAGATCTGATTGAAATGTAAATAATTTCTTAGAATTAAATGAAAAATAGTCCAATAGGCCTGTTCTATACTCTCCTATTTTGCAATTGCTTTATTTGTGTCCATTTTTGAGAGAAAGGAATGAATGTGATATAATTTGAAGGGAAAAATAATCACTCACCTCAAACTTTTTAAACTATTCATAAACAAGGGCCAACAATCTACCCCAACTCGTTTTAAAGCTTTTTTTTCATAGTTACAATTGCTACATATATCTCATCACTCAATCCTTTTTTGCAAATTTTTGTTGTTCAAAATTATTTATAATACTTTTCTTTTAGAGTTTGGAAAATCAATTGTAAAATTCGGATATTTGATTGATATCAGATGAGGGTTTGATTTTTTTTTAAAGGTTTGAAACATCCATCCCTTCAAATCAATAGTTCTCTATCAAAAAGAAATAATAAGTTATTGAGACATTTTTTTAATTAGTGCTTAGAGTGCACACAGTTTTTTACATTTAATATCAATAAAAACATTATTTTTTGATATTTTACAGAATACATAACTTTGGACTAACTAATTACACAGGTCAACAAGTTTAAAATGTCAAAAATCCTAATGGGTATAAGTATATTAAAAGAAATTCCGTTTTGCATGCTGATTCTCAATCT
Source organism: Lepeophtheirus nordmannii (assembly GCA_963680855.1). Taxonomy (NCBI): domain Eukaryota; kingdom Metazoa; phylum Arthropoda; class Copepoda; order Siphonostomatoida; family Caligidae; genus Lepeophtheirus; species Lepeophtheirus nordmannii. The sequence goes on along the minus strand of OY804524.1, from coordinate 31,225,005 downwards.
GTAATTTTTATTTTTTAGAGTCCCAGGGCCTTCAAAAAATCAAACCCTACTTTTTGAGCTAATTTGGCCCATTTTCCAACTTCAACTTCAATTTAACCAATTAATTTGCGGGTGTATTTAATGCAAATTTCATTTCCAGTCTTTAATTTGACCTAAAAGGACTCCAGGGGGCGTAGTGGGGGGCGGGAAAAGTCGTCCAAATCTTTTGTACTTAAATAACTGGTAAAAATAAAATGGGTTAATAAGGAGTGCATTCAAGAGCTGAGACAGACCCACAGCTTTCAAACGAGATGTCAAGCGCCGGATAAGAATCCTTAACTAAGAGGAAATCTTCAATGATCTAAGTGTGTAAATTTTTATTGAATTTCGAGCAAAGAAACAAAGACTAAAAATCAAATTCGATAATGGGTCAAATTTCTCAAAAGCCGTCGGACTCTCGAAAAAAAATAATAATTAAAGATTTGAAATTAGCGTGCAAAACTGAATAACTTTTATTTACACTTATGTATACCCCTGTGGATTTTCGACTGTTGTATACTTAATTTTGAAGCGAGACATAATTAACCAAGTTATTTGTACGGAAATCACAAATAAAATTTTAAAAGTCCTCAAATTCTCTATAAGGCCTTGGTGGAAAAGCACTACTTTTCCCCAGAAAATGTTTTTTAAGGACCACTTTAAAGTACATATTATGTATGTTGGACCGTTCTTCACACTAGGATATTACTATTATTATAAGGGGGATAAAGCATACGAAAAATAAATGAAGCAAGTTACATATATAAGCCATCGTTATTTATATACATAGATATATTTTTTTCACCGAGGCTGAAAAGCTCATAAAATTTTTAAATTAGGTCATTTTTTTATATAAAAAAAAGTATATTATATAGTCTTTTTAGTTTGAAAGTCAGTTTTTTTTTTTTTTAAAAAAAAAAAAAAAAAGGAAAGTCATTCAATTTAGAAAAATAGTAATTCTGGTAAGTATTAAAGTTTTATTTTTTATTTAACTAGAAGGTTTCATAAATTATTCGTCATTGGATAAATCAAATGAATATAACTATATAAATATATTCTGTACTCTTCAAAAGAGAATATATATATATATATATATATATTAAACTATATTATATATGAATGATTTTTAATCATAGTCTATTAAATAGTAAAGGCTAGAAGGAAATATCTCTCATTTCAAGTCTAAATACATGTGGTACAAATAGACATTGATAAGTTATTTTTAAATTAAATATTTTATTTCTTATAATATTTTCTAATCGATTATTCGAAAAAGTTTATTGAATAATAATCAAAATAAACATTATTTTTTGGGGGAAGGAATGAGATTTAAAAAAAAATAATAATTAAAGAATGATATAATAACATATTCAGTCTCTTAATGTCAAATTAAAAGCTATAATATTTTTTCGAATAAAATGATTCATTTTTGATGAGTGAGACAAATAAACAATATCAATGGGTCCTAAAACTCTATTCTTTCCCTGAGATTCCATAACACACCATGTCCATAAAAGATATTTTTACTCTTTTATGCTACATGATCAATTAATGACTTTCTTGATCCCTATTTTCAAAAAGTTTCTGCAGCATGACATAGGAACATATACTACAAAAAAAATAAAAAAAAAATTAAAGTTTTAAGTCGTTAATTTTCATTCTTAAGGGAGTTACTTTTTTTTTTTTTACATACCGGGAATCCCCCTTTTTCAACAGCTTCCCTGTTGTTTGTAACCCATTAAATTATAAATATTGAAAATGGTAAAAGAGTGACTAAATCATTATCTATTTCTTAGACTTTTTTTATAGTTGTATTAGACAAATTCAATTTGATTTACTACTAAACTACGAGGGTAAATTGACACCCTCACAAGTAAAGAGGATTTGGAGTCTATTATATTTCTTTATATGGATAGACAGTGAAATTATGGCATATAGAATAATACTTATGTATGTATCAAGAAACAATTGGTTGAGACAGTTGAAATGAAGAGTGATGAGGAACAAAAAAGTACAAAAAAAAAGAAATAGTTAACTGACAATCAAATACCTAAATAAATAGAATGTATGTACTTTGGGGGAGCTCTCTCTCTCTCTCTCTCTCTCTCTCAAAAAAAAGGGAATTTAATTTACATTGAAATGGCATTTCCATAATTAAATTTAATAGAGAGAGAGAGAGAGAGTCATTTCTATAATTAAATAGAATAATAACATTTATATTAATTTTAATAATTTATTCGTAAAAGTCTCGTTTTTGTATATTTATAATTATACAATTATTTATTAACATTCAACTAACTGCATTTATGTATGTAGACACAAAACTTCTCTAGAGAAAACTTGAAAAAATAAATGGAAAAAAAAACATAATTATAAATAATATTATTTATTTTTTCTAGGTATACATACATATATGTACTTAATTACAAGGATTTAGGACCGTTTACTGTCTAAAATAAATTCCCTTGTGTGTGACTAACAAATATATATACATACAATATATGTACATGTTTGTTGTTAGTTTGTTTTTACAATAAATATCCTTGTTTATACATAAAATAATAAAATATTTGTTTGAACCATGCTTAAGAAATATGTAAGTTGTATGTATGTTTCATGTTGCCATCATTTTGATACGTACCTACAATCTTAACATAACAACAACCTGGTGGGCTGTGTGTGTGTGTGAGGGGAAATCCTTCAGAACTGAGCATGAGCATGAGATTTGGGCACCACAAACATTCAAATTAGATAGCAAATATTAATAAGCATTTTTTTCCTTGGTCCATTGACTTCTTACTTTTCAAAACACTCTTCATTCTTGGCCAGCGTGACCTCAATCATATATCATAAGGTCACATACGTTCTCCTTTATTTATTTCCTTTCCATTTCTTCTCAAACTCAGAGACTTTATGGACTCAATATTCAGTTCAGGAACAATCAAATACACACAAATATTCAAAGTCCAGGAAAGAGGGTGGCCACATTTCCCATGGCCAGAACTCTGTCCAATTATCCTTGTACAGGGACTGTGTGTTGATGGCTTTGTGGTATGTATGCACCCTTTTGCTGGATGAAGCAACTGTACCGAATATAATGGCTTAGTGAGGATACTTTGTTGAGTTGACGGGATATATGTACATCTGTGACTCGGTATGCTAGGAACGACAGTTTCCTGGCTTAATATATAATTCATTTTTTTATGTTGTAGAAAATTGGATCCGTCACTCTTTATAGAGTCGTAGAGATTCTTGCTTTTTGTTATCCCCAACAGCAGCTGGTAACGTCTCCTGTGAGACGAATATCTAATAATCAGGTACCTATCTAGTTATATTAGGTCTATACCTACAAAATGAAACTTTCAGCTATTAGGCAACATATGTCGCTAGGATGGTATTTTTAAGCTATCCCAAATGTCTTATTTTTTTTTGTCTGCCATCTGGCAACAATATTCAGTTCATTTTTTGTAAAGTTTCATACAACAACGCATTTTTGTGTCCACTCTTTAAATATCGAATTTCGTGCATTCAAACATCGATTTGGGGACTTCCTTGATTTTCTGTTATTTTCTGTTATCGTTTTAAGAAAAACGCTTCTGAAGCACATCAAATGCTCGTAGAAGCTTACAGTGGACGTGTTCTAAGTATTGCACAGTGCTTCAGGGGGTTTTAAAAACTCCAAAGTGGTGATTTTAGCCTGGAGAATGGCCGCAAGGCAATTTTGTGTGTTTACTGGGATCAGCGAGGTATGATTTGGTACGAGCTGAGAGTGTAAGGCTACCGATTTATGCAGTGCTATACGCCAAAAACGCTCATAATATTCCGATCGGCGTAACCAAGGTATTTTTTTTATGACGATGTACCGCCATATCAAGCAAGAGCTACCCAGGAATTGGTGGAGGTGAAGGATCGAGAATTGTTGGTGCATGCAGATTACTCACCAAACTTGGCCCCCCATCAGATTTTCACTTGTTTGCATCGATGAGTCACGATGCATTAAAAGAACACACAAGACAAAAAATGGCTCAATGATTGGTATGCCACTAAAGACAGCCATTTTTCTTTTGGTGCGGACTCCACAAATTGCCTGAGAGATGAGAAAAATGTATTTTGAAGATTACATTTATCATCATTTTTTCAGAGTAAACGATAGAAATTGAAAAATAAAGTATCATTTCATAGATATATGTAGACCCGACATATATATATATATATATATATATATATATATCCATAATCAGATGTAACTCTAAGATGCTCGAGTACCAATGCAATTAGTATTCAGCAAATGTTTTCTTGAGGCAGCCTTTTTGGCCTATGTAGAAATATATGTATATTATGTAGTGTAAAAAAAATTCCTGAAAAGTATGTGCATACTCAAAACAATTATAAGAATTTTCATAAATATTAAAAAAAAAATATATATATATATATATCTTAAAGTAGTTTGAATTAATTAGCATATAATTAAGAAGTTTAATCCTTTATATAATTAAGTACGTACAATAGAAAGAAAAAATTATATACACATATGTAATATATTTCTTTCTAATGTATTATCTGTCATCAACCAGAAAAAACAAAAAAAAAGACAAAAAAAACAACTTTAATTTGGAGCTTAAACATTTAATATCAAATTTATTTATAAAATATAAATTATTGTTAATTCATACTATGCATTCCATAATTAATTTATAAAGAGTGTATGAAGTTATGCATTAAGTAGCTTTTGCATGAAAAAAGTTGCAAATAAATAAATATTCGAGAAATATTGTAGATTCTACTTTTTGAGCTTCTTTGGCCCATTGCCCAACTTCAACTTCATTTTAAGCTTAAAAGAAACCTCATTTTGTCCATTAAAAAATAATGATCCGCTAGTGTTTTGTATGTAGATTTCATTCCCAAGTCTTTGTTTTGACCTAAGGGGGATCCTAGGGGCGTAGGGTCCAAAAGTCGTCCTTTGACATTAAATAACTCTTTGAATATTACACATGAAATGAATTAATAAGGAATGCAGCATTACAGAGCGTAGATCCGCAGCTTTCAAATGAAAAATGTTCAGCGCCCGATAAGAATCCTTGACTAAGAAGATGAAATCGTCGATATAATTATGTAAATTATCAACCAGTTTCTATCAAAAATTCGCAAGAAATCAATGACTCACGATAGGACTAATAAAGCAGTACCATGCAGAAGGATTGTGAAATTAGTTAAAATCCTTCTCTGCGCTTTTTTTTCCAGTCTATTGTAGTTGTTTTTTGAGTAGCTTCATATTGAGTCTTTGAATTCTAGCGAATTTTTGATTGAAATTCTATGAAAATTTATATGTATAAATAGACAATTTCTTCTTAGTTAAGACCAATAAATTTTTAACAAGTCTTGAGCTCAACAACAACTTGACATTTGTATCTTGTACGCAAAATAAGAATATTTGTGTGTGTGTGTGTCTAGTGACGGTATAAAAAGATCCTGGAAATACTTTTACTGATAACTTTTTCTATAAAATCATTTTCTTTAAATTATATTTGTAATATCTTTCAATTAATTAACTGGCAGACCTATTATTTAGGGTTACATTTGAAAACTAATGAACCATTATTTAGCTATTTTCCATGGTACAATCCTTCGACTTACTCAATCAATAACTCATACACATATATATAGAGGCAATAAAAAAATAGTAACATACATCAAAATAAAGAAGGAAAAAAAAAGAAGATCTTATGCAAATTGACTTTTTTAAATTGAGACCTTAATTTGCTTGTCAAGTATTTAATGTGATGATGCCTTCAACCATAATTAGTGCAGCTTTGTATCAATATTTTTTTTTTTTTAAAAAAAGTACGATCATACAAAAATTCTGACTTTTTACATTAACAAATTCCCGAGGATAAAAAATAAGTCTTGGACTTCAGGCTACTTTTTCATCATTGTTACAGTGTTATTTCTTATGAAGTAAAAATATAAAGAACTCTCCTTTTTCTGCTTCAAATTATAGGATCTTTCTAGTCTGTCACTACACACATGTATAGATAGTTTCAAAGTTATTGGAGTAGAGCCTTGAAAATACATTCTACAGTGCTATGTTATAGCAATACAAAAAGTGCAATTTGTGAACTTCAGGATTGCAAATAACGATACAACAAAAGACACTACAAATATGTTACATATGTGAGATGACTCAGTGAAACGATCCTCAAAGAAAAATAAATACGAAAAGGAGTCTTTTTCATTTTTTTGCTATTTATGTTGTACTTTATAGGAATAGACACTGACTTTTGTATTATTCATAATTTTGGTACTTATAAACCAAATACCTAAAAGATTCGTTAACATATCTTTTAGATAATTGTCCCTATTTTATGATTCAGTCCTTTTTTAAAAACATTTTTTAAATTTTCCCTTCTAAAGAGTCGTGAATATAATTTTTGTCAAATAGAGGAATAATAATTTATACTGGACCGATTATTATTATTGTATTCATTAATTGATTGATAGATGATCTTCATTTTGTATTTTCCTTTTCATCTGCGTCACGCTCTCCAAAAGTATCAGTAGGAATGTAAATCATATGCAATTCGGGCTTGTAATAAAAAAAGAAAGAGAAAATCAACCTGGCAACCCTGACAATTTAATGAATGTCGAGAGGGGAAGCAGCTTGAGCTGTCATGACGTTTTACTGAGCTAATAGCTGCTATTCTCCATTATATATACATACATCAATAAATAATAACATAGATGAGAGGCAGAAAATTAACTGAAATTAACGTCAGGAAATTATATATTTTTAACTAATAATAATTATACGAGGACTTGATCCCTTTTTGTTTACATTTTATTTGCTTTATTAACCTTAATGCATGTATTCTTCCTTCATGCGAGATCTGTACTATCAGGTAGATGTTCTCCCCTCTGTAAGTAAGGAAAAATGATAACAGCTTCGGAAAACAAAAAGACCTGTTTGAAGAGCCAACTCCACTTTTTTATCACACGCCCGAATTGCATATGATTTACATTCCTAAGTATCAGTACCTTTTTGAGTCATTACTCATTCCTATCTACGACGTCATACATAGCAAATGTTGCTCCTAGATATATTATAGGTATATAGCCTGACTTTTCAAGGATCATATTTTGCTCCAAATACGTTCTTCTAGAGGCCTAATTGACAAATAATAATAATACTAATAGAAATTGTAGAGCAATTAATAAAGAAGCCTCATCCGCAAGGAACGTCATTTCGCCAAATAGAAAAACCCTATCATTGTATATCTATGTATCATTTCACATATGTACATATGTATAAGTGTATGCCTGCTCAAACTATCCTTAGCATGATTGTCCTCACATACATACATACATAAATAGGGGGAGTCAACGAGGTGTATCGCCTTTTTATCAGTTAATATGAAGACTCATATATTCTATGTGTGTTGTAATAGAGAGTAGATATTTCTAGATAAAAAGCATATATATATATGTATATGTATATATTTTTATTGATCTATCCAATTACTGTGTTCTACCTACCTTAGTAGATATGATTATATATTTCCTTTCTTTTTTAATACAATATGTATATGGGTATGTATGTTCGTAGATATGAACGTATATACATATTGGATAAACTTAAACTTATCTTCAAAATATATATATATACATATAATATATATATATATATATTTGCTATCGAACAAGCTGAGGAACTAATATAATAATAAATATATAACTTTAATAAGGAAGAAGAGTATTCTTATTGGAAAAATGATAGACTTACCTTAATGCCCCCCCCCCCTCCCCTTGCTCTCTACGTCTTGATAAGACGTATACAAAAATGTTTATAGCATATATATATATATATATATATATATATATATATATATATATATATGAAGATATTATTCCAGGTATGTTAGATCAATTAATAATAAGAAGACAAAAAATATTTTTTATCAAAAATTGTACCGATTTTTTTAGAATGAAAAACAAAACAAAAAATAATTTATTAATATTAGAAAAAAGCACAAATACATTGATCATTCAAGAAACGCTTCTACTTTTTGGTTACATAGAGAACAAAACAAAAAATAAATATAATTACTAAATCCAAATCATTATTTCATCTTGATAAAAAAAAACCGTAATAACAAAAAGCATTTTCTGTAGATGACTTTTTTTGACTAGAAAATACCTAAAAATAAACACTTATTTATATTATTATCAATTTATTACTAATTTGAATGATGTCCAGTAAATTTATCGACGTTCATTCATTTATGGAGCATCAACTCATCGGTTTGTAAATTCATTCACTTTTTTCTCCCGATGAATTCTTTCAACAGCTTAGAGGAAATTTGTTTTTGCCCGGGTTTTTCACATGAACACCGACCAGATTAAGATTACATATATAAAGAAATTTAGTGCATAAAATAGCAAAAATTATTATTTTGATTGCATATTTAGGACTTTAGGACATATTTCCAAAAATGACCGACAACAACCAACTTTGAAACTTTTACAAAAAACCCATAAATTAGATTTTGAAGGGTGTTGTTTTGTTATCCCAGGCTAAGGGAGGCTCCTTTAATAACTTAATGAGCCCCTCTCTCCTTGTGAATTGAACGAAGCAAAAAGAACGATGGTTTATACTAAGGTTTATTTCTATCAATGTTAATTAGATTTAAAATAATTGCCAAAGGATGTGAACTTGACGAATGTACAGAAGCAGTCAAATAGGGAAAGACAAATTTAAAATTTAGTTGCACTAACTAGAGGCAGCGAATTTACTCTGGGCTGTTGAAAGTATTCATTCGGAAAAAACAGTCGATGAATTTATACATTGATGAATTAACTTCGATGAATTTATACATCGATGAATTGATGTCGATAAATTTTCCTGGACCCACTCATCATAAAGAGAATTAAGATGAATCAAAGTGCTTTATTTTTACTATTTCTGGCATTCCTTATTTTGTCAAAATTGTCAGGAAAAGAGAAACCCTGTTAGTTTTTTTTTGTAAAATGTTGGCTCTCAGTCTGATTTCATGTTGTACACTCACATATATTACACTAAAATATATTTCATTTACTAATTTCTTCCTATTTGAAACGTGAGATTGGGAAATTTTGTGTCTTTCATTTTGAATTAGACATTGAATCTTAGATATTCACTCTTTCCCTAGAGTTCTTTTGTAGTACCAAGGAGCTCTATAATGATTCGTTAGAGTAGTAACTTTACCATTGACAAAAATATTTGATAAATTATAATTAGAAGCTAGTTTATTCTGAGAGTATCAATTTAACTAGAGACAGCAATAGGTTTACAAGAATTTACTCTAAGCTATTCAAAGTATTCTTTGGGAGAAAAAAGTCGATGAAGTTTTTCATCGATGAATTTACCTATCGATGAATTAACATCAATAAATTGATATCGATGAATTGATGTCGATACATTTTCCTAGACCCTATATAGATATACTTCCAAGAAGAGAATAAGATCTATCTATTATCAATTTTAATAGACAACAAACAATCTAAAGTAACGTTTGATCTGCTTATTATGTAATTCCTAGAATGAACTTACATCATCTATAAATCTCTGCTGAACGAGATTTATGTACACATACAAATAAAAAAAAGACTCATATCATGCTTATATTTCCTTTCTAAGCTTTTGATTTCATAATCGTGAGGCTTTCACAAAGCCTTTTACAAAGTGTAGTATCTATAGTTTTACACATTACATATAAATTTATATCTATTATTTAGCAGTCAGAAGTGTGTACATGACGGTTTGTGAGAGTCCACTTGGGTCTTTACTTGATAGATCTAAAGAGCAGGGCTTCAGAACATGATGATTTAAGGGTACATTTCAGATCTTACACTACATGTGAGTCAGGCGTTATTTAACACTACATAAATGACGTATTTGACTCTCATTTCAAGCGTAAAAATACTAGGCACCCAAGACTATGTAGTCTATGTGTTTTTTTCCTTCTTTTTTAGATGCTTCATTACAACAATGGTAATTTGCAAGCAGAACAGAGAAGAAATGCTACATTTATTCTGAGTTATCGTATCCATTCGAGAATTTATGCTAAATTTCTTATTCTGAATATTAAAAATAGAAATGCAAATATAATCGTTTAACCTGACAGAAACCATCATACCATAGCAAAAGGTGTAGGTCTGAAAGAAGTGGAGACTGTCTTTTATGTCGTCACTTCCGTGACAATGGTACACTCACACCACCAGGGGTCACAAGGTTCTTAATGGATAGGTAGAGATAAAAAAAGGGGAAATCAGCTTATAGAAATTACATAAAAAACCGTAAATTCAAATTCTACATATATATAAGAAATATAAGCCCACATAAAGGAACTTCATAACTTGCTAAGTAACAGGAGACCCTTCATAAGGATGTGTTGATTTTTCTAAAGTCAATGAATAATTAAGGGTTTGTGTTTATATTCAATTCTCTGGCCAAGTCCAGAGACGTACCCACATGAAAGACCCAGCGATAGACACTTATATGTATCCCATGGTCCCATTTATATATAAATGACCCAAATAAGAATGGAAGAAATTGATGTTCACAACATTCTAGCTTAACCTTTTGGCTTGAGACAAATTTGTTTAAATGATCACATCCCACAAGTATGCAGATCCGACGATTCAGTTTAAATCAATAGCTCACCATGCTGTCTCAACATTACTGTTTCTTTATTCATGGCTCGTACATAGAGCTGATGATGACGTCAAATACATTTGTGAGGACTATCGATTTGGCAGGTCATTACTATAGTAAAAAAATAAAAAAGAAACAAATAGCTGAAGGATTTGGTTTTCTCCCATTTTACTAGATCGGTTGCAATTTCCATTTTGATGGAAACGAGTCAGACCCAGCAACATCAATAGTATGTATGAACATCCTATTTTTTAAACATTATTCATGACATTTAATCACACTAAAGATAGAAAGGAGATATTGAAGAGTCATTTCTTCCAGAATTTTCTTTAAGACAAAGCCTCTCAACAAATCCCTTTCAATACTAAGGTACAAATAATCATACTATAATGACGTAATAAGCCGCATATCAAAGAAAACTCAATATATAAATATTTCTACGAATTTAATCAGTGATTAAATTTCTCAATATTTTAAGAAGAGATAAAAAAGAAAGTTGTAGCATTTTGTTCCTGAGATTTAATTTGACTTAGACACATCAAATATATTATAAATATATATTTGTTTTCGATTAATTGAATTTATAAGTCATTAGTTTTATCAAAAAATTGAAACTTAATGTGCCTCATCAAATGCTAAGGGTTTGGAGTTGTAAAAGACAAGTTTGCGTTTGAAGTTAAGAAATTAAGTTTAAGTACATATACTTTTGAGGAATTTGTTAAATAGTAATTATATGTAAATTAAAAATGTCAATATTTACTTATATAAACGAATTATAAAGTTTATTTTAAATTTGTATAATATTCACTTGAATATACTTCGTACATGGGTTAATGAAATATCTCTCCTCTGTAAGTCTTTGTCAAATACATATATGATGACTCTATATTGTCTACTAATGTTATAACAATATGTTGGGTGGAAGGTTTTGCATCAAGAATCTGTCATTTGACACATTTTCATTAGAACGGAATAGTTAAACAATGGGCTCTGTAAATGAGTTTGAAGATCCTTTAAGAGTTTTGATTGAATGGAGCGCCATCAAAAAGAGTGATTATCTCAATTTTTTATGATCAATGGACATTTTTTAATGATTTAAGAGAATCAAAGTCAATAAATTATAAATTAGAAACACATTTGAATGTTTTAAAGCCGTGCTTCTTAACCTCTTGAAAGGATTTTCAAAAACGTATAGACACTAATCAAAATAGTATTTGTTATAAAAAAAGAAAATTTGATTAGGATCAAAATACTCTTATTAAAAAACAAAAACAAACCCTAAAATGTTCAAAAGATTATCTTCATTAGATAATAAAACAATAAAACTTTGTTTTTATAGCAAAAGAAGAAGAAATTGCAACAACAATAGTTTGAGAAGGACTGCTCTGTGAGATGTACATATACATATAACAAATATATTACCTCATTTCCATATTTAATTAATTCGAGCAAAACCTGTACGCTCAAAAGATTTAAATAATGCAAACTCCTATTGCATTATTTTATTTTATTTTTGCAGTCTTTTTTTCATTGAGATTGTTATATGTGTAGGGAAAATAAAAGTTTTTGTTGAGGCAAAGAAACAACAACAACAACTATTGGGAAAAACATTTATTGGAGCATTTAAATAATAAAAGATCAATTATATGAGATAAAGATATCAGAACAAAAGGAAATGCATGCATCGAAAAGCATAAAAGTTTTTTTTTTTACAAAATACGAGCTACAGACGTATAAACTATTTCACTTAAAATGATAGCAATAAAGTCATGACTTTATTTGCTGAGAGTATCAATTTGTGAAGAGTATAATCTGTAGGTGATCAAAGTGAAAGAATTTTTTTTTTTCTATCCAACTCTTTCACAAAATGTACATTTAAAACTGAGGTAAATATTCCTTCTTCTTCTTACCTGTAATGTGTCTGATTTTGACAAATGAATCTATTTTCGATCTATTACGTTTGTTTGTTAAACAATTATGTAAGCGTTCTTATTCGTCTAAATACGTCATTGTTTACTTGTCAATGAGAGGAGGGTTTGAAGACTATTTGAAACCTTTTAAAACCAATAATAACACTGACCAACAGTCAAAAATCCTTAGGGGTAGAAATAAATATATTAGAAGTTATTCAGTTTTGCAGTCTAATTTCAAATCTGTAATTTGTTTTTCGAGAAGTTGGACCCTACTTTTTGAGCTTCTTTGGCCCATTTTCCAACTTCAACTTCAATTTAAACCTAGAACAATACTCATTTTGTGCATTAAAAAAGGATAATCCGCGAGTGTATTTAATGCAAATTTCATTTCAAGTCTTTCTTTTGACCTAAAAGGGATCCTGGAAGCGTAGGGAACGAGATTTTGCTCAAAAGTCGGCCAAATCGTTTGTACTTATATAAGTCCTTAAATATTACAAGAAATGGATTAATAAGGAATGCAGCATTCAAGGGCTGATACCCACAGCTCGATAAGAATTCTTAATTAAGATGAAATCGTCCATCTAAATGTGTAAACTTTCATTTCATTTCGAGCAAAAATTCGCAAGGAATTTTTGACTCACGGTAGAGCTACTTAAGAAGTAGATTTGAGGATTAAGAAACCAGAGCGGTTTCTTAATCCTCAAATTTGTTGACCTGTGTAATGGTATTTATAATTTTATCTTCTTGGTGTTAATACTATTCCAATGAGAATGGATTGAGATTCAAATCTCATTGACTTATAAACTTAATAAACTATAATTATTACCCATTTGTCATAAGTTTCTTCATATCGCCACTTGTTCATCACATAAGGTGTACAGGTCAATAAGAGGTGATTCTACCACCCATATCGACTCTGAGTCCTTCTAATACCACATAAAATATAAATATCACTACTTTCTAAAGAGTTCTAAAATCCCTAGAACTGCACCGTTCTATTGTTTTGATTTTTGTAAAATGTAATATGTCCTGAGAAATAAAATATGCATAAAATTGTAAATCGTACCCTTTATTACAAAATATATGTAGAAATAATGTCTCATCAAATGAAATATCCAAATCATTTTTGAACGCTTTCGTTCTATGAATTGAAATTATATCAAATCTTTTTTTTTTTTTATATGAAAAAATTATAATTGAAGACAAGGAGGAATGGAAATATAATCAATGTCATGTCAGAAGGAATGCCTCTCATTCAAAATATATCTTTGTATATCTATAGGCCTGCCATTGCTTGTAAGATTTATAAAATATCAATATATATATATATGTAAGTAATATTTGTTTCTCTGCAATGACATTGCGAGTGAAATTTGTATTCAATATAAGGTATCATTATTCTTTATGGGTATTGACATATATGGATGTAGAATAGATTCAAAATGCATCTTCTATCCCCCCCCCCCTCCCTTTACATGAATTATGGGTGAATAATGTTATGTTTACAATACGAAAACAAGAACAAAAAATCTGATAGATAGAAATTGTCAATTTTTGAAAAATGAGAACTTTCCCAGCTTCTTATTACTTTGTATTCTTATAAATCCGTCTTGGGAACAACATCCTACGTTCTCTACTCCCTTCATTCATTCATGTACATATAAATATATATCTCTTCTTCAAGCCCATAGCCAGATCTCTTTCATTCCTTCACTTCATTTCCACATCAATCAATCTTACTTAATTAGAGAGGAATATATTGCATTTCTACCCATCAATTTCAGTTGTTGTTTCATATTATTATTTTGGCAAAATTTGCTCGTGAGTTCCTCTCAATCGATTCATTTAATCGATGATGATGATAGGAGATATTAATTCTATTAAAAGCATGGAGGAGAAATCATTTCTATGATAAATCCAATAACTTAATCTAAGACTATTATTCCTTATTGCAATTCTTAATAGCATCTCATTACTTTCATTACCTCAGCTACTATTTTTATCAAGACCATCTAAGAGTGTGTTGTTTAAATGCTAATTTCAAATCCTTTTCACGATTTTCCGGGGTTTTTTTTGTTTTTTTTTTGAATGAGTGAGTCAATATTGTTAATTGAACACAAATGGAGCTGATCCGACCCTCACATAAGATTATGATTGGTTTTTTTTTTTTTGGCACATAACTTTGTTGACGTAAACGTGTGTCAAATTTTAGTTTGGAAAAATTAGCAATAGATTATTTGTACATATATGAGGTATGGTAACTTTAACTTTGATCATTTTATATATATAAAAAAAAACCCGGCCAGATTCTTAGGTCATATGACAAACATATTTTTATTCATTTTCAATTAAGGATTCTCTGTGTTGTTGAAGCGATAACTTGATATAATTATAAGTAGTATTTCAACTAACTTCTGATTATTAAGAAATCATGCAGGAAAAAAAAAGAATAACCCTTCACCTGAATTTCTGAGAGTTCAAATTTCCTTCTCAATTTCTATCAGCTATAAAAGTATTATTTAATATTGTCAAAATACAATAAGCCAATAAAATGTAGAGGTACGAGATAGTAATTGTTTTCTCTCGAATTCTTATTAGCATTATTCTGAACATTAACTGAGCAAACAGGAATTAATTGCCCTTAAGTTGAGAATATTAAATGAAAAAATATTCAAAATGTTGGGGAGGCGTCATTAACGTCATCCAATTGACCGATTTTTTTCTTTCTCTTTTAGGAGAATGAAAGGTTGAGAGAGTTTATGATGATGATATTCTGATAACTAATTATTAGTGATGTAAAAATAATATATAAAAATGGAGCTAATAATGAAAACAAAAATACTCAAAAAATGTTAATAAATCCAACAAAATAAGGTGTATTTTGGTAAGCAGGCCCTTGTTCAATTCAAACATCATCTGGTCCCTTTTTGAGCTAATTTAGCCCATTTATCAACTTCAACTTCAACTTAAGCCTAGAAGGATACTCATTTTGTGCATTACAAAATAATGAAATACTAGTGTATTTAATGCAAATAACTTTTTCAGTCTTTGTTTTGACCTATAGGGACTCCTGGGGGTGTAGGGGACGGGAGTTGGACCAAAACTCGGCCAAATCATTTGTTTTTAAATAACTCCTTGAATATTACATCAAATGGATTAATAAGGAGTGCAAACAAGAGCTGAGACCCACAGCTTTAAAACGAGATGTCAAGCGTCCGATAAAATCCTTTAATATGAAGAAATCGTTCATATAAATATGTAAATTTCAATCCAATTTCGAGAAAAAATTCGCTAGAAATCAAGACTCACGGTACTTCTGCACGCTACTACTTTAGTAGCTCTACCGTGAGTCTTTGATTTCTTGTGGATTTTTGATCGAAATTTTTGTCTGTTGACCATTGGATTTATTATGATAAATATTATGATAATATTGTCATGTTATGTATATACATAGATACACATACAGGGAAGACGCAATTACATAAAGTAACAGACAACACCCTCATATTAAGTCTGTTCTAGATAATATATATTTATATACATATATACATATTAAATTTATTTGCATTGCGTCTTCTTATAATCCTAATTTTAATAATAGAGGGAGTATTGAGTACCCATAAATAAAGATTTTCTCTTATTACTATTAGCACAGCTACTAACTAATGTACATATACATATATTATTAATAATGATATTGATATCAAATATTTATTTTGGTTATATGAGACAAGTAAATAATATTAAAATATTGAACGGAAATAATGATAGAGCTGTGTGTTTTACATTATATATATTAGGGTGATCCGTCTGCCCCTCAAAAACGAAAAATTCAAGCTAGACATCTGGCTATTTTTTCAGTGTTGAGGCTACTCGTGATAAGCACCCCTGTAAAATTTCAGAGCGATTGGTCAACGGAAAACCCATGCACAAATTGATTGAAAATTTTCAATTTTTGATGATTTTTAAGAAATAGTGAGCTAAATTATATCTTTAGATAAGTCAAACAATATCTTTAAAACTTTAGACTCTAATAAAAATTTTTATTTTCAAACTTTGAATTTAATAACAAGTTGTTTTAAATATAGTGTATCCTTTGGTAATCAACCCTCGTTTATCGTAACTTCTTTTATCCGTTACCGCGTTTATATCCACAAGTGAGTTTAAAATGATGAGTTTAAAACTTAATGATTATGTTCAGTTTGGGTGTTATTTCTACTATTTAAGATGCAGCCAGTCACATTAATTAAGTTAATATAAACCGAATGTAGTTTTTAAAGATCGTTTGAGCAATTTTTCTTTTTGTTTATTTTGCAGTAAAAAATCTTAAAGCCCTTTTAGGAAGCAAGTTTTATTTTGATAATTTAACTTTAGAATAATTCTATAAGAACAACAGATTTTTTAAGCAGTGTTTCCTGACGATTATTCCTTATAAGCAAGGACTCCCAATTGAGTACATTTACGAAGTATAGTTTGTTCATTCCGAAGACTAGACGCTCATTACGAATTCTTAAAGAAGAAGTAATCGTGTTGTGCAAAGAAGCTTTAAATAAAAGCTTTGTTAGAGGAGACTACAAAGAGTTGGTAACGCTTACACTAATATATTTAGGTGAAGCCCCAGCTAATTTCAACCGATTCCAAGTCCCAGGAGCAATAAGCAACGCACGATGGATGGAAAAAATCCTTTATTCTATGAAAATCGTGCTTTTGTCAAATTAGGTTGAGTCATTTAAGCCAGTGATGTTGCAAAAAAAGCAGTTAGAAAAACTCAACGAATTCGTACAGTTTGTTGTGTACTGCTATATCCCCTGGTGGATTGCCGCATCCCAGACATGCTCTGCTCCCAGCAATGACCTCAAGTTGATCAACAATTTGAAGGAATATCAAGTAGTCCAACAAAATCTGTCAGAAGTAGCTCTTAAAGTTGTATCAAATCATATGTGGTACCTTTCTGAAGAGCTGGTTCCACTTGTGCTTTTCAGCACTTCAGTCAAGGCAGACCAAAAGCAAAGAGTTGCTGACACCATGATGTCTTGTCAGCCAACAGAACAATTGAAAAGTTTGAAAAGGCACGGTTCAGGCTATGGAAAGCCTACTTTTCCTGAAATTCCTGTTGGACCTGCTGAAGATGTATCTGCTTTTGTTGGAGAAGACAGCTGGAGTTTTTTCAGAATTCTGGGCATTGATTCAAGTTTCATCAAAAAGCTAGTGGAAGAATGGTGTCAATTGAACAGCTATCTGAGAAACATGGAAGTGATCAATAGTTTAAGAGTTGTCAATGACGCAGCAGAAAGGGGAGTCAAGCTTTGCTCAGACTTCATTGGTTCAGCGAAGAAAGAATCAAAGTTGCAACACATACTACAAGTAGTTGAAAATCGACGAGCCAATACACCTAACCAACGGGATTCCTCTGTAAAATCAAAATCATGGTTTTTGACATTAGAATAGATTTGAAACATGTTTTATCTGTTCTTTTTTGTTTTATTTGCTTGTTTATTTTTGTTTATGGTTCAGTTTTTGAATAAGAACCACAAACTTTTTGCATAGAACAGATACAGTAGTAGGCAGTACAGTATTCTAATTAGTTTAAAGGACTACCTTGCTTTTTCTAAGTACCAAAATTCTAAGAAAATGCAATAAAAATAAAAATTGTTCAAGGTATTGGATAGCCTAGCAATAAGCAACTTTATCTTAAATATCATAAAAAGTGGCAATTTTCAATCAATTTGTGCATGGGTTTATCATTGACCAATCGCTCTGAAATTTTACAGGGGTGCTTATCACGAGTAGCCTCAACACTGAAAAAATAGCCAGAAAAATCCGTGAGATAGGGGGCAGACGGATCACCCTAATATATATATATAAATGACCATTCATTTACAATTGGCAATTATTCTTTAAGCCTCCGGAGGGACACAATCATTATTCTCTTTCATGTATGCATAGATTACAACAAGGTTTTTTTGTGGACTCGCAACCTCGACTCACAAAAGGAAAAAAGGAAAAATTTGGAAAAACAACTGGTTGCTGCTAGCCTTCTGTATTTTCCTTCAGTGTTGCCAACTTTTTAATATGTGGCAAAGTTATTATTTAGATATACTAGTCATTGATAAATTCCCCCAATTAACAAATTAATTGTAATATATTCAAAGATTCAAATAAAGGGCGCGCAATCCTTGATTTAATATACGTACAGTCAAACCTGGTCATCTAACGGTCACCTGCTTTAAGCGTGTCACTGCACTAGGCGGTCATATCTAGACCCCACGTAGGAAATGTATAAGTAACATAAATACACTGACTTAAGCCTGTCCCTGTAATCACCGAGCAGCTGTTCCCCAAAATAATGCATACCGGTGCAAATGAACCTGCTTCAACGGTCACTTTTTTGCATTTACTGATTGTTTGATACAAAAGTTATTCCAGATAATATGATATAATCCCAGTGACTCGGAGATGGTTTGATGAGTACTTACATTTCATATTTTTATACAAGTCCGATCGTGTACAATTCAAATTCATGTATGTATCCATATACAATAGTTGATTTATTTGACAAAGCTAGTGATGCATTGTCAAAATTTAACCAGTTTGTACTCGATGGAAGAAATATCAGCATGCTAAATACTGTCAAAAAAATTAAAATCACAGATAACACATATTTACATGGCTAACCTGCTTGGTTAAACGAAAATTTCAAATTTTTTAATGTAATGCTATTAAATAATAATTATTTTTCATTTTAATGTTATATAAATGTATTATACAATTAGAAATAAAGTTAAAGTGTATTTTGCGATTTTTGCAGTCTTTTATGCCCTATTTTCCACAGGCTAATTTAAAAAAAAAGCAAACTTGGTTTAAGCAGTTTCTTGCACAGAGTGGTCACTTTTTCAGTTTCCCTTGACTGGCCAATTTATACAGTTTTAATTGTATTTTATACACCATATTTTTCGGATTATACGTCGTTCCGGATTATAAGACGCACCAGTCAAAAAATGACTAATTAAGAAGTAAAACTTCTTATAATTCGAAAATCAAAATCATATATAATAATACCCTTTTTGAGAGTTTAACTCACGTACCTGCTTTAAATCCAAAGAATCAGCTGATGAAAAACAGCTGAAGGGAGAAATCATAGTATTTTTGAATATCTCTCAAAAGCTCGAAATATGGGGCCTATAACTGAAATCCATTTTTTTATCCGTCATTAAACGAATATATAAGAGGTTTCGTGTCAAGAATATATATATATATATACATAAATTGTTGCGATAATTTATTTATTTTAAATTGTTTCTTATCATTATTTTATCACAATTTGTCAGAGTTTGTTATTGTAGTACTATTTATAAGTATTACACAACATAGTATTGGATATATGTACGCGAGGAATATCAAATGAAAGCAATGGAAGGAAAATTAGATTTTTATGTTCAAATAATATATATACATAACTTCTACTTTTTTATTTCATATAAAAATGAATATTTAAATTACACGTTTATTTAAATATATGTATACTTATATATCAATTTGATCAAATTTAATGAAAAAGCTATAGGCAAATATGTAAATTATATATTAAAGTCCCTTGCATACTAATTTGATAAACTCTCTATCCTGCAATTTGCCCTTAAACCTTCCATTAGTGATCTGAGATAACATGGATCCTTCAATTTAATGACGTTCCAAGTCTATTTCATCGATTGCACTATCTATGTGGTAGGCTTTAAAAGTATTCAGTCAGAATAAATGCTATTCTTTTAATGTAGTGATAGTATCTTTTATTGTGAATAATTCTTATAAGTTGCATTAAATTATCGAGGTTGCGTGAGTATAATAATAAATATGTTCCCATATTTGCTAGTTCTGTACTTTTGTACTTCTTCTTTTTTCCCTATGTGTACTGCTACTAATGTTAATTATAAGTTGTATATAGTACACGCAACCTCATCAAATGTATTTCAGTAAAATTTGTATAAATGACACAAATTTAATGTTTTAACTAGATTAATAACAAATTATAGTTATCTTATTAAGACCTTAGACTAGTTTTGTAAATACTAATTTATTATAAAATTGTCTATTTATCTCTCTCTCTCTCTCTCTCTCTATGCCTATTGTTCATACAAGAATTTGAAAAAAAATTCACGACGAGCTTTTTGTGTGCTCTCGCAATCTCGATTTACAAAAGGGAAAGGACTAATTTGAAAAAAAAACTGGTACCTTCTGTGTTGCCAACTTTTTAATATTGGGCAGAGTTATTATTTAGATATACTAGTCACTGATAAATTCTACGTAACTGCAAATCAAATGTTAATACTTGTTTATTATTCAAAAAATTTAAAAAAAGGGCGCGCAATCCTTGATTTATTATATTTTTTATGTATCAAAATCATAAATAATAATAATACCCTTTTCGAATTCACACCACGTAGAGTCAGCTGCTCTAAGTCAAAAGAGTCAACGGATGAATATCAGCTGAAGAGAAAATACTTAGTATTTGTGTTCACCCCAAAAAGCTTGTCGGGATTTACGGCTCCAAAATGAATGAAATACTTAACAAAAAATGTTACACAATTGAAATAGTTTAATATAATTATTTAACTGAGGTTTATTTAATTACATAAATCCGTTTTATGACTCGGAGGGGATAACTTTTTACCCTAGTTCACTAACCATATACATATATAGGTATGTTAAAGAAAAAAAGGATGTTCACTCCGAGTGGGTTAAATATGAGGAATAATAAATATATTTGTTTCTACGAATTATAATCGAAATATTCCACTAAATTAATATCCCTAAGCATCCGAGCTCAAAATAATGGATGCATATTAAAATGTCTTTAATGAAAATAAAAAAAAAGTATTGATTCATGAGTAGAAAAGGCTAAAAACTCAATTTAAGAAAAATAAAGTCATTTCTTTTTTTATATTCGCTTTTCATAAATGTTTAGCAGCAACATAAAAGTATCTTGGAAAATTGGAAGAGAAAAAGGAAAAAAAAAACTCTAATGCTTTTCCTTTTCTAGCCTTTTTTACTTCATAATAAATAACCATGAACATTTTCAAGGATGAAAAAATAATATTAAGTCCTCAAATTGTTTTTAATACCCCGGTGATATTTTAATGTAAAAACTCTGATTAAAAAAAAAAAATTATATATATATACAAAACTGCACTAATTAATGTTGAAGGCATTAAATACTTGATACAAAATTAAAGTCTCAATTTAAACAAGTCAATTTGCTGAAGATCTTTTTTCCTCCTTTTATTTTGATGTATGTTTCTGTTCATCATTGCCACTGGTATATATGAGTTATTGAGTAAGCTGTCTGGGTGTTCAAAGGAAAATAGCTAAATAATGTCATTATCAATGCTCAAAAAAGCAGGGTTGTCAATTAATTCATGTATTGAAAAAAAAAATACGTAAAAAATAAACTTTAGCAGAAGAAAGTTGTGACTTTTTTTTTTTTTTCTATACCCGCACTTTGTAGGAGAGTCAGATAAAAAGATCTATGAATTTGAAAGAAAAAAATTCAAAACTTTATTTTTCCTTTTTTTAGCCATTTTTTAAAAAAATAAAATAACAAATTGTATAATTTAAAGAAAAGTAACTTGATGACAAAGTCAATTTTTGTTAGAACAAGTTCTCAGTCAAACAGTATTTCAATGGTTCTTTCAATAAGAACACAATGGATATGTATGTAGATTGGTTATTCAATTCAAAAGTCAGTATTCTAATAATAAAATGCATTTGTACTATTACATAAATGCATGAAGAATGTTTGATTAGGATTCTGTTTGGATGCATTTATTGTGTAAATACATAAACATACATACATTGATACAACAGACTGTTATGCAAATCCCCATATACGGTCAAATTACCCTTCCTCCTCCTCCTTTGCCTAAATGGATAAACAAAGGATTGAATCTTCTTCTTCTTCTTCCTTTCAGCCAGGCAAACGTAGTTAATTAAATACATCATCTAGCTGGGAAACAGATACTATATGTATATGTAATTATATGTATGTAATATATTTGCCTCCATTGAAAGAATCCTTTTATGTATAAATATATATATATATATATATATAGTTTTATTCACGATTGAAGGGATATTATAGCTTTACAAAGCCTTAAGGTAATTGATGAAAGACAAGGAAGGAGATAAAAAAACCCCGAAAAACGACAACAACAACAAGGGTAAGGAAAGGAAGGAAATAAAAACTCATTAGGTCCTCACAAAGAAATAGAGAGAATATATATATATAAATATATATTATATAATATGTAGATACTTGGGTAATCAGCTGTGATATTGAGTACTCAACTTATGTGTGACCTCACTCATAGGAGCGTAGGGTCTTGAACCATTTCATACCCTTTTCTAGGCATCAGAGTTAAGCTACAAGAGAGAGAGAGAGAGAATTGTCCATTGGATCCATTTTTTGCAAAAACAAAAACAAAAAACAATAATAATCCGAGATGCGACACTGCTTAGTCTAGTATAGCTCTAAGCAAGCTCAGATCCTCTAACTTTGTGTGTCTTTTTTTCTTAATAAATAACTTAATAATATCCATGGGTGAATGAATTACATTTGATGGACCAAGAATACTTTTGTAACGGCTATTGACCAAAATGAGTATGAGTCTTACCCCGACGTTTAAAATAATATAAAGATCCATTGAACTTAGATTGTACCACAATCTGTGAGGCAAATCATTTGGTATTTTATATTTGGATGAAAGAAGCTAAATTATTAATTTAAATTTAAGTTGATTGGTATTTTTTGAATATATTATTATCACGCTTTTATGGATACTTAATGTATTTAAATGAAGCATTTGTTATTTTCCTTGCCTATGAATCAATCATTACTTTGGTGTACCTGTAGTTGAAAGGTAGAAAGAAAGAGAGAGAGAGATCAACCAAGGTCTTTGTCATATGTTCCGGTTGAAAACTTGCTCAATTTTTTAATCATGTTCCACAGAGTAAAAAAGAATAAAAACCAAGATTGAAAGTTTCAATCTATTCGCGCGAACCAATTTTCACCAAACAATTTTTACAAAGGTTTGAAAGAGCAAATAATTCAGATACATAGAGCTTTAGTCAATAATAATATGTGTGTACATAAAATATAAAAATAAATATAAAATCTGTCAGTTCTTTTATATATATATATATATGCATATATATATATATATATATAAAAGAACTGTATGTATATATATATGCATATACACGCAACCTCTCTCTTTCTCCCTTTTTTTTAAAAAAAAAGAAAGAAAAATTACAAAGGTTTGAAAGATTAAATAATTCAGATATATAGAGCGCGATGCGAATGCTCGCGCTAAAAATATGGGCGTTCAATAGGACATGAGCTAACTAACAAAAATGTTCTACGCCTGAAGATGAAACACCTTTATACCAGAATATATATAGGTTGTAAACAAACAACGAAGAAAACAACACTCATAGGCAAAAGTACATAAATGAGCAAACACCTGACAACAAAACTAATTTGCGCAAGATGGCGCTGAGATATTGAGGTTTAGTCAACATACTAAAAAGTAAACAACTCACCTACCATATTTTTAATCACCATGATGTGATGAATGCCTCAGATTCGTAGGCAGGTTGACACTCGCAATTTTCACCTACTGTTGAACTATTAATGATTTAATAGCTAGTTAAAGACATTGCTCAGAGTTTAATGCATGATGCCTGATTTGACTTTGACCCATCAACAGAGCAGACGAAAAAATATAGTCTGTAAATTGAATACTATTGGAATAATAACAATGCGAGATAGAGGGGAAAAAATATTGGCTTACACCCAAATATGTGCGTAGACTCACATACATACGTAGAAACCACTGACAACCATAAAATGCATAAAAACAACCAATAAATTAAATTAGTTTAATGATAAGGAATTTAGGTCAAGTCTCTTGTTTATTTTTTATTTCGTATCTATGTAGAGAACCATTAAAAAATCTATTTCATAGATATCTTTTTTTTTTTTTTTGCATGAAAAGATAATTAAATTTCCCTGTGAATGCCTTTGAATTCTAAATTTTCATGAAATGAGAGCCTTTTTGCAAAGAAAATGAGGGAAAAAAACAAGTTGTACCAAGATATTTCTGCTAAATCTCAATTAAAGGCGTTTTCTCCACCTATCATCAAAAAATTTTCACTCTAAATTTTTGTCAGTTGTACATATATTCATATACACTTGTTTCAAATTCAAACTTTGATCGGTGAGCAACTAAATTCCTAATAAATTATTAGCTAGCTGCGCTTATTTCCTACAATAAAATAAAGAACAGTTCAACTTTTGGTGAATATATCAAATATATAAACTACTAATTAATCAATAATTTCGAACTAAAGTTTAAATCAGGTCCAAGATACTATCTGTTCAGACGTCATCTTTGTCAACAACCCCCTTCCCTCCTTAGGATGAATGACATAATTTATGAAGAGTCCCTTAGAAATCCATCACTATGGTATTCCCAATACATCATCAATAACTAATTAAGCTGCTTTTCATGTCAGCTATTGATATTTACGTACATTTGTGTCTTTAGAGCGTTGATTTGTTAAACTTGAATTATCTATATCAATACTGTGAATTTCCCTGCTTCTGCACAGATGTAAAGAATGACGTTAATGGTCAACAGCTATCAGTCTCACCCCTGAACCTTTTTTTACTTTTTTAGATTGAGCATAGAATATGCAAATAAATAGAACATCCTATTCAAACTCTGATCGGTGAGCAACTTAACTTTAGGTGAGTATACCAAATATATAAATTACTAACCATACAATAACTTCGAACTAAAGTTTATATTTAGATTTTATGAAGCTGTGAACCATTCTCAATCTCTAAATAAAAAAAAAAAAAAATAGTCCGTCAGTTATTAAGAATTGACTAATTACGAGTTAATTTTGATCCTTTTATATATATACCTTTTTTGTATAAAGAAATGTAAAAAAGGTGGGAATCCTGAGTAGTGATAAAAGACAGTCTGAGAATATGACGTTATAAAAACAATGGTAACAGAGAGAAACAACATATCTTTTAATATATAAGCGGTCATTGTCTCCTAATGACGTTTGAACTTTCAAAATAGAAAAAAAATAATGAATAAATGAACAAATATTACGCTAATAGCCAAAATACATTTCTTTTTTTCTTCTTTTTTATAGACTCGCCGGGATGTCCACCTTTTTCACATCTCTACATTTGTATATGCAATAAAGATACATATCGCAATTTATGTAGCATATTTCATAAGGGTCTTTTAATCAACTTAAAAGGCTCTCAACCTTGTATTGCAATTTAAGTAATGGCTTCAACTCTCGCATACATAAAAATGTACAATCCTCTGTATGTACTATGATAAAGTCCCATTCAATTAAATCCAATACTAAATAAATAAAAATATACGCATATCTGTAAGAAAGTAAATAATAAGAAAACTGTTCAAAATGACACATCTTGACACTTTTCAATACGATGAAAGAATTTTTTTTTCTTCGTCATCTCTCTCTCTCTCTACAAAAATTCTCAGACATTGAAAAATAGATGTTCGAACATACTCAACTATGTACATAGTAGGAGAAGGGGGGGGGGGAGAAGAGTTAAAAAGGCATTGGCTAAGTGCTTCCTTCTATAGATACTTTTAAAATATATATAATACATATATTATGAAAAGGAGTTTACTTTCAAGTGTTTTGACATTATCAACTTGAAATAAATTATATTGAAAAAAAAAAGTGCTTAAGTGAAAGCTGTGATATGGAGGGGATGGGGGGGGGGGTGGAGAAATTAAATGAAAGGGGATTATTGTGCATATTAAGTATATGCATCGATTTTTAAAGGCAATATTATCAAAAGTACTTGAGAGAGTGAATTAAAGTGTGCTCTCAAGGCCCATTAATTATTATGGGCTAACCAACTAAAACTTCATTATAGCAAAGGCATGAAAATTCTTTATTTATTTGAACGAGAGCATGTCGAACGCTTCAACATTAAATCAGTCATACATGAAAAAAAAAAAAAAAAACTATTAAGAAAAAATGATCTCAATAAATTATTATTATTAACTTATTTAATTCTGATTCCAGGGATTATCAATTACATTTTATAATTAATTTATATATATTAGCAAAGTAGCAAATATATTCATTACGTCATTCAATTGATCTGTAGGGCATTTGTTTTTGTTTTTTTTTCATCACGAGTATGACGGGTATGTAACATATATATAATCACACTTACATATACATATTATAATGTTAGAACGGAATAGTGAAAGTACTTCAAATCAATTGGATATTAATAATCTTTCAATTCCTAACTGCATTTCTTCATAATGCATCTTTCTTTGTATAAATGGATCTGTTCTTTTTTCCCTTTAAAATTAAGATCCTGTAATCAAAGATAGATTTTTTTTTTCTAAATTGAGCTCTAATAAAAGACTCAATTTCTTTTCAAACACTATTGTCACATGCATCCTTTGATAAATCCATTTCTTTTTGTGTAACATTAGAGCAATAATTGTATTTTAAGTAATAACAAAGTTAAAAAAAGACTAAACAGTTTTTATTCTGGTTTTAAATTTTCCTAAATGACTTGATTCTAGATGTGATATAGTATTGTGCTCAAAACCACATCATCATCATCATCATTGAACAAGACCAAGGTTTTGAGAAGGCCACAAGACTAAGATCTTCCACATTCATCTCAGGAGCAAAACCAATCTGTAGAACCAAATATCATACTAAGTCAAATGCAAAAATTTGTTCATAGTCTTAACAACTGTTGAAACTTTAACCGTGTTCAGGGCTCAAAGAGTTTTTGAATGTATTTAAAACCATATGTACTTTAATACTTTTCCTTTAGAGACTAAAACATGTCATTTCCGAGATTCCCTGCCATTCATTAATCTTTTTGAGCAATCTTGGAACACTCATTAATATCAATTAGGCAAGTTTGAGTATAATTAATTGTTCCTCGTTGGACGGCAATAGTAACTCTGGATTTTTTTTACACTTTAGATCATTTGTACGAATTCAATTATATAATTAAACTACAGGTGAATTTGTGTATAAAATGTAAAGTTTTCATTTAGGTTTTTTCCAGTCCTCGAAATAGTCGGAATTTAATCTTTTTCCGGTATAGCTTTTATGTTCGATTTGGTTTTTATCTCCCCAATATTGTCAAAACGGTGTCACTGCATTGGATTGATCAGTGGTTTTAGAGTGGTATGCGTAAAACCAAGTCTCATCTCCTGTAATGATACATTTCAAGTGGCCCTGATAGTCAGACACCAATGTTTGTTTCACACGCATCAATGCGACGCTTGTTTTTTTCCAACAAATTGAGAGATTTTGGCACGCATTTGAGACACAAAACATCCTTCAAAAGGATTTGGGCTGAGCCAAATGATATTTCAACACCTTCAGCGAGGTCTTTAATTGTCAATCAACAATTTTCAAGCGCCAAATCTTTGATTTTTTATTGACGTGGCTCTCGTCAATAGACGTTGATGGTCGTTCATAGCGGCGTTCGTTTTCAACACGTTCTACGCCCGTTTTGAACTCACTTATAAACGTATTGTCCTGCCATAGTTTGATCACTAAAAGGCCTTTTGCATCGTTTTTAATGTGTCCGCACAAAATTGAATGCAAGCTCTTGTCTCAACAAAAATCATCCATTGTAATAATCGACAGCAAGTGTCATTTGTAGATAAATAAACCTTTTGACAACCAGACGCATGGCAATTGCTTTAAAACGTCTTAGCTAACTAGGAAAAAAAAAATTTACCTGACTTCTGAATACCCGGAAATTTTAAATGACAAATTCACTTTTGTTTTTTGATGAGAGTAATATAAGTGTATAAATGTTCTACTGGAGCATTACATGTCTGCTGATGAGAATTTAGAGACAACGTTTAAGCAATAAAATTGCTTATCTACATATTTCTTTTCTTTTTTTAGACGCATTTATTTCGTTTCGAATGAATATATGTAGTTATATTTTCAACACTTAATCTCGAGTCTTTGTATATGTACTTTAAAAAAAAAAAAATTATCTATTGTGCCCATATTACTGCCTACTGGATAATCCCACGTTGCATTTATAGTCCTTAATTGTACAATAAATGAGAGTACTTCCTCATCAAACGAAAAAGCTAAAAGGGACAGAGATATATGTACAATACTAAAAAAAAAAAAAAATATTAAAAAGGAATACAATTAAATAAAATATGGCTTTAGAAGTTTATCTCATAAATTATATTCTATTCTCATATTATATACATATGTATGTATATATATATATATATATACATAATCATAAAAAGTGGAAGACAATAATAGACTTATATTTTGTTTTTTGTTTTTAGAAAGTTAAGGCAAGACTTGAGAAAGAGTTTGAATACATTTATTATAAATAAGGAGAATGAGGAGAGGGAGAGATGAAAAAACTACTGCGTTTTTTCAAAACAAAGAATTTTTCTTCTTCTTTTTTGTAAGGTATTCAATGTAACAAATAAAATAAAGAATTTGGTTAAAACTAAACAAACACCCTCAAGCTTTTATTACTTTTCTTGAGGAAGGAAAGAAAGAAAGGTATTGTGTGTGGTTCTAAGGTACATATTTGTAACTCAGGTATGTACCATATATAGCATATTCAGAATGTACATAAAAGCCATTTGTAGCAAAGAGTCCATTCTATGTATGTTGTTGTCGTTAGAATCATTTCAAAAAGGAACTTGGCAAAAGTACTTAAATTGTAAAGAAATACTTCTTTGAACTTATATATATATATATATACAACATATAAGTTGATAATATAGTTTGAGGCTCGTTATCAAATCACAAAAGACTTGACTAAGAAATCCCTAATCATGAAAATCCATATAAAATCCAATCTCTCAACTTTTCTTTCTAAGAAGAAAGGGAAATGAGGAGTGAGTTTTTTATGACCCCTCCAAACCTCGACTTAGAGAAAGAAAAGGGAAATTCTACAAGAAGGAATTAAAAGCCCCTTTTGATTGTGATGTTTAGTGGGGAGGTAGTATGTTAAAGCACCTTTGGACCTAGGGAAAAAGTAGTCTTTTAATATCATATAAAGTAGAATTAGCTGATTTAAATTCGATAAGATTATGACTTATGTTAATTAGCAAAAAAGGAGAATGGATTGCAATTGATTTTATTCTATCTAAAAAAAGTTCATATTGAAAAAGACATAAAATGATTTCATAATTTGTAATTAGGCCAATATCGCCAACAATCTTCAATTGAACGATCATTTCCTATTAAATAATAGGGATATCTTTTTTTAATACGTCAACGTTCAGAACAGTAATGAATAAGTAGGTAGCTGATCAACAGCTAACCAAAGTATTCAGAACAAGTACTGATGTTTTTAGAATGCCTACTCATCTCACAACCGTGACCAAGACACGACGGTCATAGACCATTTATTTCCAAAGAAACAAACAATCTCAACGGTTCTCCTATTCAAAAGTAAGAAGTTATTGTAATCAGAAACGATTTTTATTTGTTAAAGGGAATATATTGTGGGAATTAATAGTTTTTTTATACTTCAAGTCACAGAACTTCTTAATTATATATATAAAAAAAGAGTTGAAGTTGCTTGTTAAGACAGTGGTTCTCAACTTTTTTCTAACTGCGGAACGGTCAACGCTTGATAATTTTATAGCGGACCGGGGGGTTGAAATATTAATAAATACAATAAACATAAACCCACTGTGACCTCAGTTGGAACTTTATTAGCACATTGCTCCAACGTTACAATGCTATTATAATATTAGAAAGGTAATACTTTATTAACACTTTGGCCAGCAATATAAAACATATTATAACATCAGAACTGTCCGTGAGGAGAATAAGATCATTTCAATATAAAAGACCGCTAGACTTAGACTGGGATTATAATAGAGGGGGACTTACTACTCTATATACAGTATTGATGGATCCACGGACCGGGGGATGGGGACCACTGTGTTGAGGTAAAAATTATCCATGCTAAAAAACACAATGTGCTGTACTGTAAACGGTCCTTAGAGTTGCAAATTCCCCTTCACACTAGAAAGACTATTGAACTAATTATAGAATATACATAGGTAATCAAAAAACAATACGATTTTAATTTTGAACGAATAAATAAATAGCAAAAAACAACTATAATTTAACAAATTGAATTATATCTTGTCAAAGTTC
This sequence comes from Lepeophtheirus nordmannii, assembly GCA_963680855.1. Taxonomy (NCBI): domain Eukaryota; kingdom Metazoa; phylum Arthropoda; class Copepoda; order Siphonostomatoida; family Caligidae; genus Lepeophtheirus; species Lepeophtheirus nordmannii. Next base: position 31,194,117 of record OY804524.1, on the reverse strand, counting down.
TTTTTCATATTTTTTGCACTAAGGTTTCTTGAAAACTTTGCTGCGACACACTTCTCAAGTTTGCTTCTTCTTTTTTTGTATCCTTAGTATGCCCTTTGTTGTTTATGCATAATCTGACTCGACATGATTTCCTTTTTGTTAGATAACTCTACATATGTATGTATACCACTTTCAATCTCGTTCGAGGAGACATTCTTCTTGAAAACTTGTTGCAAATCTGTAGAAGCTCTTTTTGAAATGTTATATATCTCGAGTGATATCCTCATACGATGTATGTAAACGTGTATTTATTCTCAAGAAATATAAATTATGTTAAAACACTTGATTCTAACTCTGCTTTAACTGAGAGACTCTGAGAGTGAATTTGGCTGACTTTACACTCTGGGATACTTCTGGGAGTGTTCTATTTAGAGTGTCAAATGTGCTTGTCATTTGATTGTACAATTGTCCTTAATTATACTTTTTCCTTTACCTATGAAAGGAGTCAAGAGGCAGAGGCCCACATATTCACCTTATGTTTTCTTTGAATGGCATCTTTTTTAAGATATGGAAGTGCATTCAATAGGTATTTTGTTTGGGTAACAATGGGTGCTAGCCCAAACTTTAATCCAAATTTTGATTTGCATGGGAAAAGTTGAACCTACACCTATTGTAATATCCGAACTAGGCTTGACACAAGCCAAGCAATTTACTATAAATACTATTATTCTAAATTTCAAACACGATTAGAAACTTTTTTGCCTTTATTTGCTGAGATCTTGTTGATGGAATATCAAATTTTAGGCATTTCATTATTCAAGTGAAACGATTTCTAAAAGGTTGCTATTACCAAATAATGTTGGCTCCCAAGTGTTTAATCTAAAGTTGACTTATCAATTCATCCTTTGCAAGAAGTTATTTAACTTTTTTCTTTGCTAAATAACTTTTTGCAAAGGATGAATTTCCTGAAATCATATTCACCAAGAGTTGTTTCATGGATATCACCCTCCATGCTTCCGTAATTCAGTACACACTTGAATTTGTTTGTAAAATAAAATCATATATTATCAATTTAAATGCACTCAAAGCAACTTATCAACAATGATAAGTGTCGATATCTAATGCAACGCTATGTTATAATGGATCAAAATATGTCTTTGCCCTTGATTTTGTATAGGTTTTTTTTTTGCCAGGAGCATTTAAAATGACTCATAAACACAACTTTCTTCTTCAATACAAAAATATCAATTTAATGTTTATGTTACCATAATTGTAAAATATTCTGGCTTCTCTGTCAGCAAAGCATTCGTATTGAGTCTAAATTAGTGATTGACTGCATACGTATGTATATAAATTTTAGAGGGATCATATCAATTTATTAAGAAGTCACAGAGAGCAGAATTTCCAATATTTTTAGCCGATATTCATTTGCAGTCAAATAAGAAATATTATTGACATCCAAAAAAAAAAAAAAAAAAAAACTAAATCATAAGAGTCTTTAACATTGAACTATATTCAAATGTTTTATATACATAAACGGATTTTGACATTCATTATAGTATAGTACATTTAAGTACTGTTCAATTTTCTTATTGAATATGAAAAGGTCATGTGATTTAAAACATTACTTATTCATATGGATGAAAACAAAATATGATTGAAAAAAGTTGATAAAAAATATATTTTAGAAACATGTTAGTAGTTGTTCTACCCATTTTATTTTGTAATAAAAAGAAACGTTCAAAGTCACAGAACCTATGTATTTATTTAAAAAAAGAATAGAGTTTTAAAAAACAAATTCTATCCAGTAAGTGTTTGTCTCATCACAATTGTCTATGTTGTCAAGGTGTACTGTATATTTGTTTGTTTTTAAAGCTGTCATCATTCTGTATGATAAATTATCTCATAGAACACGTGTTCAATTTAAAGTTATCAAGTAGCCAATGAGCCAACAAATGTTTAAATCACACGCTTTACAATAAAAAGGTGCACCCAAATACTATGTACAAAAGTGTATGGTGAATAAGAAATTCTTCTTCTTTCTCAATTTTCCTATAACGACGAACTCTCAAATGATTCAAATACAAGCTGCTTTAGGGTAGAGTTGCAGCAATGTAATAACAGCTTCTTCATTTGAAGAGTGGATATTATATCAGCTGACGTGACGTCATCATAGAAGCGGGGGCTTTACACCCCGTAGTTTGACTCTTTTCCACAACTCGTTTGCTAGGATACTCATAGTATGGCCAATTATTTGGCCATTTCTTAAGTTGATCTTTGGATGTGTCATGTGACATATGAATGATGGTATTTTGAGTTTGAAGACAGAATTTTCATCTGTGTTATGTATGTATGTACATAGTATAGTTAGGAATGTAAATCATATGCAATTCGGGCTTGTAATAAAAAAAGAAAGAGGAAATTAACCTGGCAACTCTAGCAATTTAATGAATGTCGAGGGGGGAAGCAGCTTGAGCTGTCATGACGTTTTACTGATCTACAAGCTGCTATTCTCCATTATATATACAACAATAAATAATAACATAGATGAGAGGCAGAAAATTAACTGAAATTAATGTCAGGAAATTATATATATATTTTTAACTAATAATAATTATACGAGGACTTGAGCCCTTTTTGTTTACATTTTATTTGCTTTATTAAACTTAATGTATGTATTCCTTCATGCAACATCTTTACTATCAGGTAGATATTGTTCTCTCCTCAGTAATAAAGGAAAAATGATAACAGCTTCGGAAAACAAAAAGACCTGTTTGAAGAGCCAACTCCACTTTTTTATCACACGCCCGAATTGCATATGATTTACATTCCTAAGTATAGTCAAGCTATGCTCCCATTGTATTTTGTCAGCTGTTTATTTTTTACTTCTCTTCCCCCGTACTATCGTTGTATTAATGTTCTGGCCTCCGTTGGATGTTTAAACTCTTTAATTGAATCTTGTTTAAACTGTGCTCTGAATAATTCAACTCTATAAATGAAAAATAGTCTCATTCATTGTGTAGGGAAGAATTTCCAAACTACCATCAAGAGAAGACGTGAAGAGACTGATTTATATATATATATATAATATTTTTGATGAGTGTGTCTCAATGTGTACTGTCCATTAATAGCAAATAGATGTTAGTATGAAACTTGAAGCATATTAAATAGAATCAATAGGTTCCCCCCCCTTCTCATTTTCCTTCTTTTTAAGTCCCTCTCTTTATAATGGGATATTTATAGAGTATTAACAATAATTGTAATCGATGATTACGTCATTGAATCCTACGTTTTCAATCTATTTCTCTCTTCCTTAGAGGGATTTCTGTACAGATGAACGTGTACATACGTAGATGTTATTCTAGTAGAAAAAGGATCAATATTTTTTTTTTAAAGAGATGGGATTATGTTCAAGAGGGAAGGACGAGGAAGGAAGAAGAAAACAGAGTCTTACATGAAAAAGTTAGTCATAATAACTATTCATATATATATATATATATATGTTATCACAAATGTCCTCCGGCCTCACTGCATAATTTATTCATATCTCTTATTAAATGACTTTCTACAAATGGCTCTCAATATATGATATAAAAAAATTATTTTCATATTTTTTTTTTTTTTAATTCTGTGTATCACGTACTTCTAATAATTTTAAAATTAATGGAGCTCCATTGGGATTCGGTAAGAGGGGATATTAAGAATTGTCTTTTATATTATTTTATAAAATCTATTAACCCTTTCAAAGCTGGAAGGGTTCAGAAAGTATTTTTAGTTATGGAAGTTATGTTTTTTTTTTTTGAGGTCAGAATGTCCAATCTAACCTAATTTGATTTTATAAAAAAATTGTAACACAACCCCTTTCCGTAAGAAATGAGTGGACACTGGTGTCTCTCTGAGTGTGAAATGGATTTTCTCATCCTTCAAAATAATCGGTTATTCAGCACTTTTGTCGTATTTATTATATCTTTAGGTACATTTATTCGTTATTCTTATATTTTACTTGACATAAAATTTGAAAAATCTTAAAAAAAATATATATATATATATCAAATGTTATGTACATTTTACAGGTGATATTTTATGAAGCAATTTCTGTTGATATATTAATATAAAACAAAACTTCCCTCATACCCAAAGGGACATTTGTGTCCCCAAGAACTTAGACTTGAATAACTTCCCATGTATTCGTTAGAACTAAAAGATATTTTAAACTTATAATTCTTTAAGTATATATTAACAAATATTTGATTAACAAATAAGTTTTTCCTTGAAAAACAAAAAAGTTATTTTGTTTTAAACATGATTAGAGATTTGAAATCAGCGTGCAAAAATGAATAACTTTTATTAGTCTTATACCCCTTAGGATTTTTGACCTCTGACCAGTGTTATTATTATGACTCATCAGGATATTTAAAATTTTCACATTCCTAATCATATGTATGTAAATGACAAGGAAGATACATATATATATATATTTCAATCCCTGTCTCAACAGCCTTTCTCACCCTGAATTGACAATTCTTATCATTATGATTTTTGATGTGATTCAAAATATATATATATATATATAAACATTTTTAGAATTGACTTCAAACATTGTAATTATGTACATGAGTTAATTTATATGTTCCTAAAAAAAAACGATTAATCTTTTGTGTCCTTTAAGAAAATATTTATATGTATACACACACACACTAATGATGAAAGCAATTAAATGATAAAATCTTAATAGAATCAAAGCTCATGCATAGTGAATGAAGGAAAATTAAATGGGTAGAGAATGATTTATTGATTTTTCTATTATCATTATTTTTTGCTTTTTTGTTGTTCCATATTTTGATTACTTAATTTATTTCCGTCTTTTTTGTATTGTTTTTTTTTAATACTCTCTCTCTCTCTCTGTTTTTGAGGTAATGTTACCACCCACACACACTAAAGTTGATTATTTCTCGAGTAGAATATCAATTACCACTGTTTTTTGTTGTATAATATCCTCATTATTGCATTTACATATTTGCAGAGTATTTCTTTTATGTATGAGCCACATTAGAGTGGGCGACCACAACATTAACGAGCATACTGTCAAACTTGACGGTTTTTCCTTTTTTCCCTTTATTCATAATCATATTTGACAACACGTCAAATTGTACGTGACGATTTGTGTGATAACTCAATTTTTGAAGAGTAAGGATCAGCAATCACGGCTAATTCAAAGCTTGTATGTTGAATTATATATATTGCTAAACCATTGTAGGGCACTGCTATATTAAAACGTCTGGCCATAAAGAGCAAAATGTCTCTCTTAGTTCAAGGTCCTTATATATTGGTCTTCTTGAAAGAGTGATTAAAGTAGGTAAGCAACATACAAATCAAAGAGATTAATCTTTATCCAAATTGAAAGTTAGTTGAACATAAGTTCAATGAACTAGATATCCAATTACCCTCTAGTATAGGGTAGAACTGCTTTTACCCATATTTAATTGTAGGTATTTTGTGACTCATGAATCATTTAGATAAAGCAATAATTGTTTGCCAAATTTCCCCAATAATAATAATATTTATCTTTTCTTTTTTATTAAGGGAATTAAAGACCAAATAAACCACATCATTCTTCATTCAAGGCTTTGTCTAATTCTTTTATGTCGATGACCTTTCTATTTCAAATAGTCATTTACACAGTAAGAGTTATAAGTAACAACGCTATTAGAGAAGTTTCTTATAAGGCAATATTGATAAGGAGTAACCCACTTAAAAGTAAATTATGTATCATTTGATAACAATGTATCTAGCTACAAGATGCTGAATGGTTAACCCATAATGTGTATCAATCGAAGAAATTGAAATTGGCCAACTGTTTTTTGGAGGAAAAAATAAAAGTACTACCAACATAGTCCAAATATCATACGGCCACTCAATGACCCAAAAGTTCGCAAACTAAGATATTCAGTTATTTCTTCACGGTGTATTATTTGGTGGATGTATTTTATGTATGTAAATTTGTGCCATAGAACATTTCGAGTGGCTAAAAGTTCGATTACTGGGAGTAATAAATCAATTAATTTGTTGAAGTCCCTGAAAACAGCCAAAAAAGAAAAAAAAGGAATTAATTTTTACTAATATAGAAAATTTACGGTTTTACTCTTGACAAGTGAAGGTAATGGATTTGTAAGACAGAAAACAATTCATCTACCAGATGAAAATGTCTTTTTAATTCTTCTCCTATTCTGCGTCAGGTGAAAAGTTGACTCGTTGTCAAGGGAAATATTATAGCAACTAGATCAAAATTTCTTTTTACAATATATAAAAATATCAATTTTTTTCTTGATCTTGTCATGGTTTCAATTCATGAGAATGTTTTAATAATGTCTTTGGTTCACATGTAGTAAGCAGATAGAGATTCATAAAACACACAAAGTATACACAGCCCCAAAATGTATATTAGATTACTGTACTTAAATACACCAACAGTTAACTAAGGAACGCCTTAATAGGTAGGAATGTAAATAATATGCAAATGGGGTGTGTAAAGTATAAAAAGAAAGAGAAAATCATCAACCTGGTTGTAACTCAATTGACAATTTGATGAATGTTGAGAGGGAAGAAGCAGCTTGAGCTGTCATGACGTTTTACTGAGCTAATAGCTGCTATTCTTCTTTATATATACAAATGAAGACATCAATAATAAATAAGCAGAAAATTAACTGAAATCAATGTGAGGAAATTATATATTTTTAACTAATAATCATTATACGAGGACTTGAGGCCTTTTTGTTTACATTTTATTTGCTTTATTAACCTTAATGCATGCATGACTTCCTTCATGTGAGATCTTTACTATCAGGTAGATGTTCTCCCCTCAGATATTAAGGAAAAATGATAACAGCTTCGGAAAACAAAAAGTACACTTGTTACAAGTGCCAACTCCACAAAATACCGCACGCGGCATTTTGCATATTATTTACATTCCTACTAATTACTGGCTTGAGCAAACTAACAAAAAAATTCAACACACTAAGAAATTGTAACTCCAAGAGTGGAGTTCATTGTATCGCCTTGGAATTGATTTTAACGAGTAAGTAACATTTTTTGATTGCAACAAAAGATATGTTAAACGCTCTTTATAGGACTCTGAATAGGACAATATCTGCATTAAACCAATAAATGTCAGGGATTCTGAATTCTTTCTGTGTGTATGTTTTTGTTGTTTTTGGAAATTCTTTCTATTCAACTTACATTTATGTACATATATATATATATATATATATATATATTACGTATAATAAAACTATTCACATCTGTTTTTTCTTCAAAAAAGAAAGAAAGAACGAAAGAAAAGAAAAGGAAAGAAACATCCGCATTATTATCAATAATGTAGCCCCTTTTTATACAATTTAGGAAGAGGCAGACTCCTTCAATCCCCCCTACTCAGGCGTGCTTTTACCTACAGAGTGCTAAGCGAATCGACGGATGAATCGAAACATTTCAAAAGGATTTTTTCACCCTGCTGGATCCCTTTCCGTAGCTTTCACTCACTCACTCACATATATACATACATTAATTCCCCTCAAAATGTCTCCATAAATCTCCCTTTCTACTGTATTCGTCTGCTTCAAGAAATCCTGTTTCATGAAGAAGAAGAAAAAAATAGAAGGAAAGTGAAGGCGGAAAAATTATGCGTCAAATCATAGATGGAGCCCTTCTCGACCTCATAGTCACTTAAAGAAAAAAAAACCCTGCTACATAGTTTTTTTACTCAATGACTCTAAAATGAGCATAAAACACAAATGGATTATGGAGCAAGGAAAGGGTTATACGTGCTCTACTCCCAGGGAATTCAACTCTATGAACTAATTAAAAAGCTAGGAAATGACTCGGGTCTTTCCTCTAATATTTCATACTATTTTGCTTAGTTAAAATGTACATATTTTGAGAGTAAAGTTTGTAGACTGATTTGACCTGATTAAAAAGTTTCTGTGATCGATTATCAATTTCTGGAAGAGTTGGTGAGTCGGATACAGATTCCGTAGTCAACTCAAAAATAATTCATTCGTCCTTTAAGACAACTTAAGCTCAGATTGTGCAGGTTTAAAAGATGAGGAATGTAGACTTTATGAATGAAGGCCAATGGACCTAAAAGGAAGACCTTTACAAAATATATATTATTTAATAATGTCTAGATGCTTTGGACTTGTTTTTAAGTATTGGATTGTAGATGTCCTAGGTAGCATCATAACCTTAGTAAGTTTCTTTATTTTGATCCAGAAAATCCAATAATCTAATAATGCACTATTTAAAAAACAGAAAGAAAGAAATTTATGAGTGACTGATCAAATTTACTTTTCTTTAATAAAGTTACTATTTAAACAGTTATTATTATTGTTCTTCAATAGCCTAGTATTTGTTTAAGCCTATATTGCTGCACCCTGAAACTATTTGAATTGTTTCTTTGCAATCTCTCTTCCCTAACAAAAAAAAAGAAGAAGGGAACAAACCCATTATCACTTGGAAGAAGCCCAATTATTTCCAACTTTGGAATTATTCTTCATTTTTCTAAAAAGTAGATAACAATTCAAATTCTAACAAGAGCTAATTTGGAGTTCAATCAATCAACGTTACGCGAGCACAACTAATCAGAGGAACATAAGTAGCTTATAAAAAAATACAGCGCAAATTGTCATGTAAGTAGTATAACGTCGTGAAAATAATTCTTCTAAAATTACTATTAGACAACTTAAACGATTAAAAAAGAGACATTTATCGAACAAAATATGAAAAAATAAATGAAAAAAAAAACGATTTTTTAATATCTTTTTAACATCTTGGTCTGATGATCACTGATCTATAGTTATCAAGTGAATTATGAAATAAGGACTTATATATATATATATATAAACTTTTATCCCTACCTGAAAGAAAACGTCACTTCTTTTAGCCAATGTTATTTAAGGCAGGTCACTACTCGAAGTATGGCGTTTTTGAGTCAAATTTTGAAAGTTATGTTTTGTATACAAAAAGTTAGATAATTTCTTGCTTCTTATGATTCAGACCTTTTTATATCGAAAAATGGGATAAAAAGGGGTTATTTGGGGCATTATAATGTTGCAGGTAGTATGTAACTGCACCGGTTTGACAAATCAGTTACTGTAATCAGGCCTAGCCTTCCACGCCATTTTGAATCCGATGTTGCTTCCCCGCATATCAATCTGAAGCACAAAGATTGAGCTACTCTAAGATGTAGCTCTCCTTTGTATATCATATTGTTTTAAAAAAGAGATTTGCCTATGGAGAGCTGCACATCCAGAAAAGTGCATCAAGAACTTTCATGGTAGTGCCAATGCTATGGAAGCTGAAGCTGCAAAAAGATTGTGCCAAAGATCAATTCCAAAACACAAGCTACGGCTACACCACTGTTCTTTCAGATGGTGATAGAAAATCTTATGATACACTGGTAGAGGGAAAAGTTTATGGTGAAGTAAAGATTGAAAAGGAAGAATGCGTCAACCACGTTTCGAAGAGAATGGGGCAAGGCTTTGAGAAATCTGGTAGATGAGTGCAAAAGCCAGAAACAGTCAATCTCTGGAAAAGGCAAGCTCACAGCAATAAAGATGACAAAAATCCAGAATTATTATGGCCGTGCAATCAAAGATCATGTTTGATAAGGTTATTTCTCTTTTATACTCCCAAGAAATCATTATATCTTGGATTATTTAGAACCGTTGAAAAAATTCATTTGTTCAAACTTTACAACCTTTTTTCTCAGAACATAAATTATCGAAAAGTTTCTTTAGAACAGAATGCCCCCATTTTCTTATAATTCATGTTATACAGCAAAGCTATACATCATTTTATTGTATTTTTATTGGAGAATGAGACTAGGCCATTTATTTTCTCATATGATGTACTATAGAGATGACTGTCATCAATTTACAAATGTGACCAGTGACGAAAATTGGATTTCTTCAGGTTTAGGTAAATAGAATGAGTTGTTTGTAAGATATGAGAAAATAAACTAGATATTCTCAGTCAGTAGGCTATGTTGAACAATTTGATATCAAATTTACTTGACTTTGTCACTCTAATAAAAAATGGGGCATTCTGTTCAGGAAACAGCTATTTGGCTTATTGTAATTGGTTGCCATGGATACCTAATAGCCTAATTAAATTTTTGTTGGTAAATTTGAATTCAGCAAATGTAACTTGATATATATTGAAGTTTTGGATCATATCCCTCATTTAGTTCAGAAGAAAAAAATTCGAGTAGTGACTTGCCTTAACTAGGTATATGATGAATTTTTTTTCCAAAGTACTACCATTTTAATTTGTTAGGGGAGACCAGATACGGTTGAAGCACAAAACTTGATTGCTTCTTTTTCTATTACTACTAAAAGGTCGTTTAGATTAGATATACCAGAGTTTTAATTAACCAAGGTATAAGCAATAAGTACTTTTCTCTCAAATAGCTTATGAGTGTATATACTGCAAAATGTCCCTGTTTTCCAGGATGGTTGAAAATTGTCTTATATTTAAATTATGTCAAAATGAATATGAGAATATTCTAAGACAATAAAGTCGAGTTATATTATTACCTCAGATGAATTAGAATTATAGGACGGTGCTAAAGAGTTATTTAAATACAACTATCATCTAACAGATCTAATCTTTGGAGGTAAGAATCTCATTTTTTAAACGTAGCTAGTTAATGTTGCTCTCAGACCAATTTCCTCCTTGCATTCTGCATAACTTTTGGTTTTTATTTACAATGTGTCTACATGTTATTTATGCGCAATACCCTAAATTATTTTATTTCATTGTAAAAAGTTTGGCTTACTTTTTTTAAATGTATTTTTCGTTTGAACCGTAATCAATCCCCTTATACGTACATATTCCTTTTAAAAAACGATTTTAATAAACGCTTAATGTTTGACATGATGTAAAATATCACTTTAAATGAGAATTTATTAAATTTAGACAAGAATTTCAATATATGGTTCATGGAAAAATTAATAAATCTACGTGATATTTCAACATAAGAATATGGACCTAGCATGGGAGAAAGTCCCTCTATCCAAAGTCCAAATAACTAGAGGTAACTTTGGTATAAAGTTTCAAGCCTTTACTCACAAGTTACAGCCTAGCACATGTTTTTAAATACTTTTATATGTATAGTCCATTGTGAGTTTTCTGGCTTTTTTGGTTTTGTTTTTTTTTTTAACTCAAGGCAAGTTGGTGGCCTATTATTGATATTTTTATATTTTAAAAATATAAAATTTAAATATCCGGAATCGTAGTTTTGTACAACTTAATTAAATTGCACTTGTCACTAGTTGAGAATACTCATGTCTAAGAAAAACTGAACGACTCTTTTCCTTCCTTGCCTGCCTTCTTTGATCTGAAATATAGCCCACACTCAAGTAAGCGTGGGTATGGGCTACTTAAGTACAGAAAAAAAGTAGGCCTATAAACGAGAAGGAATCCTTCTATGGACCATATATTAATCATTTTTTGTCATACAAATATGGTTATGTAAAAAAAAAAAGAAAAAAAAAGGTGTTTTTCTTATATTATTTGGAGAAAATTTGTTTAAAAATGATATCAAGTCAAGGCTAGCTGAAACTTTCATAGCATGGACCCCAAGTCCTCACCTCATGTAATGAGACACTATCAAGTCAAAGAAAAATTGAAGGGAAACGATGACCATCAACCATTCCTATTATCAAATGTTTCAACTCTCTCTCTCTCTCCTAGATAAAACCATAAATTCGTCGAATACCATTTATTGACTCCTTATAAACAATCCATTGTGTTATTATTATGTAATTGTCAACCAACTAACCCTATGTAATTTCATTAATGCTGTAATTAATGTTACATAAATAACTTCTTCTTTTTTTTCTCCTCTTTCTAACAAATTTACAAATTGAATTTACGAATTAAATGTTTTTGTCGGTCTGTTTCATTCATTCAAAAAAGTATGAGGCTATGTTGTTATATTTAATTAAATTTAAATGGAAAAATGATGCTTTACTATTTTGAAGTAGGACATACGTGTGTTGTTTTTCTTGTTGTTATTGTTATTATTTTAAAGATATACATTTATATTTATGTGTGTACATTGAATGTATATGGTTATAAGAACATATGTAATTGCTATCAATTAATTTAAAGGAACTTTCAACAGGATTCTTCATTATGCTACAGACTGCATATGAAAGCAAGACTGTTTTCAAATATTGAAAAGGAGTAAATCCACTTTTATGTAATTTTTTTACTTCATAAATATAACGGTCAAATATTTTGGAGTCATTTACAGACCCTTCGCGGCCGGTATCTGCTAAAATGTCACTTTAAATCATCAAGAAATAACCAAGGATTGTTGTTATCTATCCAATAGAGGAATCAGATAAACTTGTCGACTGCACATGGAGCCGATATGGTCCCTGAAAGAACGTCCATCTTTTTCATAGCCCCAATATTACTTTGGCTAAAACCTAGAACTGTTAAAAATCAACTTAATTCGCTATCATGTCCACCATGAACCATAGTAATAGTAACAACATTGTCATAAATACCAGATGTTTTTTATTCTTGTTTGTGGCCGGTATTTTTTTCCCTTAATACAGTTGCAATTATTGAAGTCATTATTCAATTAATCAAAATAACCTATTAATACAAACGAAAGAGAATGTCTTCAAGAGTATAAGCGCAGTTCACCCTCATTTTTGAAACATTATTTCAGATGAACTTGGTTTCTTGATGACTTGACACATATGTATATTGAACTATTAAAGTATAGAAGAGAGATATAGTGTATAGCCACTTTTTTCATATCTGTTAAAAAAGTGGCTATACGCTATATGTAGTATATAGATTTCCCATGCTAGAGGAAAGAGCGACAACCCGACGAACTTTTTAGGATAAATAAAAATTCTCCCTTCAGCTGATTTTCATCAAAATAATTTTTGCTATTTTATGCAGAAAATTTCTTTATATATGCAATCTTAATCTGGTCGGTGTTCATGTGGAAAACCCTGCCTTATAAATTTGCTCTAATCTGTCGAAAGTATTCATTAGGAAAAAAAGTCGATGAATTTATCCATCGATGAATTGATGGCAACTAATTTACTGGACACCATTAAGAACTACCCAGGAGCAACTCCTAGTCAAAGGAGTTTACCTGTTGTTGTTGTTGTTTTATTAAGCTTTGGGGTTAAGGAAGAAGCAAAGCAGAGTAGTCATTGACGATATTAGAGGAAGAAAGAGTTATTACCGAAGATCCACTCCATTATAAGTTTGATCAGATAGCATCAGCGTATCGGTTCACCATCAGAATCCGCATCACAAAACTAACAATGTTATCATTGTTGTTTTCCCAAGGTGACATAAATGTAGAGGCCAACAAGCATATGTTTAAATATTTGACACAGCTCTAATAGATTCCTAAGCATAAATGCATGAATATATGCATTGAAGAAAAAGTACGGAGCTTCAATAATGTAATTATGCATCCGCACTGTAACTGCTTGTTTTTTAAAGTATGTCAGCATACATATATGGGAATATGCCTATACTTTGTATCACCTGTCTGTTGTTTTTTAAATATCATATTAATTGAGTAATACAATTCAATAATAATTATTGATATGAACACTACCTGAAAAGGTTTGGTGATTTTTTGTCTTAGACAAATTCTTTCCTTAGTTTTTTATAGACTGATTATTTTTTTTATAGAAATTTAAGTCGTTTATTGAAGTCTTATTTAATTATATATGCAGTCAAACCTGGTCGTCTAACGGTCACCTGCTTATAGCGTGTACCTGCACTAAGGGACCATATTCAACTCCCATGCAGGAAATGTATAAGTATCCATAAATACACTGACTTAAGTGTGCCCCTGCAATCCCCGGGCAGCTGTTCCCCAAAATAATGCATACCAATGTTTAAGTGACCTGCTTCAACGGTCACTTTTTTTGCGTTTACTGATTGTTCAAATCAAAAGTTCAGAAGCTGTGTGACTGAAATAGAAGAATTAATTAATGATTACAGATACTAATAAGTTCTATTAAGACACTGTAGATATATGTACCCATATGTAGTAAGTAAAATATGCTTGGATGTACATAAATGGATGTTTTTTCCTCAGATTTATTTCTCCCTCTTTTTCTCTATCTGAGAATGAATATGACAATTCTAGCAAAATTTAAATTTAACCAGTTTGTAATCGATAGAAGAAATATTAGCATGCTAAATTAGAAAAATAGAGAATCCATATATTTTGTTATCCATTTTGTTATATAAATGTACATTGATACATTTTATAATTATAGTTCCAATTTTCCTTGCTTAGGCTCTTAATACAGATTTGACTGTATTTAAATTTTTATATTTTTGAGTCATCTCTACCTTTTTCCTCCATTCCATTTTTATTAATATACAAATTTAGTCTTTTGTATGGATTATCATATATTTAGAAGACAAATTTGTCCAATAACTCGATATTTACTATATAGGTACAAAAGAGGTTGAGCCCCCCTCCTTTTAGGAGCAATATCGGCGTTCAATTTGATTTTTCTCATCATTAATTACTATTTACGTAACTATATTTTTCATTCCTTGTCAGGAAAGTTACACCAACACAAACATGGGCTAATCCACAGGATTATTTGATAGATATCTATTCTCCCTAATTGCCAAGTAGAGGTGCTCCCTTCAGTACAAACATCAACTCCAGAGTCTTTTCCTTGGCAATATTATCTTCTTCTAGAGATAGATAAGGAAGGATATACTTAGTGTGTAAAATAGAAAATCCTTGCCCCTCAGAGGCTACAGAGTTAAAATGAGAAAAATAAGTCGAGCATAACGTGGTTTTTACTTATTAAAGATGACTTCATTACTACCACGAATGGATCCATTTTAAATGACGTATAGTTCTTATATTTTCTTTCCTTATGAAAAATTGTTTATGCAAGCCTCAACTAGGAAGAGTTCAGAGTGTATCATATTTTATTTACTCTCTACAAAGGTTTATAAATATTGAAGTTTTGTACATATGTACATCAAAAAAAATTGACGAAATATCTTGAATAAAATTCGGGAATTTTCTTTTCTTTTTGAAGCTATACCTCAAAATTTACTTACTGACATGGGGTAAAAATATTAAGGGAGTCAAAAAATCTGGATTTAATCATCAAAATTCATTTGATTCCCTCTTCCAATTTCAACGCTTTGTTCCAATTTTCAAAACAGTTACAATAATTTTTGTATTAAGTCTATAATAATAATTAAAGAACAATATTGACTGAGTTTGGATATGCTATTAAAATTAAAAATCAGATAATGGGTTTTTTTTTTGAGTAATGAGTTATTAACCTCGGTAAATAAACTAAGAATCCTCAAAATTTATAAGGAATAGAGTCACGAACATTCATTTGAACTCTCTGATTTACACAACATTTTCCTAAATTGCAGATTTGAGACATTTTAATAGAGGAAAAATTCGATTTTAGCTGTTGTACAAAAGGGATTCTCAAGCACACATGAATATTTTGACGTGTAATTACGCAACGATCTAAAGTGACACGAGTGGTCTCAACTTAAAAATAAAAACATTTATCTCATTCGGAATCCCCCCCCCCAAAAAATAAAAAAAATTAAATTCAAAATACCCGGTATTTTTTGCTCATAGTATGCGTACACATGTACGCATACTAAAGAGACTAGAACAAGTTTGGGCATTAAGTTTAATGTCCCCAAGGCTCTTAAAAGAATACAAAATTACATTATTAAAATTTGAATGGGAAACCTAATCCGGGTCTGAAAATCAAACTATGTACGTCACTGGTAATCATGGTGATAACATCCTTTCAGTTTCTCATATTTAAAGATGACAGCAGCCCCTTTTGGACCTACAACCAACAAAAACAATGCAGAAACGTTTGCAGGATTTTTGTTTTTATAGGAGAGAGGCGAGTTTAAAGGAATTTATTGTTACTCAACAATACATATTCATATACTTCTTAATAGGAAATAATTTGGGATTCTTTGTGAGGAAGACTTTTGCCCCTCAGCTCCCATCTAGAATAAAAGTAGTCATGTCATTGACTATTAATTTATAAAAAAAAAAAAACACGTGCAGTGTTGCCTTTTAAAATTAAGACTAGATTCAATGGAACAATTTAGTTGATATACCCTTTCAAAATAATAATAATATTTGGCAAATATTACATCAAAATATACAGTTTTAGAAACATAGTATCTTTCCCCAAAGTCTCGAATATATATGTCATTATTTGATAATTGCTTTTTTAATATAAAGGTACTATATATAGAAAGAGTGACAATCACATAAAAGAACCAATGAATATCAAAATCCGCCTACTTTTGGAACTTTTTAATCATCCCATGGTTATATAAGAATTTATGGGACCAGGGGTTTAAGATTTGAAAAAGCAGAAATTACCATATCTATGTACATATGTTTGTAAAAAAAGTCACTTTTCATATTTTTTTTTTGTTCAAGAGATCTTGAACTCTAAAATCTTAAAAACTATTTTAAAAAGTAATAACTTACCAATAAAGTCCAAGCCTCAAATGAAACACTCTGAGTATCCCCTTTTTTCCCCCAGTCACTCATTCAATATTAATGTGAATCCACGTCGAGCTTTTTTGTCACCTCGCAACCTCGACTGATACTCTTCTGTATTTTCCTTGTTGTCAGCTTGTTAATATTTGGCAGAATTTATTATAATTTAGATATACTATTCATTGATGAATTTTATCAATATATAAATCAATCGTTACTACTACTTGTAATATATTCAAAATTCAAAAAAAGAGCGCGCAATCCTTGATTTAATATATTTTTTATATGTTATCAAAATCATAAATAATTATAATAACAATACTCTTTTTGAGCTCATAACACGTAGAGTCAGCTGTTTTAAATCAAAAGAGTCAAATGATGAAAATCAGCTGAAGGGAGAAGAATACAGTGTAGCTTTTTGTTGTTATTCCCAAAAACCTCGTCGTGATCATTTCCCAATTTTTAATATAGTTATTTCCACTTATACATATTGTTAATTTAATAACTTTTTTGTATCATTTGTAGGTAAGAGTTTCGATAGGAGTCAATCGTCAAATAGAAAGCCTTTGAGGTTTTTTTTTTTTTTTAATTTTATTTTGGTATGATGTGACATCCCTACTCAAAGTGGTTTGTACTTACTTACATATAAATATATTACGTAGAGCTATACATCAAAAGATTAATTTATTCATGACATTTGATTTTAATTGGTATTTGGTCCCTGGAGACTCTAAGGGAAATGAGAAACACTGAGGGAACTAGATATGTATGTATATTATTCATATTTGACACTTTTTTTATAAATATAAATGGGGAAATGTTTATTTTTTTTTGTTTTTTTTATTTAGTCTACTTTTTATTAGGTGTCATCATTACATTTGGAGTTTTAGTATAACTATGCCACATTAAAGTTGTAACACAAACTTGGAAGGGAATGAGTAGTGAATACATATATTTGTGTATGTAGTTAGCATCACATAGATACATAAAAGAAGCTAATTTAAAGGATGAATGCTTGTACAATTTTACAACTTCACATTGTTCCAATTTAATAATTACTCTGGTCATGAAATTTGAAATGTCAAAAATCCTAAGGGGTTTAAGACTAATAAAAGTTATTCTTATTTTTGCAATCTGATTTCAAATCTTTGTAATTTTTTTTGACAGGGAAGTATGACGGTTTCCGAGAAATTGGATTCTAGTTTTTGAGCTAATTTGGCCCATTTTCCAACTTCAATTTAAACCTAAAAAGAACCTCATTTTGCACATTAAAAAATGTTGATTCGCTAGGTTTTTTAATGCAGATTCCATTTCCAGTCTTCGTTTTGACCTAAAGGGACTTTTGGGGACATAAGCGGTTGGAATAGGCCCAAAATTTGGCATACATCAAATGGATTAATAAGGAATACATTACAGAGCTGAGACTCACAGTTTTCAAATGAGATGTCGATAAGTGCTCGATAAGAATCCTTAACTAAGAAGAAATCGTCAATTTAAATGTGTAAATTTTTATCCGCAATTTCGAGCAAAAATTATCTAGAAATCAAAGACACACGGAGGAGCAAATAAAACAACTGCAATAGACTGACGTAGTGGCGTGCAGAAGGATTTCAGCTGATTACGTAATCCTTCTCCATGCATTTACTTTATTAAATCTACCATGAGTGTACCGCAGAAGTCAGCGTGCAAAACTTATACCCCTTAGGATTTTTGACATTTCCAATTTGTTGACCTATGCATTCAAGAGCTGAGACCCACAACTTTCAAATGAGATATCAAGCATACGATAAGATTCCTTAACTAGCGAAATTTTGCTCGAAATTTAATTTGACGATTTCATGTGACATTCAAGGGGGTTATTTAAGTACAAAGGATTATTGTGTTATTATTAATATTTTCTATACTTTACTGCGCATTTTATCTTTGATAGGTATTTTACATACAGCGTATATATATATATATATATCATTCAAAAGAGAATGCCAAGTCGTAGAACTGGCACACGTCTTGTGTCTACAATAGTCTGAATTCATCATAGAATTTGGTGTTTAAGTAAAGATTGTTCACACTAACGTTGCAGACACAGACTGCGACGCCATTTTGTATATATTACGTATTTAGGTTGTTATTCAACAAAATACAAAAATATTTGGGAAACTTCATCATAAGGGTTAAAAAAAAATCGTCAAAATATGGCCGATTATTTTACTAATTATTATGAAGCTGCATAGTATAATAAATTTGCTAAAATGGCGGAGCTGAGTCCTTGTTTATATCAGGGTTACTTTTTTTGTATGTATAATATAGAACGCTTCCTTATGACGTCATAATTCTGGAATTTGCCCATCTTGGAGGAAGAAATATTCCCAGATCAGCAATTTTCAGCAAGGTTTAGTCGATTTTTACTGTGTTGAATGCACCAAATATATCATCTAGTTGATAACCAGAAAAATCAGCTGAATCAAGAAATAAATATTTAGCCATTTTTGACGGATTTTTAGTCATTTGATCATAGATTACTCTACACATATAATTTTGTATAGTCTTATTATGACTAAATAAACAATTGTGGTATTATTACAAGTTTTGTAAAACTTGAACTTTCTGATTTAATTTTGTTAAATGATACATTTGAGTAATAAATTTTTTTTCAAAGACTTGTAAAAAGTCAAAAGATTCATTGATTATATAGAAATATAAAAAAATACATTTGACGGTCGTTGTTTTTATGGGCTAAATCATATTTTCACAATGTTTAGACGCCAATGGGCTTCTAAAACTCAAAAACAATTATAAACGGATATGTTTAAATGCATTTAAAACTACTTCTTTAAGCTGTTAAGATTAGTTGTTTTTTAAGTTAGCTATAGCCCATTTTAGCTATGGCTATCTGGCAACACTGAAAAAAGAGGTAATCGATATTAAATTTTACTAGAATTCTTGTTGTTAGATGTAATAAAGTTTGATTCTTTTTTTTTTTTTTTTCATTTTAAAAGTCATTTGATGACGTTTTCTCAAGATTTGTAGGGGGAAATTTGCTCATTTTGTATAATAACTAATTGAACGTAACCTCAAATATACCTCCATCATGACATTGTCTTCGCTTTATAGTACAATTTATGACTCCAAGGGTGTCATACTCTTACACCTATATAAACATATAACAAGCAACAATTCATTTTCACTCAAAATAAAGAACTGAAAGAACTTCACTTATGGAGCATTTTCAAGTGGGTTCAAGGGATATTTTACATTCCTCTTCAAAGTGATGAAAGAAAATTAAATTATCGAATAGAATAGAATCTATTCAATATCGTATATTCTATCAATTGAAGGTCAATTCCATGTTTGAAAAAAAAAAATGGGCGTTCCACAAAAAGTGAATTCAATTCATTTTCTTATTTTTTATAATTTAACCCGATTGAAAGTGTTGTTTTTACTCTCGTCTCTGTTGTAAACCCATTAAAATAGTCAGTAAAAACTTTAGTGTAAAATATGTATAATAATATATCCTTTCATATTCCACTTCCGAATCAAGCCTTTTAGTAATTCGATACTTTAATAAACAAAAGAAAGAAGGAAAAAAAACTAAAAATTAACATACATACATACTTCTGCCTCACTGAATGAGAGAATGAAGGAAGATATAAAAGGAATTAATAGTCATAGAGCAATAAAACGCTATATATAAATAAGTGTACATGTTTTGTACAAGTTGCAACTTGTACAAGTTATTTTTATTCACTGCATTAACTTAAGTTAGAGAGTATATTTTTATTGTGGACCCTTTGATTCATTTTATGGATTATATCATGGAATATTTAAGACTTAGTTATATTCGTAGGGACCAAAGGTCTTATAGGTCGAAGGCTCCCCCCCCCTCCCCTCACTTCAAAATGTATTCCAATGGCTCACGTAATTGCTATTTATGAAGATAAGTTAAAGGCTACTCCATTCATTGTAATTTCAATCATTGCATTGTATACTAATTTCAAGCTCCAACAGTCAATTCCTCATTTCAAATACAGGGGAACCTCAACATACGAGCTATATATATATATATATATACAAGTCATCATTTTGATATTGTCTTGTCTCCAATTTGGAATTTGATTTGAATCTGTGGCAAGAGTTCGGACAGAATTTTCGGCCTTATCCATTCCCGATATGTGGGCGAGACGTTTGATATCCGTGAGGTACTGTTCTACGGTTTCATCCGACCTCCACTTCCTCCCGCAGAACTCCTCATACGCCGTCCATTTAGAGACTGCGAATGCCGCCGTTAGGGCCTCCTAAATTTTTTCCTCCTCCGCCTTCTCACCAGGTTCCAGTCGTTTAAAAACCTCAAACGCCTCTCCGTCCAAAAAGAATGGCATCACCTTCGACATGTCCTCCATACCGAAGAGGTCCTTTGCAAGGTCCACCTGCTCAAGCCAGGCACTCACGTTCCTTCCTTTCATCCCATCGAACCGAGGAAGAACGTCGGCGATCTTCATGGCCGTGATAGCTTGTTCCTTCCCTTTAGGCATAATTAATTAAACACTACTCTATTCACTTCAACGTTTATTCTTTCACTAACTCCGCAATAAAATTAACAACGATAACAGCTGCGTGACGTCACTCGTGATGCTCCGATCCTTGACCACTGTCCGAACTCTTGCCACAGAAACTTATAAGCTGAGAATGAGTCTGAATGCGAATCACGCCATGGATTGAGTCTAATTGAATTACGAGTTTGATTATGGAGGGGATTTAAGAGGGTTGTCAAGGGTCAATACTTTAACTTGCACTACAGGTAGCATCTCACAAAACTCTGCTTGTAGGCATTAATAGTAAAGTTACAACACAACAATATCAAATTATGATTTAATTCCTAATAGTTACCTTTATAGAATGAGTTTCATTTTAAATTCATTTTATATTTTTAAACACATAACACTAAAAAAAAAACCAAAATGCAGGTCACACAATTTTTGCATTTTTTTGGAAATGACTTGGAATGTGGAATGTCAGGTATGTCAATTAAGTAAAGTTTTTGACCACAGACTACAAATCTGTTTTTTTGTTTTTGTATCAGGTATTTGATGCTGAAGACTCTAGTCAATTCAAGTCTTGTAAAACCATAGATTTGAGAAGTATGAATTGTTAAGATGTCAATAGGTGTCTATCTATCTGATCGTTCTTATTTTTTCATTTTCTTGGAATAAGTGTGTATCTTAAAGAGGTTCTGTGTGCAGGCACGTGGATTGTTTCTAGTAGAAAATATCTCAGAATCTGTAGACAAAAAGTTAATTTGCAGAAATATTATTTTGTTTGTGATAATTTACACAAAAAACAAAAATTAATCAAGAAAGGTTTGTAATTACTGAACATATCTTTATGTTAAAAGAAATAATTGTTAAAGTTTGAAAATTTGATTAGACAGAGTTCTTTGATGTAAATAAGTTTTCTATTGCTCAAACATGTCCAACGTATCACGGCTGAATTAACAAATCTTGAAAATAAAGCAATTTACTTATTTTCTGGACTAAAATCTACGTCTCTACTTATGGTTTTGATTCAAGACCCCCTAGCAATAAGATTTATATGATATTTTCTTATAAATACTCTCTTTCTAAAGATAAATAATACAGAGAGATTAGATTTAAATCGTTACTTCAAAACTAGGTATTATTGCTTTATTGAATGTTATATACATACACTTATAAATGTATGTATTATATAAGTATTAGCTGATAATCTGCATGTGAAATATAAAAGAATATTATCCTTTTTAAATTAATTAAACTTTACTTTTAAGATAAAATAGAATAATAATAATGAAAATTTTTTTTGTTTTTGAGCAAGTTGTAAGATTAATGATATGTACATTCATATATGTAGAATTGAAGAAATCAAACTTTTCTCTAGGCTTTGGTTGATAGGGCCCAAGGAAGAAGGAAAAAAAAAAGTTATACACGAAATATCGTCTCTTTTTTTTTTTTTTATCATTTTATAAAAGGCACGTTTTAACAAAAAAAAACTATTATATTAGGATTAAATATATACCAAAGACTTGATCCATTGATAGTCTTTGAACAACATAACATCATAAATGAAATGTAAATCAATTTTTTCAAATAATCATCCAGATATTTGGAGTTAAATAAGACTCTCGAAACGGTCAATGATACAAAGTAATATTTTTATAATATGCTGCATATAACACACGTAGATGAGTCAAATTTTATATTTTGAAAAAGGACGCAATATTTTTAACCCTCGTAGTATCCTCAAATATTACTAACACATTTTACCCTTGGGGTCAATTTGACCCCAGGTATACTATTTGCCTCCAGAAAATGATTTACAGAAAATTCTTGATCAAGTTTTTGTGTCAGGGCCTTTGTTTATTTGTTGAATACATAAATAACCCCTTGATAATGAAACCTATCAGTGAGTTTACCTGCCCTCTAGCGCCACCATCAGGCAAAACTTTTAAATTAGAATTAATTTATCTTGAAAACATTACTAACACATTTTACGCTTAAGGGTCAATTTGACCCCAGGTATATTTGCCTCCAGAAAATGATTTACAGAAAATTGTTTCCCCCCATGTTGTATCAACTCTGCACCTGCAGGACTGGGGATGTTAGGTCACACACACACACACAGACAGACAAGTTTTACACAGCTAAAACAGCTACGGGTCAAACTGACCCCAGAGGAAGGAACACCGATGCGTGGAATATGCGTTCAGCACATTGAAAAAATATTATCATGATAATTTTCCACTTAATCAGTAGTTGTCCCCATCAAATTAGGAAAAGTCATGAAATATGGAGCAAAAAAAAAAGAAGCCAACTATTGTTTTTTGAATGATAAACATTGATTGGGGTCAAATTGACCCCAAGGAGTATAGGAGGGCTAAATAAAAAATCAGTCGTTTTAATACATATGACGCACCCTGTAGGACCTTAAATATCGCTGAATATTCAAACTATAGCTAAAAACTAAATGTGTACAAAAGTGTACACATTATATATTTAAACATAAAAAAAAACTGCAAAATGCCAATTAATAGATCATTAAGTTTAATTTAACGAAATTAGCATTCATCTACTTAACATACTAATATCAAAGCATACATACATATAAAAAAAACTTTACGAGAACAAGGAAGAGGGGGTGGGTGGGCACAAGATGGGAAGTACAATAAGAAAATAAGAGTGAGTGAATTTGAGAGATTTTTTCTTCATGATCCTACCCTATGATTGACTAACGCACTCATTTTCTTTTTGTCAAGTGTTGTTCTGAGTGGGTCTCTCTGCTCAATAGGAGTTTAATTTTAATTTTAAAAGTGGTCGTCTTATATATACATAGGGATATAATATTATTTTGTGGATCATATTTGAAGGTAAGAGATGGGAATTTAATTAGTTTGCATGGAAAGGGTTACTTTGTTCAGTCAGAGCAGTATTTACATACATTGAATAGAGAACCTGTCCTGTTTGAGACGGACTTATGGGTTAATTTTTACTTTTTTTGTGCTCAAAGTTAGAAGGCAGCATTTATATATATCCACGCTCAACAAACTAAAACAACCGATTATTTAATTAATTTGATTAATAACTGCCAAAGTTGAGGATATTTATTTATATTTGTTTTAATTGAAAAAAATGAAATGAAAAGGCTAAAAATTAATTACCCCCCTTTGAAAATCCAGATGTAGGCATTTTTGTGAAAGTTATCTTTCCATTCTAAGCTTTACACTCATTAAGAACTTTAATAATGCTTCAAAGACCTCAAAACTTGCACTAAATATCAAACAATCTACGCTACTCATCAATTAAATAAATGACCTTTGTGTTCTACACAACAATTACTATAGAATTTCAAAGTTTTTGAAAAAAAAAATATGTTGAAAGTCTCAAAATATTGCTGCACTATTGAGGGAAATTAATAAATATTTATATAAATAAATAGTTTTGACTCTCTTTTTTAGAGTTAATTTGATTAAAGTAAAGTAAAGCTCATTCATTAATTATCTCCAACTACTTCCAAAGATTCACTGAGTTCTATTTTAACCTTCTATTTGTGCATCACTTTGGAATAGTTGTAACCTTTCAAGTTTAACTTTAAAGCAACTTCCATCCTCTGTATAGATTGCTTTTACAGACGATAAATAATCCAACATTCCCTCTCTCTTTAAGATGTTTGAGATGTTATGGCGGATGCAGAGACAATTTTAAACCTTTTGGCTACAAACATTATGATAAAGATTATATTGTGTTGATAGTGGTGTATGTTAGGGCTTTTTGTGTGATTTGCGAGCATAAATTTAATAAAAACAAAACAAAACAGACACATCACCCAATTCGTCAGATTTTGTATCTTCATATAATCGGTATGAAGTCTATATGTACAATCCGAACTCAATGAGCCCTAGAACTAGTGATGTGTAGACTGTATCAGGGTTTCAGTGCTCACCCGAACATTTTAGTGCTTCATTTTCATTTTACGAGTATCGGTTGGTTATTTGATGCGTCACTTTATGACTTTATGACACATTAATATTGAACTGTGCTATGAAAATCGATACATACATATATTAAAATGTATCATGAGAAGTGATACATAGAAATAATATTTTGCATCATTTATGTATGTGCAATATCACATAGTCACAATGTATCATATAGATGTCGCTATATGCTGTTTGTCATGCCTAATGGCTAGGAATATAAAAAAATATGCAAATGGGGGGTGTAAAATAAAAAAAAAGAGAAAATCATCAACCTGGTTGTAACTCTGAGCATTTGATGAATGTTGAGAGGGAAGCAGCTTGAGCTGTCATGACGTTTGACTGAGCTAATAGCTGCTATTCTTCTTTATACATATATACAAATGAAGACATCAATAATAAATAATAACACTATGTTCACCATTGATGAGTGGCAGAAAATTAACTGAAATTAATTTTAACTAATAATATAATTATACGAGGACTTGAGCCCTTTTTGTTTACATTTTATTTGCTTTATTAACCTTAATGCATGTATTCGTCCTTCATGCAAGATCTTTACTATCAAGTAGATATTGTTCTCCTCTCAGATATAAAAGAAAAATGATAACAGCATTGGAAAACAAAAACTACTGTTGAAAGTGCCAACTCCACAAAATCTTGCACGTGGCATTTTGCAAATTTTTTACATTCTTACTAATGGCTCTCTGATACGTGTATGTATTGAAAGACCCTATAAAAAACCTGAGTCTATCTTATCTCATCATTACTAATTTAAGGTTTACTCTTATTAAATTATAATATGTTTATTTTTTTTTCAATGTACAACAATATACATACAAAGTAGTTTGGAATAAGTGTTCCAAGGGCTCAAACACTAACATTTTTTTTGCTTTTTGTAGAATAATATGAAATAACCCTGCACTCTTAAGGCAAACCACGACAAAATGTGATACACAGTATGTATTTATAATTTATGCTTCAAAACAGATCCTTTTTTCTTTTGGATTGATGTTCCGTCTCTCTTTTTTTTTCCTCACTCGCTCTCTCTCTCTTTGAAAGCCTTTTTATTACCAACTCTTTTTTTTTAACAAATTTATTTTTTATTTTGGTCTACCTAAATACTTTTTTTTTATCTTACATCCCCATATATATTCATTCATTTACTTTTATATGAATATATATATATATATACAACCTAAAATAAAATAATTTACATTCAAATTGAATAAGGAGTTCACTTTCATATCTTCAAAAATATCTTCTTTTTTTTCTTCCAATGGTTTAACATGGATTTTTCACATATTGGGAGAAGGAAAAAAACCCAGGGAAAGAAAATTGTAACTTAAAAAGATATATTCTATTTTTCCTTTTTTCTTTTTTCTTTATTTTAAGGAAAAAAAAAAGAAAACGGTTTTTCTAACCTATTCAAGAAAGCAATGAATTTATTCATTATTTTAATAAACTTATATGTACATATATTCTACACCTAGAAGAAAGTACGTTAATGTTGATTTATAGAGAGAAGGGGGTTTATACATATATATGTAGAATGATTTATACCTGTAAGTTGTATACGAGTTTGAATTACAATCAAGTTGATACCTCATGTTCCATAATTAAGGTGATATTTACTCTGCTCCTGATGATAACTATTAAGCAGTGTTTCTATTTTGAGAACACCATAAAATAACAGAGATCAACAAATTTAAAGTGTCAAAAATCCTAAGGGGTATAAAACTAATAGAAGTTGTACAGTTTTGCACGCTGATTTCAAACTTTAATTTTCTTTTTCGAGAGTCTGACGGTTTTTGAGAAATTGGATCCTACTTTTTGAGCTGCTAATTTGGCCCATTTTCCCACTTCAGCTTTAATTGAAGCCTTGAAGAATAGTCCTTTTGTGCATTAAAAAATGATAATCCACTAGTGTATTTAATGCAAATTCCATTTTTAGTCTTTGTTTTGATCTAAAGGGGACCCTGAGGGTATAGGTAGTCAAAATATGCCCAAAAGTCGGTACAAACGTTTGTACTTAAATAACTCCTTGAACATTACATAAAATGGATTATTAAGGAATGCACTGAAGAGCTGAGACCCACAGCTTCCAAAGAAGATGTCAAACGTTCGATAAGAATCCTTAATTATGAAGAAATTTTCCATCTAAATATGTAAAAAAAAATTTCAATTTCGAGCAAAAATTCGTTAGAAATCAATGACTGACAGTAGATCTATTTAAGCAGTAGGGCGCTGAAGGATGAGTCTTCGATTTTTAGTTACTTTTTGTTCAAAATGGAATCAAAAATTTCACATTTAGATGGACAATTTCTTTTTGATTAAGTATTCTTCTTGGGTAAAACTGAATAACTTTTATTATACTTGAACCCCTTAGGATTTTTGACTGTTGACCAAAGTAACTATTATCTTTGACGTATGTTTATGAGTCTTGTTTATTTTTTCATTTTAATCCCATTTCCTTTCTCATATTTTAATGCAATTTCTCACGTCACACGTTGAAAAACACGGAAAGACTTTTAATTCACTTCTTTACATCAGGGAACACAACCCACAAAACCATTTGGCTAAGTACACATATTTTGTCAATGGAATTGTTTCCATTGACATAATTTGACATAATTGGACACGATTAGATGTGACATCTTATCGTTGTTGAACCATGAGTGTAGAACAGGAAAGGGATCTAATTCTGTCGATATTCAAATTGAAATAATAACATACTTTTCAAAAACAAATGTGACGCCATTTTTTATGTGAAGTCAATGACTCAGTCCTGCATACACATTGTCTTCTCAATGCCTTTTTTTTCTCTATGGTTTGGCCTTATACATAATTGAACTATCCAGAACGTTTCTAAAGAATGAGTCTTTCATCTGAAAAGATTATTAAAGGGGAGAGTTTCAGTTTTTAAACTAAATAAACATTCTTTGTCGCTAGATGGCGCTGATTTACGGAGATATATATTTAGTAAACAACGACTATGACATATTACTTTTTTTTGTTAAAAATGTGGTGATCTCTCCAGTTGGTTGGTTTTTTGGAAGACTTAGTATCGAGGCTCTTCTTCTTCTTCTTCACCTCCCTGGACTTCATTAAGAGGTTTTAATGTAACACCCTCTAAACAGTGGCGTGAAAGCTATTTCAGGTATGATGGCCAATAATGAATTTAATTAATCTATTGTAGATTTGGTTTTTAATCTTTTTAATGAACACTGTTCTTCAAGGAGATCTTTTATTGATGCATTGTTTTGATTTTCTTTTGAAGGTTTCATCCTCTTTAAAACGTTATCTATTGGAATATAATTGGGTTTTTTTTAACTGGATGCCTTTACTTAGGTTTGTATCGATGCTGAGGTACGCCACTTACGCTTGCTTATATAACACATTTGATTAATTGAACATTTAGTATGTATCTAAACTTTTTTTTTGTTCCCGGGTTCTAATGGTCTGCTCTTCTTTGCTTTGAGTCGAAAAACAAGGAAATATATAGATTAATTTTTTTATTGATCAATATTTTTATTGTGTCTTTTAATCATTTAAAGCTGTTTATGAGTCATTTTTTTTTGTCATAGTCGAGTCTGAAGTTTTATATTCAACTTGATTCCATGTCGAGTCTCAAGTCCCCAACTCTGCACAAAAAATATACAATATACATAGTAAAACTCGAGTCATTTAATTTCATATCTTGGACATATTTCTTACAATTAGGGAAAGAAATGTCCAATAGTGTCCAAAAGTGTGCGGCGTAACTAGCTACAAACCCATTAATTTCCTTTCTGGAATTATTTTTACTCATGCTTCTAAAAAAAAAAACGTTTTGACGAGTCCTTCACGTTGATAAATGTTTAATTTTTTTTTTTGTTAAAGATTGATAAGAACTGATGCTATACATATTTGAATAATTTACAACAATTTGTGTAACATTTACATAAAACGAATGAGCTCAAATATATTCTCATGAATAATAATTTATGAAAGGATTATTGATTTTCAATACAAAGCATCTTTAATAACAGTACGACGACATGTTTGTATAGTTAATTTTAGAGAAAATAGTATTTGTCACATTCCGGATAAATAACATTCTGCATATATAAGTGACAATATATAAACAATTTATGACGCCAAATGAATACATTTTATTTAACAATATGCATCATATGCAATGAGGCTCTTAGAGCATTATTTTTAAAGGCATCATTTAATTAGAAATTATGGGTTTCCCATTATATATATATATATATATATATATATATATATATATATATATATATGAATATATGTGAAAAAAATATATTTTATATTATTAGTTGGGCGGCGTGTGATTTATTTTAATGAAGTTTGCTTAGACCCGAGAAACACAAATAAAACGATATGCTTATAGACTAAAAGTTTGCCTTTATGAGAAGTTATAAAAAGGAAGTTTTTGTTTTTTTAGAGTATTAATTTTACGTAAATCTAATGTGTACATACATACAAAAGAGCCACTGACCATTAGAAAATTAATATGAAAAATGTATAATTTCATTTTCAATTCCTCAAAAAATTAACACAAGAGCTTAGGAGCTAATTTTTTTTTTTTTTTGTATGTGGATATATTTCATCCAGGATTCGAGTTGAATTTGTTGCATTAATTACAAATCTTATAGAAGTTGCCTTATTTAAAGTATCAAATTTTAATTTTAAAATATTTAAAACTCAATTTGTAGACTGTTTTTATAACTTACAACAAACAGAAAAAAGATTGTTGTAAAGATGTTTAATTCAGATTCAATTTTGTTAATAGGACAGGGCAGTACAAAACACAGACTTTAAGAGCTCTGCTAAAGTTAATTTTATTATTGTGTTAATTGATGCGGATATTGAATAATTTGTAATGAATCATCAAATTTCGTTTTTCAACATTTTTTTATTTTTTTTTCCATTATTTTTTGGACTTATTTTAGATTTAGTGTTTGGAAAAACAATTAAATCAAACTTAATATCTATTAAATTTAATGTGTAAATCAAATATGGTTTTAACAGCAATTTTGTTTTTAATTTATCAAAGAGTAAAAGCAGCTACATTGAACATTCAAAAATTAAGCTTTCATTTTCTAAAGAGTATTTGCTCATAGTAGCTCTACCGTGAGTCTGTCATTTCTAGCGAACTTTTGCTCTACATTGTATAAAAATTTACACATTTAGATGCTAGGATTTCTTCTTTTTAGTTAAGGATTCTTATCAGACGCTGATTTCAAAACTGCGGGTCTAAGCTCTTGAATGCATTCCTTACTAATAATCCATTTCATGTAATTTTTTAAGAGTTATTTAAGTACCTAAAATTTGGTCGACTTTTGGGCCTACTCTTACGCCCCTAGGGGGGTCCCCTTAGGTCAAAACAAAGACTTGAAATGAAATTTACATTAAATACATCTGTTAAAAACTTTAAGATGGATCTTTAAGGCATTAGAGGCGTTTCTTCAAAAGGAGGCGTAAATGAGATTTACATTTGACTCGAGTGTTTTGTTTTTGTTGTTGTGGTGAGTTGTGTTTTGTTTTAATTAGTATTTTTTTTTTTTTGCTTTTTTTGTGTGTGATAAGAGTTTTTTCAATTTATTTTTGCTTTTACAATGTCTCATTTTTAGAATTGAATGAGGAGGACTACATCCAAAGACTAACTTCTGTCCCTTTTTTTGTAAAGTATTTATTTATAATGGATGTGAAGCCATGTTATTGGGTTTTATTTAGTTATTTTTGTAACCAATTAATATATAATACATCATTCCATTTTGAGAGAATTTTACAAAAGTCAACTCTTAATCTCCAGTGACTTTTATTACAAAAAAAAGAAAGAAAGGGAACCAGATCAATGTAAATTCACTTCTGTTTATTACAATATATATATATATATATATCTAGGTACAGATATCACTTATGTATATAAAAAATAACGCAATCTTTTTTTGTATCTTTCCATTTGATTCTTTTGTTCGAGAGAAACGCATAAATCTTTGAAGATCAATGATAAAGAACAATAACAACCCTTAGAAAAGAGTCTAACCTTTCTACATACTTCCCTTCTAAAGAAAGACTACGATTTGTAAATCTATCTACATGATATATATACATATATTGTGAGATAGTGTCTTTCTACAGGGTTCTTTCGTGGTCAGGAAAAGGAAGAATAATGTCAAGAGTCAAGGGCCATTAATCCATTCCCTTCAACACTAATTTTATTACATATATATATATGTAAATATATATTTAAGACCATGGAATGTTCCCTTATTTCAAATTCCAATATGTCTAATCACATTTTATACATATGTTGTATATACAAACATGCTGGTCATTCTTAAAATTCCTTTTCATCCAAGTCTAAAGGGTATGATGCGCTAAAGAAATTTTTGTATTGAAGGGATATTTATGAACGCATCCATTGATTTAGGACAAAGGCTCTTATGATCAAAGATCCTTCACAACATGGCTTACTCAAAAACAAAATAAAAACAGGGCCTACGTAGTTCTGGATCAATTGTTGACTTTTATACTACTTTAGCCCCCTCTCCACAAAAAACATTTTGGGATAAACAAAAAGACTATGTTGTACTCTCACTTCATTTATTTTTCATCAGTTGACTCTTTTGATTTAAAGCAGTGTTATGAACTCCCAAAGAGTATTATTATTATTATTATTTATGATTTTGATAATATATAAACAAATATATTAAATCAAGGATTGCGCGCCCTTTTTTTGAATTTTTGAAAACTATACAAGTAGTAAGGATTGATTTGTATATTATTGGTTGAATTTATCCAT
The DNA here is from genome assembly GCA_963680855.1 of Lepeophtheirus nordmannii. Lineage (NCBI taxonomy): Eukaryota > Metazoa > Arthropoda > Copepoda > Siphonostomatoida > Caligidae > Lepeophtheirus > Lepeophtheirus nordmannii. The sequence continues at coordinate 31,162,236 of OY804524.1, read as the reverse complement.
CTACAGTATATCTAAAAAATAACTCTACCCAATATTAAAGTGTTGGCAACAAGGAAAATACAAAAGGGCAGAAGCTACCAGTTGTTGTTTTTCCAAATTTCCCTTTTCCCTTTTGAAAGTCGAGGTTGCAAGTGCACAAAAAAGTTCGTCATGCTCAGTAGTGTTCAGACTAACGTTAATTTTTTTTTAACTCAAATTACTTCTTGATAAACTCTGAATAATTTCTTACTACTAAACAGGAAATGTGTTCAAAAGTTTTTTTTATATTTCTCTTTTTATAAAAGGAAGATTAGGAGTTTGACCTCATCATTCTATAAGTTGGATGAGACATGAATGAGACAGAAACAATGAAATTGTAAGAAATTGAAAAATAAAACTACTGTTTTATTTTCACAAAACCTCGATTTTCAGTAAGAAAAGGTCAAAATATGACAAAAAGCATTTTGTTGTAGCTTTGGTAAATAGCTCAAAGGATAGGGAATTGATAAAAAAAAGCAATGATATTGGATTTCCATCCCACTTTTTTAAATACAATAATTTAACAATTTTTAGATTTTAATAATACAAGGGAAATTTAATTCCATACCCACTTTTCATATTTCAAATACCAATAAGGCCAATAATACCAATTTTGCTTTAGAAAAAAAACCCAATGATGAACCAATTTCCTTTATAATTTATTTATTTTTTTGACACACTAAGGTACCTTCAAAAAAGTGAAGGTACTGTTAATATTCTTTTGAACTCATTAATAGCAGAGTTGGCTAATTTACATAAATTGCACAATAGTCAACTAGAAAAAAACAGCTGAAGGGATATTACATCATATATGTTTATTTGTTTATTTGAAAAAATGTCTCATCTATGAACAATATTTTTGTTTTTCATTTTTTAATTAAATTTACCTTTTGAATTAAGAGGATTAATTTGTTCACTTTGTTTGATATGTAACAAGGTGTATCAAGCACTTTACTGCCTTAGAGATGTTAACACTCTCAATCAACATATTACCCAATTCGTTACATCAGTCAAAGATCTTTATGATAAAAATTTATGCATGTTACCCATTAAATAAAATATTAATTTAAAGAAACAACTTATGGCTTCGTAGTTATTTTTATTATTTTTCGTAGATATATATATATAGGTCAAGGACTCATTGTATGTAGACTCTAAGAACCTTTCAAGAGGATAAGAGTATAAAAAAAAAAAAGAGACAACATTGAATTATTTCTAATATTCATATATATATTATATTCTACTAAATGTAATTTTCTTTCCACACAACTACAAAGAGAGTTTCTTTTTCTTCTTCTTCTTCTTCTTCAAAAGAAAAGACGGATTTAAGTCAAGGATTTATGATACGAACACACTCAGAACGAAACATAATCTTTTTTTAATTTGATGATTTCTTTTTTTCTTCATATTCTTCATTCAAAGACTCTGAATACAAACTATAATTTTTTACTTGCTTATTTCATTTCTATTTTAAAGTTGAGTTGAGTCACGCTCAAACTTTACTCTCAAGAAGAAGAAGAAAAAGAAGAAGAAGGAAAAAAGAAATGAAAAAAAACCAACAACTTTGGCATGTCAAGTTGAAAATGTATTGAACTTTAGAAGAAGAAAAAAAACTTTTTTGAAAATAACAATTTTATATAAAAAAGGCCTTTGAATTCCTTCTTATATAATATGTAATATATATATATATATATATATATCATGTGAACATTATTCAGTTTCAAGCATTGAGCTCCATGATTACCATAAAGTTAAAGTGGAATTGAACTTCATTCTTATTATAAAACTTGACGGGATCAGTAAAGGGGATAATCTCTTTCGGATTGTTGAATTTTCGTTTTCGTTTTCTTTTTCATCTAATAATAATAATAATAATTTATTATTTTGAGATCTTATTTGAATATGAGATGCTATTTTAAATACCATTGCAAAATGAGTGTGTTATTTGTTAGAAAATGCTAGTTAATTAACCCTTGTTTTATCCTCAAATATTACTAACTCATTTTACCCTTGGGGTCAATTTGACCCCAGGTATATTTGCCTCCAGAAAATGATTTACAGAAAATTCTTGATCAAGTTTTTGTGTCAGGGCCTTTGTTTATTTGTTGAATACATAAATAACCCCTTGATAATGAAACCTATCAGTGAGTTTACCTGCCCTCTAGCGCCACCATGAGGCAAAAATTTTAAATTAAAATTAATTTATCTTGAAAATATTACTAACACATTTTACGCTTAAGGATCAATTTGACCCCAGGTATATTTGCCTCCAGAAAATGATTTACAGAAAATTGTTTCCCCCCCCCCCCCATTATGTATCAACTCAAAAGTATCAACTCTGCACCTGCAGGACTGGGGATGTTAGGTCACACACACACACACAGACAGACAAGTTTTACACAGCTAAAACAGCTACGGGTCAAATTGACCCCAGAGGAAGGAACACCGATGCGTGGAATATGCGTTCAGCACATTGAAAAAATAGTATCATGATAATTTTACACTTAATCAGTAGTTGTCCCCATCAAACTAGGAAAAGTCATGAAATATGGAGCAAAAAAAAAAGAAGCCAACTATTGTTTTTTGAATGATAAACATTGATTGGGGTCAAATTGACCCCAAGGATAATAGGTGGGTTAAGGTATAAGTCAACCAGAAAGTAATATTAGAGCAGGTGTTTGATTTTAGATACCAATGTGATATCTGAAGAAGAAATCAAATCAAACAGCGGGTTTATATCTCATAGTCATACATATATAGCAACCGTTCATTTTTTTTTTGTTGTTTTTCCAAGACTCATACATCTCATAAGTGGAAGAACACTGGTTCAATTAAGTAGATGGCAGTAATAAAGAAGAAATCACTCCAGAATAATATCAGTACACAAGCAGAACATTGATCCTTTGGCTTATTTATGGAATGCACTCCAAAATTGGGGAGGGTAAAATCTGTTGCATCATTTTAAAGATGCATTCATTTTTAATTTCTTTTTGTCATTTGTCCGAAGGGATTGATGAATTTCAATGCCCTCAGTGAGAGCCCCAATGATTCTGAACAGTATGGAATGTGTAATACTTTTTTTTTTTTAGTATATACATATATATATTACATATGTACGTACATAAAGATAGAACTGATTTTCAATTCTAGAGTCCAGGCACGATTCTCTGCTTAAATATATAGCCCAGTATACCCCATGGTCAAATTTCGATTCAAGGGAGATATACAAAAGCTCTCACTTAATGCTTTTAAGTATTTAGCTTAATATGGTATACTATTCATAATATACTCCGATATTTGCATTGTTGCATTAATAAAAAAACAAATTAAATTAGTCATGGAATTAATTCTTACGTTCTGTATAGAAAAGCCTCTCAAAATCTAGAGTTTCAACCAGGAGAGAAGTTATATATTACGCAGATATTAGATAACACTTGAATTTTTTTTTTTTTTGCATGAGCAAACGTGAGTCATTGGACCTTGATATTTGATATTTCATAACAATGTATATATGTATGTATGTAATCATTTGACCTGATGTAACTTTTAATATCGTTAATTAATCATGTTTGCATTCTCCCTCTCCCTCTTATATCTATTTATCTTCTTAAAGTGGTTGAACCATATGTATTCGTTTATTCATTCATTTATATCATTCTGAAGTACCACTTATGAGTGTAGACACACCACAAGTACTCTGCTTCTCCTCCCCCCCCCCCCCTCCTCCTCCTCTTGAAATGAGGAAAAAAAAATTAAATGAAAATCATTTTTAATAGAGATAAAAGTTTTAAATTAACTTTCCAATCATCAAAGTGAGATCTGATTTTGATTTTTTTTTTTTGTATTCTATATGTTCCTAAACGAGAGAGTGAAAAACCGCTCAATTTTAACCATTATTCTATTTGTATGTACATATACACATAGATCAAAGTTTTTACTTTATTTGTGAGGCTGGGTTTGATACTCACTCCCCTCCTCCTCCTCCCTCTTCTTTTGTTTGTTGTTTTGAATGAAGATCAATATCAAGAAAATATTAAGATTCTGATGGGGACGAGAAAAATTCGTTTGTCGTCGGTTATTTTTTGATAACTTCTGCTTTATTTATTTGCTTGTGATGAACAAAAATAAAAGTTTAGATACATATATATATATATACATTTGTATATATATATATATTGAATGACCCAGAAAAGTTTTCTGTATTTCAGACGGAAATGATTGATGGATAATAAGACAAATTTTGTTTTTAAACTTTGTTCAGAAACTTTATTAATGTAATTCAAACTCATTTAATGGTAAGACTCCTATTTTCTGCAATATATATATATACATATATATATATAAAGAAATCAAATTGTACGGACAGAAAAGACTAATATAGGGATGCCATGGATTTACAATTTAAAGGGTCTTTGCTAAAAAGTCTCAAAGTACTCAGTTGGTAGTTACCAATTTATTCATAACCCTGGAATATTTCATTATTGAATAATTCATAATTGTTCAGAGCTTAACAATAGTTACTTTGAATTCAAATAATCAACTTTTTTTATGGAGTACCAATAGGGGACGAGAGAGTAGGGAGACGCATCATCAACAGTTGACCAATAAATGCAGACATTTTTACACATGTATGTACATATTTATGTAGAATAATGCCATATGCATTAAAATATGGGTTAGCCAACTCATAAGTATGAAGGACAATAAGATATTCATGTCCTAAATAAACAGACCTTATATGTACATAGCTACCATTTGCAAAAAAAAAAAAAAAAGAAAGAAAAGCCATAAAAGTAATAAGCACACATTATTTAATAAATAAATTAAAGTCAAAGCAAACGTGAAAATGAACAGATGCCTTTGCAAAAAAACGTTGTTTTTTCTAATGTAATTAAAAATAAAAATGAGAAATACGATGCAGCAACAATTGTTTTATGTTTTAAATAAATTCCTCCCTGATTTGATACTGTCATTGGAATGCAGTCAGTTTTTCTAAAAATATATATTTGCAATTACTCAAGTACATTTTTATCTATCCACTCATTATCCTTGCATCATCATCATTTGAGCCATGACATAACTATGTTACTTCCATATTTTATAATATATATATATATATCAAGTCAACTAGAAACCAAGTTACTAGGAAATATTTCAAGAATGAGTGTGGACTGCCCTCATATTGTTGAATACGTTCTCTTTTAATAGGTTATTTCGATTAATTAAATAATGACTCGAATAACTGCAACATAATTATAGGAGTAAAAAAACCCAGCCACAATCAAGAATAAACAACATCTGGTAGTTCTGACTATGTAGCTACTATGACGTAAAGGATTCTAGTTTTTAAACAAATGAACTAATTTTGGTCAACTACAACTAAATAAATCTCTGGGGCTATATGGACGTTCTTCCAGGGACCATATTGACTCCATGTGCAGTCGACACATTTATCCGATTGCTTTATTGGATAGACAACAACAGTCCTGGTTGTTTCTCGATATAAAGTGACATTTACGCATAAATATTGTCTGCGATAGATTCTTAAAATGACTCCAAAATAAATTTTACATTTTCTTAAATTATTTATGAAAAGATCACGGCGTACAAGCTTGTAGAAAGGCGTACCTGGCGATGAAAATCTTATTTCTTGGTAGGAAAAAAAATAAACATTAGTATTCTATTTAATCATATAAATTGGTTTTAGGCAATTTAAACGTTTTTAGTTACAACTTTACCAAGTGAAGGGATTTTTCCATGGCAAGTAAAGTGACACATTAGATTCACTACCTACAAAAAAAAAACATTAAAGTCCATTTTCCTACAAACAAACAAGTATATCAAAATATTAAAGGATATTTAAATGTTAGTATACTCATAGTGTGCATGACTCTTTTGTAAATAATATTTTGAAATTTATTTAACGTCTTCTGATTACATAATTTTTCGAAAGCTCTGTAATATACTTTTGAGAATTTTATATATAATTTATTAATAGGTCTAACATATATATTAGACTCAAATGCAAAATGTATATATATGTATATGTGGTTCGAACCGTCAATTCAAAGCCAAAATGCTTCCTACCTTACTGCGGATTTTGTGTACTGTTCAAACTAGACTGTAAAACTAAGTGGTTAAACGGATCTGTTAACTTAGAGATATTTCCTTGAGACAACTTATTCCCTCCTATATGTTGTTTTTGAAGTACATATCTATATAAATTTGTTTTTCCTTTGCAGAATTTATGGGGGTTGTTACTATGTTATAGGGTTGTTTGTGACATCCTCAGCGACTCTAGCTGACACAAAAATATTCTTGTGTTCAAGTAATTTTTTTAATATGAACAGTCTTTAATATTAATATATAGAAAAAATATATAAAAAATAACCGAATCAATTACGTTAGAAAATACATAAATAAACATTATAGTGCTCCGGAGTAGAATTTCAACAAATATTAATTATAAAAGTAAATTACCAACCAAAACCAACACAAACAATGAAAATCAAATCATTGAACTAAAGACTTAAAATCTTAAATAGACAACTAAACAAAGTATTAATTAAAACTCTTCAGAATCCTCTTCAAAAAAAATTTTTTTTTTTGCTTTGGAGAGATCGAACGGATATGGGTACTTGATTATACTCATAGCAATCGTCCAAGACTGGCAACCAATTGTTGGGATTTTCATGTCAAGGGACACAACCCAAGCAGAAGCTGCTAGCATGACTCCCCTGAGCTCATTTTCTTGAATTGGTTGATATGTTGTAAGGTGGCTGGGCATGAGGGCCTTGCAGTATAGAATTACAGAGTCACCACAAACTCTCTTGTTCTTGAAGAAGTTTACTTTCCTTTTACTTGAAATTCTTCTGTTCAAGGTAAATTAGCACAAAAGTTGATCCAAGTGGTAGTCGTTTAACCGCCACTTTTTTCATAGCTTTGCATTCCAGCCCTAATTAAATATATTTGTACGGACGGATTTGAAATAAAGAAGCTAGAGACTGTGTGAAACCAATGAGACAAACAACTGTTTTACAGCTGACGAACAGAGGGGCCCAGTTCAGAGGCAATCTTAAGACCTTTAATAAGCTTGAAAAAAGGTTTGTTTAGGTGGTGTAATCCCATGGGTCCCCAGTCAAGTATTTATGGACTAGAAATGGGAGATTACACCTTTTCTTCTACAATATATGTGAGTTTAATTCCTCTCAAGTTATTCAGAGACAGTTTCCTTCAACATGATGAAATAAACAACGAAAAAACCTGAATTAGATATTTGACCCTTGATAAATACATAACATATAACCATTGACTTTCATATAAAAAAGAGAAGGTGTATTATCTACATACATACAAGCCTTGGTCATACTTCAATTCCTTTGATTCTATGCAAATACATAAATATATATATATATATATATATATAAATAGGAATGTATTGAATACTTTCAATTTTTCTTCAGTTGTAAGTGAGTCAAACTGTGTCTTTTACTCAATCCTTCTTCTCTTTATACATGTGTATATGTATACAAATATAAAATGAATTTCCTTATAGATTTCTATTTATTATAATATGTATGTACATGAGAAATTGAAAAATTGTTTATTTGAATAAGGAATGAGAAGTAATAATAGTAATAATAACAGTAAAAGAAAGCTCTGGCTTCTTTGATAAAACAATTAAAGGAGTTCCCTAGAAAGAAGAACATGTTCATCAATTCTTGGCATGACAAACGCAAGATATTCAAATTGCTACATCATTCTTTGTGTGTCTACTTAGGGTCTAATGGGACTCATAGTCAAAAAAGAAAAGAAAGAAGAAATATAGAAATACCGGGTGACAAAAAATTTATTAAATTAGCAAATAGCTATATTATTTGTATCCCCCAATTCCGGGTAAATATCTGACCTAACCATGTAATTCAAAAAGTCTAGAAATCAATGACTCACGGTAGAGCTACTAAAAAAACAACTGCAGTAGTAAGTAGCACACAATATGATTTCAACTGATTTCATAGTTATTTTGGGGCTCTACCGTGAGTGTCTTTGATTTATTATGGATTTTTGCTTTAAATTGAATCAAAATTTAAACATTTATATTTACGTCGTCCTTAGTTAAGATTCGTATCTCATTTCAAAACTGCGGGTCTCCGCTCTTGAATCCATTCCTTATTAGTTCATTTCATGTAGTAATATTCAAGGAGTTATTTAAGGTCAAACATTTTGGCCGACTTTTGGGTCTACTCCTTCCTCCTACACCTCTAGGGGCTCTTTTAGGTTAAAACAAAGACTGGAAATGAAATTTGCATCTAATGCACTAGCGAATCATTATTTTTTAGTGTACCAAATGAGTATCCTTTTAGGTTTAAATGGAAGTTGAAGTGGGAAAATGGGTCAAATTAGCAGCTCAAAAAGTGGGGTCCGATTTTTTAAAAACTGTTCGGGTTCACTATACAATCATTTTGTAATTGGATGCGTCAATCTCACAGAAATGTTGCATTAATTTGTATGGTCAAAAATTATGGCTCATGTTCAGGTTTTTTTCTTCGTTAAAAAAAAAAAAAACACCCTACACTCTCAATAATAAAGTCATAATAAACTCACTCTAGGATCCTGAAATTTCCCCCCTATTTTTCCTTTTTATATAAAAAGGACTTTCTATTACAAAGAAAGTCTTTTTTCAACAAAGTCAAAAAAACAACAACTAACATTTCCTAAAACTCCAGGTTTACACAAAATTAAATATAATTAACAAATCTCTAACAAGAACGAAGATTTAATAAAATGAATTCATCACTAACTTCCACAATTTTAATCCATGTATATTTATAATACGCACAAATTGTTCAACAATAGTTATTTTTGATGGAATTTTGAGCTTTCTTTGGATACTTATGGCTTTTTCTTTTGGTTGTTGTTATTGTTGGGTGTTGAAGTGACAAGGGAATGACCATAATATAAAGTGGTTCCTATGGTACTTTATATGTATAATAAATAAATAGAGATGAAGGAGTGTTGTGTAAATATTATGAAAAACATCATAAAATTACACAATATATATATATATATATATAAAGCTTTCTAAGTAGTATGTACTGAGAAAGTCCTTACAAAGAAATATGTTCAAATGTTTTGTTTTTTGGAGCCATATGTACACACGTATATATATATGTATATGTATGTACAATATTATGTCTTTAATAAATACATAATACTTATATTTATGAATAAAAGAACAAACAATGAAATGAGATTAATATTCATTCC